>JAEAOA010002355.1:3200000-3712500 GCA_016746295.1 Potamilus streckersoni | reverse complement strand
CCTCAATTTTAACTATTTTATTGTCAGAAAATACAAAGTGTGTGTGATTGGGAGATTTTTTTAACGTAGCTTTGACAGTTTTTCAGTCATATAACTGCGATATCTGCAGCATGGTAATTTATAATGATTTGTAGCACATGCCGCAGACATGTATCATGTTACTCACAGTCGCATGATCCTGGCACCAGGCCTACCAATCCAAACACTAGCATCTTAATGCTGAGCGCCAAGCGAGAAACACAAATTATGGCCGCAAAATTGAAGTGCCCTGCTAAATAAACTGATTAGGAAAATATGGCATGTATGTCCTACATTTTTGCTAGCCAAACCAGGTGCCACATGCTTACGTCCAAAGCAGCAGAATAGTTAAAACGTAATGGCGTGCGTTTTATTCTCTCCGTATCTAATTTAAATTTTCAGCGTAGCTTTAACTAAATTTCAGTCATTCCTTTGTTTAATTTTATGACGTTACTATATTATTTCGCTGTTATATATATATATATATATATATATATATATATATATATATATATATATATATATATATATATATATATATATATATATACGGTACAGTGTACAGTGGTCTACCTCATGTACGCACCCCACCCCCAATCAGCGGCCACCCACTCTTATAATCTATTGGCACCAACGAGTTTGTGTTCCAAAGCACCTCAAGAAAGGCCACCTCTCTAACGCCACCAGCAGTCAACATATCAGAGCACAAAAATAAAATTTACCCCTAACAAGGGACCACATTTTATTATTATCTGTCCAGAATCAATATTTACTTACGGTAAATTAAGTAGCACGGTTACTTTTTCCATGCCTGTTTCCGTTATGTCTGGTTTTCGTTACTGTAAAATGTGTTGGCTAAATTATACGCGGTACTAACTGTATGGCAAAACTGGGATCTAGCCTTGAAATTGGTAAGCATTAAATAAGTGTATGTACGGGTTTGGATAGACCAACAAGTAGGTCTCTGCTTTTTTATATCTGACAGCAGCTGTCAGATATTAAAAAAAAGCAGAGACCTACTTGTTGGTCTAGGGTTTGGATGGCCAGGATTAATAATGAAAGTTAGATTTTAGGAAAAAGAATCTTTTATGAGCTTATCTTAGTTGTAATTGAAAAAAGAGACATTGTTTTATTGATAAAATTACAGACCTTTAACAGTCTGTTTTGATCACTCGTTATTGCAGTTCACACTTGACTCTTTAGTACGGCATTGAAAGCACGTTTCAAATACACGTAGGTCCAGAAAATGCCGCAGCTCATATTCTTTTCTCTATACACATAATCTGACATCTAGGTTTTATCCATACTGATAAATATAGGTTTGATCATGAGCACTCAGAAGTTAAAAACTTTTGAATTTTTAATACAGTGTATCATGGTGTTTTTACATAGGTTTACTGTGGGAACTTAATTCGTAACTTGAGTTCTAAACTACAAGTACCGCTAAGGTTATTATAGCACTAACGCCGATGTTTCAGGGAATGGGGTCAGCAAAATTCTGATAGAAACTTTGGACTTACCACAGTGAATTTTTTTTTTTAAATTGATGATAACGCTTGGACGTAATGCTCAAGATCACAACATTGTCAGATAGAAATTGGGTCTGCAATGTTCTGATAGAGCTTTGGGTTTCACACAGCAATTTTTGTTTAAGTTGACAATTATAATCGAATTAATTGTCAAGATCATAACTTGGTTAGATAGGCTCAAAATAAATTTTGTGGATCCACACACACACACAAAACCTCGAACAAAGCAGGATATCAGATACCGGAAAATCACGTGACAACATGTATCACTTCTTTTTTTAGCACGGCATTTGTTTTAAAACAAAGTTTCGTCTGCATAATTAAATTGTTGTACTGTACAATTAGCAATATAGGAATATATCATCACAAAACTTTAACATGTCATCAAGTAAATGAAGAAATAATACTTTAGAAGAAAAAGTACTAGTAATTTGACTTGACAATGGAGAGTTCACTTGCTGAAAAATTTTATATAGGGAAGATTCAAATAAACAAGATCGTGAAAGATAAGGAAAATATTCTGTAGCAGTATGAAAATGGAATGAATGGAAAGAGAATTATTTTAACTATGAAACAACTTATTATGTACCAAGTTTTAAAAAAACGTATACGAAAAATTTGTAATGCTGATCCAGCGATGATCCTGGCTTTCAAAAAGTTGTCGTAAAATAAGCCAACATCAATGTTTTGTCGCCAGTTTTTAAAAATTGTCGCCAGAACAAGTAGTGAATATTTTTCCAAGTAATAGGAAATGAAAATTGAAAAACATTGGATATTTATTACTTTATTGACAACGAGCAATACAGCCATGCTAATATAAAATAACTCTTTACATGGCTGTTTTTCACTACTTACATGGTCTTTGCATCCAGCTTTACCGTTAGTGCATATGTATGACTGTTGTCACCAGAAATAAATGCATTATCAAATGTAAAATATCTACTTTCCAGATCTCTCTCTCTCTCTCTCTCTCTCTCTCTCTCTCTCTCTCTCTCTCTCTCTCTCTCTCTCTCTCTCTCTCTCTCTCTCTCTCTCTCTCTCTCATTGTTTAATAATAATATCAGGTATTAAAGCAAAACTATATTATGTATATTATTTTCCAAATAATAGTTTTGTAAGAAACTTTAGTTAATGACATTTTAATACCAAAAGCCTATGATTGCTCTTTGCAATTTAAGATAAGTGACGTATAATGCGACCGTCTATTTCATGCATTTAGGACTTAAATGCCCCCTCCCCTTTTTATGGCTAGGTTCACAATGTACATCTCGGTCAACTAGTAGTTCAGACATTTATTTTTGACGCGCTTTGCTTGATATGCTTTTAGTGAAATGCTTCCTAAATCCCACGTTTGATTACTGAATGCTGTAGATTTTTTTTTCATGCCAAGCAAATTAGGATCTTCATTTCCCACCAATGAAACTTTCATGATTCAACACCTGGCATTAATGTACCGTATATATAAGCATTAATTACCATCATTAAATTAGAAAAGAGGAATGAAGAAACAGATCATGGAACATGTGCCCCCAAAAACTAATTCGTACTAAATATGTTTATTAAGCAGTGTTGTATATATTTACGAGTTAACAATAAGTAATTAAGGTGGGATACAAAATGTGGGAAATTGTTATTACTTGTATGGTAGCTTGAGACCACATTAAAACTTAACATAAATTCTCACCCATTTTTATGCATTGTTAAAGTCCGAATCTACTAACCGGTTGGTTTGTACCCCCTTACCGATTTCAATAACCGAAACCTTTAATTTTATAAAAAGTGCAAAGAACGTAGTCAATTCATTCATTGATTTATATTTTCTAAACGACTGTGAGTAGAATGGCCATAACACCGTCATTGTCTGCGCGTTTCACGCTTAACGTAAGTTTTCAATATTATACACAGACATGCCTGAGACCCATTTCCAGTTCCTGGACAAGTCCATTTTCAACAAAGGATTGTGTGCGTGACTAAAGCTGCACATACATATGTCGTCTTCTTCCTTTATTTACAGTGTCGAATCAAGCAAAGGAAAAGAATGAAGAAAAAAAAATGCGTTTCACGTGAATTTAACAAGTGGTTTCATTAACATGTTCGGGGGTCCCCGAGTTACCGAGTGGTCGAAAGCGCTGTCCGTTACGGATCACTGCCATCTCACCTCTGTCTGCGTGAGTTCGAGTTTAGGATTCGGCGAATGTGGATATGTGAGAAAGCTTGCCAGTAGCTTCTCGTGGGTCGGTGGTTCTTTCCGGTGATTTCCCGGTTTCTTCCTCAACCATTAATACTGGCCGCATTGAATAGCCTATCGTGTGCTGAAAAATGGCGTTAAGCCCAACAACAACAACAACAACAACAACATTAATATGTTCGTGTGTGCAAAGGAATATAATTCCGAACTCAACGTTAAGGTAATTTACGTAATTATCCGGCAGTTACGAAAAGGATGAATTACGTCATTATGTTGTCGGATAGAAATAAACCAACCCATAGTGTACGGAATATGGCTCCGTGTTAGGATGGAAAGTCCGTTAAGAATGAAAGCTGCAGGGGATATCAGTATTAGTCCCATTCTGGTCACGGGTTAAAAATTATAAATCAATTTATTCAATTGACTTAGTTATGTGCACTTTTTATCACATTAAACTTTTTAGTTATTGAAATCAGTAGGGGGTACAACACAAATGGGGATGTAGCATCGGACTATAGTTATAACAAAATGGGCATTGTTTATTTGTCCTTCAGCTTGATTTGTTGTGTTGTTTTGGCACAGCTGACCAAACTATCAAATGTGGCACGTAGGGGTAGGGTGGATTCCACAGGTAGATACTGCGTGTCCTTTGAGAATTGAACGTGTATTGGTTATAATTTAGTGAAAACGATGCAAAAATTTGTGGCAAAAATTCCCAATGGTAGGTCCTAATCTGTGTGTCGTCATATTCAGTCTCCCAGCTTGGTTTGTGAAGAGTTTTTTTTTTTTTTTTGCTTTTTGGCATGACACGCTAGAATAACCGTGCGGTATTAAATATTAAATATATTCAACGACTATTTGAATTCTTGGGAAAGAGTACATTTGAAACTTAAACACAGAAGGGACATTTTTAGTTGGAACGTATTTGGATTTATTGGAACTATTGAAATTTAAAGAACATTTTAAGTAATCTGAATTCATTTAACATGCTGTAAGTGAATTTAATTCTTTCACTCATGTATTTTGTGAAATAAATTATTTTCATTCTTAAAAACTTGTTTGTTTTGCTGTTTCTTAAGTTACTGGAGTCGTAACACGGGATTTGATGGTGTGACAAATTGGTGGCGTGCAAACCACACCAACCTTTTTCACTACGGTTCGTTGCTAGGGAATGACCTCCGCGGTATAGTTTACCCAGTGTGGATAGATAGAAAGAAGAATGCAGATCACTGAACAAGTATATTGAAGAAATAACAAAACGAGCCCCCTTTCAATGAACAAATATAAAATTTAATCAGTTTATCAACAGAATTTAAAATGAAAAGAAATCAATGACTTGGTTACAAAAGAAGGAAAATGGTACTAACATGTACTCAAATAAAAAGACAATACAAATTTCTTTAAATGTAAAATTACTTTGCACGTTAATATACTATCTTCATTGCCAATGAGATGTGACCTTTGAGTGCAACGATGAGAGACTTCATCACCTATTTTATGCGGACATCAAGACTTCCGTTCGTCCCTGCTCTGCCGATCTTTGTCTAGCTGTTTGTCTTGGACTCTTGTCCGTCGAACACTGACTTAACAATTGTCTATGGACTTAGATTTTTGCGTAGAATTTGTTCTGGTCCTGTGATTGTTCAGGGATTTCTCATGTGAATCCAGGAAAGCTGTTTCCTTCAATAAATAAAATGTCTCGCAATAGACAATAGGTCACATTCCCAGGTATATTTATATTTTTACACTAATTCGGCTCAGAAAAAAAAGGCATAAATTCTGCCGCAGTAACTCATTGCTCCCTAACTGTTAGGTTTACATAAATGGTCCATGCTTGTCCTGACCTTAATTCGGTCACGCTAGGGAAGGTCAATTAAATTCAACTCAGCCGTATGAACCCGTATGTAACCCCTCTCGACTTCTTTGTCTACCAATCTAGCAATGTTAAGTTACATATGGCTTAGACCCTCAGATCTAACTATTCTAAAATAGTTTACTCGACCAATTAAATATTACAAGCTAGTATATAGTATACTTGTAATGTTAGGTCATACTCATTCTAAACAGAGTTAATCCATAAACTATGAAACATTACCCATCATTCCTTAAGCTTAATTCATTTAAATTCCTAATCACTCCTATGTATTCAAGATTCAATTGCATGCAATCTTTTCAACTAATCTAATGAAATTTTAATTACATCCAATCTTGCCAATTCTCCAAATGAATTGATAATTAGAAAATCAAAGAATAAAATGTCATGACTAGCATTTCACTAAAATCCTGCAAAATGAAATCATACATACATACATCATATCAAGAATACATTTGAAATAGATCAACAAATGAAATAACATTAAAATCGGGAAACTAAGATTGCGTACCTTTTGCCGTTTCTTTTTTCGTTTCCACGAATCTCACGTATAGTCCGTCTCCTAACTGAGACAACTATCTGGCCCCTTACTCTATAACAAAACGTATTTGTTACGAATTCAAATGTAGAGTTTGTCTACTTGCTGAGACAATCCTCCCTCTTTACTGCCAAATCACGAGATAACGTCTTACACGCTCTTCCCGGAATCGTTTAACTTTCATCGCGAAAGATTAAAGACTGCTGTATTTTCCTAAAGTAAAACCTTTAATTTCTTACAGAGTAACGCCCATAAATCCATATTAACCAATCGGAATAGACTGTATCCTAAACCTGTTCCGTAGAATTTTTGGATTGACAAGACAACTAAACAACTAATCATGCCGTAATTAATCATTACTTTGAACAATCATCTATAGCTATCTCCTGCCTTTAACCGGTCGATTTTGGGGAATAGTCTTAAGTCATTCTTTTGTACCATAGCATCTGACTCGGTCATGTTACGTCGGCTAGAACGAGTTTCTTTTTGACGTTCAGAGATGAAATGAAAATAATCATCTATCTCTAGTCCTTTCTACTTTAATTGAGTTGACTTTGGTACACTTCCTTTTACCAAAGCTTCTAAGAGTTTTCAAAATTCGACACATCACAGATGGCAAAAGTAAAAGGTGAATGAACAAAATTAACAGAATCACAGGCAATGAATTAACGACTTGTGCTTGATACATATATCACAGAACATCTGCTTTAACTTTGTATAATATCTCAGCCTAGTACTAATATTAGTACCTTAGTCCTACCTTGTGGACAACCACAACAAAACAAGTTGAGGCTACGACATCGTAGCTTGTCCAGCCACGGACGCTAAAGTTTCCAGCTGCCGAGACATTGTCGGGAATTTTGTTAACTTACTCTTAGGATGAGACGAGGAACATGCAAGGTCTAACTTGTGTTTACCCATGATGAAGTTGCACTTTTGACAGCATATAATTCTGACTGAGATTTTCCCATTTGTTTTGTATTTGCAGCCATTGGTACTTAAAAGGTAATCAGTTTTCTCTGAAGTTTCATCAAAACTATTTTATTGGCATATTTAAATTAAACGACAGAAGGAATAACCGTCGTTAAATGAATTGTAGTGCGTTTTTGTTCGCAACTTCTGAGGTCGGTCGATTGTAGGTATAGTCAGCATGACTAAGTGTATCGCAGCGTACAGTACTCAGGGCAGAGGTCAACGTAAGCGAATTATGACGTAACAATGTGCTGTAAAGATGGGTTTGTCAACACAAACAACGGATTTGTTTATATAACACATATATTCAAATGTATTGTGTATCCAAGTTTGTGGCATTTTTTCATGATTCCTTCGAATTTCTTCATTCTAAATCCATGATTGTTTGTACAAATTAAACAGCCACAATGGCTGTCGCCAAAAAAATCGCCAGATGATATATTTTGTCGCCAATAAAGGGAAAATAAATCGCAATTTCGTGACATTGGACGATCCCTGCCGCATCATAACAAAACAAACATTTCACGACAAAGAATACAAAAGTATTAATATATGTTACATTGAAATAACTGTTTTTAAGACAAGAAGTACATTTTAATAACTAATGCTACTTTTAAATGGAGATATTTACTGCTTTAAGATATATGTAGCTTTCCTGCTATATATACATATCACAAATATAGACTCGCTTTTAGAAAGGCCACCCATCTTATAAAGCCATTTTCTCTATGCAGAAGTGGTGGACTCCCAGGTTTATCCCAGAAATAGGATGGGGTCTACTAAGTGCTTTGAGAAGAGAGTGCATGACTCGTCATTCTGGTACACTATCTTGAAAGCCCTCCTTAAAACGTAATCCTTCCATTTGCCGACCTCAACGCATATTGCGTAAGTATGAGGCGCTGTAAGGATGGCTGGTCCCCGTTAGCATGAGGCGCTGTAAGGGATGGTTGTTTCACTTGTCGATGATTTCCAATATCACGCTTTTAATAAAATTATTTTATTGAAAGTAATATTTCATATGTTGAGTTTGAGGATTTTATAAGTTGAATTTATTGAGTGGTGACTAAAAGCTCCATTTTCCATTTTTCATTTCACCTTTTGAATTACACAGATGTGGTTAAAAATTACATTTTATTATGACAAAAGTTTAAGATTTTAACCTTTGGATTACACAGCGGTGGTTCAATGTGTATTTCGTAAACTACAACATCAGATGTTGAATGAAACTGTTTGTGCAGAAAGTTTCCTTTCATTTATCGAGATTTAGATCATTGTGTTTGTTCAATTACAAAATGGTGGTTCAAAGATATATTTCTGATCTTGTACATTGATATGTAATCAGTTGCGTTACACAGCAGTTGGGGGGAGTTCAATTTCCTATGTCGAGAATTTCATTTGTACATGTTGAGTCTAACTGCGTTGATGTTATTTGTCATCCATATATGTATTGTCTAATGACAAATCTTTTTTTTTGTCCATTAATATGAAGATAAGACAAGAACTATATGTATTTTAGATATTGTCATATTACAGTATTGCTAATAATTATAACAAAATATTGTAAAATTTATTATTATTATTATTATTATTATTATTATTATTATTATTATTATTATTATTATTATTATTATTATTATTGAATAAGTTCTGCTTATAATTAAAGGGATTCAGGGGTTGTCTTGCAACTAGGGATTGAAGTAATTTTCTGGTATGTGTGTGGCAAATAGTTACTTTGTCTCACAATTTAAACAGCTGGAAAAAAAATCGTGAATTTTGACATGAATTTGTGAAGCGATCTTCGAGTCTGGGAATATTTGTTGGAACAAATGTTTAGCATGTGATCAAGCTGATAAATGTAGATTGTGTTCAACAAGAAAGCTCACAATGTTTCAGCGTTGGTAGCTTGCAGGTCTTCTGTTTATGGCATATAATATTCTAGAGCTGAAATCTGCTGGAGTTCTTAATTTTCCCATCCTCTCTGTGCTTTATGCTACCAATGTGCTTCCTCACATTTCTGCCATGCCCAATGCAAACATTTGTGCCACACTGTGCAAAAAAAACAAAAAAAATGGTGTATATCGGTGATTGATGGCTGAATGCACGGCCAATTTTTAGTATAATCCATATTTATTTTTACTTTTTGTGCAATACATTTCTTTTTCCTTGGTGGTGAAGACATTTTCAATATCAATTCCAAACGAAATTCAAACCAGTATCGGCAGCGCATGTGCGGAGCAAAATTCAGGTGAGGGCCCAGTTTCTCTCAAACACATTTGTAAAATTACTCTTATACATATATATTAAAATACGCTAAAATGCTTGCTACCGGGCCAGCTCTATCAATCGGCTATAGTTCTACTAATATCGCGAAAAGCAATACCGGACCATTTCGGCAATAGCCAATATCACGACAAGCACTTAGGTGTCGCTCACCAGTTATTATGTACATATCAGAGAGTAATATATGTAAGGTGAAGTTGTTTGCATTTTAAACATGCACAGTGGAGAGAATGTTGGCATACCTCTATGTTCCTTTCATGCAATGTGGCTGACATTTCTTTGGATATTGTACTTTTAGAAAATGTAAAAGATCTTAGCACACTGCTAACTAAAATGACTGTTCTCTTGTGCTCCGAAAATCAACATGAATTTGTCTAAAGTACACTATCCTTGGCAGCTATTACAATAGGGAAAATGAATTTTGCAAGACTAGACAATACCAGCTTCTGAAAGTGGAATGAATGAATTAATAAATCTACAAAATGTAAAAGAAGTTATAGGCTCATTTGTTTACAATTTACCTCTTAAGTTCGGGAAGTGAAAATGGCCAAATGGAACTAGCACTATTTTGAAACGTGCACATCTGGAGTAAGGCCAATCTGTATACTGTATAATCTAAGCTATATTACACTCATTAATCATACACCAAAATAAAGGGAATTAAAGGTTCGTTGAACAATACCTAGGATATACAAAGTCTTTTTTTTAAATAGCCAGCCTACATAATGAGGAAAACTGAGGAAATTCTTTTTCTTTAAAATTATAACCCTATGTTAAATACGAAACTGTAGAGCGCCACCTTAACGGGAAATCTTTTTTTTAATTAAAGATTTAAAATAATTGAGAATTGGGGAATTCGTGATTTTTTTTTTTTTGCATGAGGCGTGAATCTGTGAATCGTTGACAAAGTCGTGAAATTCACACCAAAATCGTGAGGGTTGGCAACTATGCAGTTATAGTAAGATAAGCTTATAATAAAATAGTTTCCCCCAGGATCTAATAAGGGCATGGTTGAGGAATTGTAGACAAAAATAAAACAAAACAAAGCAACTTTAACAACAACCTTAACGCCATGTTTTTTTATTCAGTTACAACTATATAAGCTTTCAAAAGATTATTTTTACTTAAATACATATTTCATTATCAACTAATCCTAGCCAGTCAAACGCATTTTATTTTCACCCATTTCCAGACTGGTGCCAATTTTTCCATACAGTGTGTCTTATACCAACCTTGAAGATTAACTTTCTGCGGCTAGGTCATGCAATACCGGTGCCTCTTGCATCAGTGATATTTAGGCTTTGCTTTTCGTCGCATGTCACAAAAGCTGATGAAGTTAGGACCAATTTGCATCTGCTGCTTCGTTATCCTGGCTATATCTACACCAGCAGCAATCTCGGGAAGTATTTGGTCATGGCGGAAACAATAAAGATCGTGTGTTAGAGCTACTTTGTGGGATGACAGCAAGAGGTTTAAAGTTGCAAATCTCCAGCTTACTGAGTCATCAGTTAGTCCCCATGTATTCAGATTTGTTGATGTAGGGAGAACGTGATACACTGAGCGTAAGAAGAATCTTGATTTTCAGGGCATCACCTCTCTAAATGTCACTTAAATAAAGTCTCCTGGACCTAGCACATATCCAGCGTAGCCAGTCACGTTGCTTCCTGATGCCGATAGTTATCATTTGCCTCTTTTGTTTCTGCAAGACGAACTTCTATCTGTATCATGGTACCCCTCTCTTCGATGCTTGCAGTTTGCCTTGTATGTCTTTTCAGACTAACCAGTTCCAACCTAACTGAAGTTTGTATGAATACCATGTCACTGTGTCGCAGTCTGAATTCTGCATCTTCGGCTGATTTTGCTGCCTCCCACTTTCTGCTCTCACCTTGTCGTATACTTTAATTAATATTTGTGCTACTCATTTAGATGCATCGACATACAAAGCTGCACTGGACTTAATAATGCTAGCAGAAATGACAACCCTATCCCCACCCCTCCCAAAAGAAACCCAACTGAAATCAACCTCCCATAAGGCTGGAGACATTGTTCAGGCAGTTTTTTGGTGGTGAGCCAGACAGTTTGCCCATGAGATCATGTAGTCAAAATAAATGTAACTAAATACTGGCACAAGCCCTAGTATAATAAGCGATTATATTAAAAATGTTATCACTTGTTAAGTAAGCATGATTCAATATGGTTATTTGCTGTAGATGATGATGAAAAAATAGGAGGCTGGACAACAGACCCTATGTTATTCATCGACAATATGATTAATGTTCTTTTTGACAATGATATTTCTAAGGTTTAAACAAAATTTATTTCTAAAGTTTAGATAAAATTGTATACCCTATCATCACCATACTTCATACTTGCTAACTCTCATCTGGAGAATATATGTTAACATACTATCAATAATACGAAACTCGCGTATTAAATCGTCCATATCGTATTTTACACTGAGCAGATCAGAACATATCTGATCAAGTAGTGTTTTATAAATGATATTTGCTATTATACATGCATATTTTGTCTCAAGTGGAGAATCAATTTTTTACACGCTGTTGCAAGAGAAACACCGACACCGGATATTATTAACAAAAGTTTTAATGATGCCCCACTAGAAATTATTGAAGAGTCAGTCATTATCAGTGGTAAATATGACATTACCAGAAGTATTTTACTATAACATTGTTGGGATCACATAAAAATCTCTATACTTGTCATATACATCTGACGAAGTATATTTTATATGTTGTTGTTGTTGTTGTTGGGCTTAACGCCATTTTCAGCACACGATAGGCTATTCATGGCGGCCAGTATTAATGGTGGGGGAAGAAACCGGGAAATCACCGGAAAGAACCACCTACCCACGAGAAGCTACTGGCAAGCTTTCTCACATATCCACATTGGCCAAATCCTAGACTCGAACCCACGCAGACAGAGGTGAGATGGCAGTGATCCGTAACGGACAGCGCTTTAGACCACTCGGCTACTCGGGACCCCTTTTATATGTTAATAGCTCATTTTTCTTTAACCTGTTGTATGAATCAAACACGTTTTCTACTTCACGCTCATACAGATCTTTCATTTAACAAATTAGCGTATTCTCTTTTTGTTTCATCGATAAAGCAGAGTATCTAGCATTTTTAATCCAACGTAAAATTTGTATGAACAAGATGTTGCCTGATAACTGCGTATGCGACTGAGATTTTTTTTTTTAAAAAAAACACTTTCTTAAATTGTATAATACTAATATGAAGAACTGGTATCCTTAAATTGTCATATGGTCGCGTGAATAATTTATCAGCTTCGGTATAATAATTTCTTATCGACAATTATCTAAAGCGTTGGAGCGTTGGAAGTGAAACATCTTCACTGATGTCGCAGTAAGAATAACTATTTTCTTCCAGCCATGTTGATTCGATTATTTCAAAAAACATTTCTTGCTCAATATCATAGAAATTATCAATATCCTCGTCAAAATGTTTTATTTTTGTTGTGGTGGGGCTTAACGCCATTTTTCAGCACACGATGAGCAACACATGGTGGCCAGTATTAATGGTGGAGGAAGAAACAAGGAAATACCCGGAAAGAACCAACGATCCACAAGAAGCTACTGGCGAGCTTTCTCACATATCCGCATTAACCGAATCATAGACTCGAACCCACGTAGACAGAGGTGATCCGTAAAGGAAAGCGCTTTAGACCACTCGGGGCCCCCAAGATTTTTTTAAAAAATATTTTTATTAACACTAGAGATTTGTTAACATTGATCGGATCAAATTCACGTTTTTCACTTATCATTGCTAAAACTGCGTTTAAGTTAGCTTTGATTATTAACTCTGTATCTGTTGACATATCAGAAATTTTAAGTTGGGTTTGTTTGTCTTGGTAATACATATTTTGATATGGCGAATTTTGAAGTCTTATCAAAACTTAATGTTGAATAAATTATGCTTTGAAGTTAATATAGTCAAGCATAAAAGGTCTTAAGAAAGTTGACTGATTATTTCTTATTTATTTCTTCTCTAAAATATAAAAGGCTCTACGATTAAGTTTTAGTATCATTTACCGGGCTATTTTAAACGGTACACTGAAATACGTGCATTAAGACTCCGACTGTATCGGTTCAAAAGGTGCGCACGTCAAGTAATTCATTTTTCAAAGGAAATCCAATTGCGACAGGATCTTAAGCTGTCAAAGTCTGATGAAAGACATGATTATCTGGAGAGAATTATTTCCTATTGGTCAGCGAAACTTAGGGTGTACACTTGTGAAACCAGAATTTAGGGGACTGATTTGCTTAGAATTGTTTATTCGAGAATCTTGCATGGGAGTAGTCATATTGAATCCGTGGGTACAACAGAAATGCTTTCCCTCGTTAATGAAGGAAGGTCAGATAGCTGTCTTAGAATGAAAGACAGGCTATAGGCTAGGACACGGTTGTGTGAGAAGAAATAGCATTAAGGTACGCAATTTTAGTTAATATTTAATATTCTATGTCATTTATTTGTTTGTTTGTTTTTTGCAAATGTAGTCATGTGCTTATGATTTATGCATCTATCGTGTATTCATTTCGTAGGGCTTTATTGATATGCTAATGTTATGCAGTTTAATTCTTAATTTAGTAGTTATTAGTTCATTATGAGATTGCATGTAATCAAATATTCAATATGCATTATTTCATAGGGATTAGGGAATTAACCATAATATATAAACTTGTCATGTCAATATAAATTTATTATCTGTGTAGGATGATATTGTTATCGTGAGCTAATGACAAGTATATATATATATATATATATATATATATATATATATATATATATATATATATATATATATATATATATATATATATATATATATATATATATATATATATGATTTCGCAATTTTAAATGATCTTACATGTTATTGGCATTGTAGCTAGATTTAGTGGATATGATGCCATAAGTAAGTGAGCATTTATTTTATTGAACAGATTTGACTATCCAAATTTAAAAAAGACGGATAGTAATATATCCTGGTATAGACGGCCGCATTTGTCTGAGAAAGCACGTGCTAATTCATATTAAACTGCCCGCACTGAGTGCAATAAATTTCGAGCTATAATCATTTGTACTAATGTAACGGCACCTTATCGAAACAGAAAATCTGTAAAGACAGTTATTTGTAAGATCACATTATGTCAGAATTTGTGCAGTTCTAATCGCCTAATCCTAATACCAGCAGAGTTATATATCTCTACCCAAATATTTGTTGAATCATATTTAGCTCTCGTAATACTCTCATGTTTAAGGAAACAGCTTCATACTCAGAGAGAGAGAGAGAGAGAGAGAGAGAGAGAGAGAGAGAGAGAGAGAGAGAGAGAGAGAGAGAGAGAGAGAAGGGAACCAGAAACGCCAAAGGGAAATCCGTATCTAAGAGGGGTCGAAAATAGGACCAAAGCACACGCATTAGACGTGGAAAAAGACGAGAAAAGTTAGGAGCCAGGTGGTGCGGTCGAGCGTAGTATTTAACTCATAATTTCACACTCGTAATATGATGTAAATTGCACACTGCTACTAAATTCTATCAATGTGAATCAGTTGGACTGAATGTCAAATTTTGGCCACGTATTAATTGGAAGTATTAGTTGAAAGTAAAATTTTGGTTATGTACTAATTGATTAAGTGTAATTTTATTTATTGATAAGGAGGCTCGTAGTTGTTTTGTTTCTTTCAATCTCATGCTCAGCTATCTGTTAACATCCCATCTATCCGCCCACACTGGGCAATACTACTTTGGGAGATCATTCCCTAGTTAACGACTGCTAGATCAAATAACGAAGTTTTAATGTTTTAATATTCCCCGTTTACACATGATTAAGATGCTTAAAAATTTCTCATTTTGAAACATTTTCTTAATTTTGTTTTTTAGCGTCCGCTAGTTTGTCAGGACGACCATGATTGTAGTTTATTAGTTTTTATTCCTTTGCTCTTCCACTGTAAGTTTGTGCTTTTATCTGATCGTATCATAAATCTATATATTCCTTTTTGAGCTCAAGCAATACTTTTAACAGGAATTCACCTTGCTTTTGTTCGTGAAGACAATCATCAGAATGACAGTATCTGCTTAAAAAATCAAAGTTTCTTATTGCGTCTTTTAGTTGCTGTCTTCGTAGAGGAATAATGCGAGCAAAATTACTTTCACTTTCTGACACTATTAGATGTTTAATGTATTAATGCTAACGTATTTCATATTTTGTTACTGCTTGTGATTTACCACTAATATCTGTTGTAGAAATATTTTTGAAGGTATTAAAATATTATCATAACATTCTCTTGCAGTGGTTATAATTGCTGGTTCAGATTTTATTCCACAACGTTAGATTAAATTTGAATGCAATGATTATACCTGATCATCGAGTGTATATTTTTGAAATGCATTTAGGCCATGAAATGGGCTTTCTGAGTTAAATACATAAAATCTATAGTACTGAGCTATTTTCAATAATTTTTATATGTTTTTATTTGGAGGAATAGCTTTGTTGAAAATATACATATTCGCCGTAGTGTATAATTCGCCATATGTTACATCATCATCTGATCCTTCTTTTAAAGTCCAGCTAAAAATACGACCGGCATCAGCGTTTAATCGACCACGCAAATTAAATTTCCAAATAGCAACCGCGTACGAACATTTTACTTGAATGTAATAGTTTGCTGCTTCTCCACTTATTGTCCATTCTTGTCCATCAGTAACGGCGAAAGCGTGATGGGGATAATTTCCAGGATAATGTGTTCATGCACTTACCTCAAACCAAGCTGGGTTTTGAGATGCTTTAAAAAAATGTTGGAATATACCCAACATTGGTTTTGTTCTTGTTTACTCCACCGCTAGACAAACTATCAACATACGCTTTTTTTAAATCAGATGAGTTAACTGGAACATATATATTATTTTGTTAGTTCCCATATCTATGCTGCCGGTCATTGTTCCACCAGATAGCTTTAAATAAGGAATGAAAGCTCCTTGTTACTGAGCGTGACTAATATCATCAGTATTAACTGGTGGCGAATATATTGGAAGCCCAGTTACGTTTTCGTTGTTGCTCTTTATCAGGTTACAGTCGTTGCGTCGCCGGCCTAATTAAACTTGTTCTCGGCAACAGGTTTTAGTTCCGCATAGATCACTGCTCGTGTATCATCAACCTTTGATGGCGTGTGACAAATTGGCGGCGTTCAAAACACGCCAACCTCTTTCACTACGGTTTGTTGCTAGGGAATGACCTCCGCGGTGTAGTTTACCCAGTGTGGATAGATAGAAAGAAGAATGCAGATCACTGAAGTATATTGAAGAAATAAATAGGACGAGCCCCCTTTCAATAAACAAATATAAAATTTAATCAGTTTATCAACAGAATTTAAAATGAAAAGAAATCAATGACTTGGTTACAAAAGAAGGAAAAATGGTACTAACATGTACTTAAATAAAATGACAATACAAATTTCTTTAAATGTAAAATTACTTTCAACGTTAATATACTTTTTTCATTGCCAATGAGATGTGACCTTTGAGTGCAACGATGAGAGACTTCATCACCTATTTTATGCGGACATCAAGACTTCCGTTCGTCCCTGCTCTGCCGATCTTTGTCTAGCTGTTTCGTCTTGGACTCTTGTCCGTCGAACTCCGATTTAACAATCGTCTCTGGACTTAGATTTCGGCTCGAATTTGCTCTGGTCCTGTGATTGGTTTAGGGATTTCTCGGGTGAATCCAGGAAAGCTGTTTCCTTCAATAAATAAAATGTCTCGCAATAGAATAGGTCACATTCCCAAGTATGTCTGTATTTTTACATTAATTCGGCTCAGAAAACAAAAGGCATAAATTCTGCTGCAGCAACTCATTGCTCGCTAACTCTTATGTTTACATAGATGGTCAAGGCTTGTCCTGACTTTAATTCGGGTCACGCTAAGTGTGGTCAATTAAATTCAACTCAGCCATATGAACCCGTATGTAACCCCCCATGACTTCTTACTCTACCAATCTTGCAGTGTTAAGTTACATATGGCTTAGACCCTCAGATCTATCTATTCCAAAATAGTTTACTCGACCAATTAAATATTACAAACTAGCATATAGATATAAACTTAAGTGATCAATTAAATATTACAAACTAGTATATGGATATATATTTCGTACTATATCATACTAGACATAGTTAATCCATAAAACTATGAAACATTACCCATCCTTCCTTAAGCTTAATTTATGAAAATTCATAATCACTCCTATGTATTAAAAATTCAATTACATCTAATCTTGTCAACTAATCTAATGAAATTTTAATTGCATTCAATCTTGCCAATTCTCCAAATGAATTGATAATTAGAAAATCAAGAATAAAATGTCATGACTAGCATTTCACTAAAATCCTGCAAAATGAAACCATACATACATACATCATATTGAGAATACAGTTGCAAATATATCAACAAATGAAATAACATATTAAAATCGGGAAACTAAGATTGCGTACCTTTTGCCGTTTTCTTTATTCGTTTCCACGAACCTCATGTATAGTCCGTCTCCTAACTGAGGCAACTATCTGGTCCCTTACTCTATAACGAAAACGTACTTTTTACGAATTCAAATGTACAGTTTGTCTACTTCGCTGAGACAATACTCTCGCTTTACTGCCAAATCACAAGATAACGTCGTACACGTTTCGCCCGGAATCGACCACTCTTTTTCAAGAAAGATTGAAGAACTGATGAATTTTCCTAAAGTAAGACCTTTAATTTCTTACAGAGTTACGCCAATAAATCCATATTAACCAATCGGAATAGACTGTTTCCTAAGCCTGTTCCGTAGAATGTGTGAATTGACAGGACAACTAAACAACTAATCATGCCGTAATTAACATTCCTTTGAACAATCATTTATAGGCAACTCCCGCCATTTAACCGGTCGATTTTGGGGAAGGGTCTTATGTCATTCTCTTGTACCATAGCATATGAATCGGTCATGTTACGTCAGCTAGAACGAATTCCCTTTTGACGTTCAGAGATGAAATGAAAATAATCATCTAACTATCTCTAGCCCTTTCTACTTTAATTAAGTTGACTTTGATACAATTCCTTTAACCAAAGCTTTGAAGAGTTTTCAAAATTCGACACATCACATGGCGGTTATGTAGTTTTCAACCCAATACATTTTTACTTGTGATATTGACATTGTCGGTAACCGTTCCACCGGTTGCATTAAGCTTATTATTATTATCTAAGTATTTCAACTTCAAATAACTTTCCGTCTTGGGTTTGATTGAAGCTTACTGGTGGATTTATAATTTTTTTATATATCCAACTTACTGTTTAACGTTCCTCCTTTCAATGACAGTTTGTTATCGTCGATCGTTTTTAGTTGTTAGTAACTTGCTGTTTGAGTAAGGCCAACCTTTGGTGGTGGATAATTTATTTCTAAAGAAAGTACTCGTTGATCTGAACTCAATAAATTACCTGTCATTGTATTATCTATTTTCTTGACAAACACTGATGCATCTGTTATTTATGGTTTGGTTCGTCAGCGAAAATGGATCCTGTGAGTGTTGTTCCAAACCTTGTGTAATAAGTCCTTTACATAAAATGTATAACGTAAAATTTTAACAATGACGCAATCATCGACGAAGTTGTCACGGATATTAAATTTTGATACTGCACGATTAGTCAAACAACAATATAACAACGAGATACCAGATTGGCATTATCTTATCATTGGTCGCACAAGATCTGAGGAGAGAAATCTTACTAAATCGTTTGCTCAACGACAACTTTAATTACGATAGGGTGTATATTTACACAATTAATCCACAAATGGACAAATATGAACTACTAAGCGATTAAAACGATAAACTTCGCGATGCGCTTGGTGCAGGAAAATATATTTTTAGTAGAGCAACTGGAAGATTTGATTCCGGTAAACGAACCTGATTAATCCAGCTAAAACAATTGTATTTGACGATATTCAAAAAATGTCTTATTTTTCGTTGTTGCGTAACAAAAAGTGTAATGCGGTTTATCTTACGCAGGAATTTTATAATGTTGACAGGCGAAACACAGAATGTTTCATAATTGTTTCTGGATTAGACGGAACGCTTCGGTAGTTTAGTGGTTAGTGCCACCCCGGATGCGGGATATCGTGGGTTCGATCCCCGGCCGTTTCATACCAAAGAAAAGATGATACTAATACCTGCTTTGCTTGGCGCGCAGCATTAGGAAGTTAGTGTTAGGACTAGTTGGCCTGGTGTCAGGAGAATTAACTAGGTGGGGCATCATGTTACATGTTTGCGGCATGACGCCCCAGTGCTAAATATCGCTATAAACTGCCACAATGCAAACATGGTATTGATATGACTGAAAAATTGTTAAAGCTACATTAAAAATCCAAATCACACACTCACTCTGGATTAGACAATTCTTTGATGTAACCAAAGATAAATTTATTGAATTATCATCAAACAACCAAAGACAAATACACATTTTTATTATTTGATAAACTTGCGTGTGACTCAGCAAAGAAATTGCTTTGTTGTAGTGATGGATTTCTCTAGACGAATTTTAAAACGCTTACAGAACAAACAATAGATCATCAACGAAGAATTGATTTGCTAAAGAAATTTGCTAAGACCAGAACAGATTTTAAAAAAATGGAGTAGGAAGAACGTCAAGGACAACTTGCTGCGGAAGAAGAAAATGCCATTTTTTTAAATAGACCAATTACTGAAGCAATACTTTGAAAACTACCAGATCTATCAATATCATCTGCAGACTGAGCTTAAAAAAATCACAGGAAATTGGTTTGTTAGGACAGTTAAAAGAACAACAAAAACGCAAGCTGAAGAAACAGTTTTTAAAAATATTGAACTGTAGAAGAAATGAGTAAAAGAAAAGAAATAATTGATTATATATAAAATGAACCCAGAAAAATGTTTCTGTACCTGATGATTGTGTAAGAGAATTTGCTGAAATAATTGAGAAAAGATATGGAACAATTAGAAAGTTTAGTGAACATTTCGATTAGTGAAAAAGTATATGGAACGTATTGATTCCCATCTTAAATATATTAAGCTTAATAACATTGATAACATAAGAGAATGGACAGAAGACGATTATGATAAATTAGTATTGTTTCGTGTTATCAGACGAGCAAGTGACGCATATCACATTTTATGATATGATGTTGAAGATCCGTATTTCTTGAAAACCTTTAGTAAAATGCGCTGTGAAGTAATGACATCAGTTGTGCTTAAATCAGCAGATTAATTACCGAAAGAGGGTAAAAGATTATAAACAAAGTTTTAATATTCTTCCTAAAAAATATGAAAGAGTGTGATAATCCTACAGTCGATAAAAGACTTGGTGTTGGTGTTGACGGTACCACCATCCTAGTTTTTACATCAACCAATGAAATAGTTGACCGATTGATGTTACTGATATCCAAAAGGCTGGTAACGTATCACCAATTGAATCTGACGCATCAAAAGCTTTTACGATATATATTTTTTACGATATATAGATATATAGCTTTTACGATATATAGATTTTTTACGATATATAGATATATAGCTTTTACGATATATAGATTTTTTTAAATCTGTTCTGGTCTTAGCAAATTTCTTTAGCTTTTACGATATATATTATGGCGCTGTTGATAGCAAAAAGATCGTTCATAAAATTAAAGACAATCCACAACGTGGATCTCCGTCAACCAAGGAAATATCACAAACAATTTCAACTTTAGCAAGGAAAGTGTTACCACCTCGCGGCGAAGATATAATGGGCAAACTTGTAAAGAAAACAAAACCCAATTTTGGCATTGTTTTAAATTCAGGAAGAAAATATTTTTTGGGCGTTTACAAATAAAATGTTAGCGAAAGATTATCTTGATCTCACCGAAGAATTTGATATTAACGACGTCGCAATATAATTTGAATACGTCGAATAATTTGACGAAAACTCAAATTTTTAACACCAGAGACGAAAATATCTTTCTATTGTCACGTTAAGCGGTGTTAAAAGTACGTGGTCAAAAATTAACAGCAACTGTCGGTGATATTGTAGCTGATGCATAGATTGTACTTGTCAATAACGGTCAGAGCTTGTTTAGAAGTGCACAGTACCAGTTGGCCAATGAAAATGTGAAAGTTATTTCAACGCATTTGCCCGTAGCAGTACAATACTGAACATAGTTTCGTTCAGCGTTGATTATTCGAGATCTTTGGCCACACGTGATGTGGTTTAAAGATACTGCACTTGGAACTGCTATGTTAAACGAATTTCGTAAGATTGATGGTGTTCCTGGCGCAAAAAAGAATCTAATTGAATATGTAGCTGTAATACTACCGGGAATATTGGAGCCTCAATACGATTAGATGTTACAAATATACGACAACAACGAGGCAGCGAAAGTTACGCCAAACGAAAAGCGTTTGCTGAAGAATCTCGCTAAATAACAACGATGCTTTCGTTAAGCAAATCACTTTGGTTTTGCCGTGATAACAACAAAGTTTTTTCTTGGACAAACACAAGCACTCACTCTTGATCGAGCCGAACAAAACGACTGTATAATGTATGCCGCTGAAGTAGATCAATGAAAATTTGATAACTTCATGATTGGCTCTGTTGATACTTCAAGTTGTTTCATCAGTAAGCGATATGTTAGAACTTGAGGGAGTGCTGACTGCGTATACAAAACATATTTTCAGCAAAACCAAATTTATTAAACAGTATTTCCTACCAAACGATTACACGTGGCTTATTACAACCTCGCCCAGCGAACAATTTTTGCCAAGACAAGTGTTAGTTGTGTTTCAACAACAACGACGTAATGACCATGAGCAAAACAATTACGGTATTTGATAGCGCTGATGTTAGATGAGTATTTGCTAGGATAAATTCGAAGCAGTATCTTGAATGTGCAATCCAATGTAACTTTGCCGATGATGAAACAATAAATGTTACACGAGCTTACATGTACTTGATGGAAGCAATACAAAACACCAAGACGCGGATAGCGGAAGCCAAATATCTGTTGAGCAGTTTCGTTTGCTTTACCCAATC
The DNA here is from genome assembly GCA_016746295.1 of Potamilus streckersoni. NCBI lineage: Eukaryota > Metazoa > Mollusca > Bivalvia > Unionida > Unionidae > Potamilus > Potamilus streckersoni. Next base: position 3,689,998 of record JAEAOA010002355.1, on the reverse strand, counting down.
TTTTACTTTGACGTATCAAAACATTCCGAACGAGCTTGGGATCTACAGCTGATATTGAAGTTAATAGGACAATTTACACGGTTCCAGCTAATCCGATTAATGCATATGCGCTAGTCGTCAGTGACAAATTCTTGACAATTGACGCAACCAAAGAAAAAAATGACCCTACAAAAGTGATTGTCTTACAAACAGTTTTAATATTGCCTAGCAAACGGTTTGAAATATTGTGACAAACAAGTATAAAGACAACCACAACGTCGAAGTCGTCGTACGTTTCCAAAGAAATATACCTGCCTCAAGGTCAAGTTAAAAATTATCAATAGCAACAGCTAAACACTGTTCTGTTTCTTTAAAGATATCTCCGGAGACACCATCTTTTGCTAGTGATAATAAAATAGCAATTAAGCTAATGTTAACGCAACAAAAAATCACTAAACTTGATAAAGATTAACAGTTTGTTCTAAAATTGTCTGTTGCGTAAATATGATGGCGAAACACTCGGATTTCTTGGACCAGTATTTGCAACCATAGCCAAGTCTGTTTTACCAAAACTAATACCTGTACTAGGGATACTAGGACTAACAGCAGCAGCAGGAGCAAGTATTAGGAGCAACTTAAAAAGGTGGATGCCGGTGACGGTATCAAACATATCGTGTAACACTATAGTTTTATGTGAAAATTGTTTTTTTTAGAAAATGCCAACCAAGCAACGGTCAACGAAAATGCGCGGTCACGGGTGTCAACACATGCGCCTGTGAAAAACAAACGAAAAGGGGACAAAACAAAAGATGAAATAAGGAGGAAGTTTTCAATTTCGCTCAATTTTTAGCGTTGCTAGCCGGCAGTCTACTGCCAAATTTTTGAGAATCGGACGTGGAATGACTACTGGGGACTCGCCGTTGAGTAATTTTGATATACACGAAAAACTAAACTCTGATGACGTTGTCGTCGAGAAAGGATTTATTAAAGATGAATTAGGCAATGTATCAGCAGGTGGTTCGTGCGTTGTAAATATAGAAAACTTTAATGATGAATCTGGTACTTACTGGGTCACTGTTTACAATGATAATTATTTTGATTCATTTGGACTTTCTTCGCGTGATGTTATAAAGAAACCATATTTTTATTTTAAAAAAGTTAACAAAAATAAATTACTTATATCTAATCAACTACAACCAATCGGAACATCCTTTTGCAGATACTATTGTATTTTATTTGTCCTGCAGATGTCAAAAGATCCCAATTTCCTAAAGTGACCATCAAATATATAAAATACACAGTCGCCAGCATCATATTGTCACAAATGCAAACCTAAACCGTATAACACAGACGAGCGAACAGAAAAAACTAAAAACAACAGAATGATGTTAAAAAGTAATTATGCTGTTTGTGGTAAAAAGAACAATTTATCCTGGCAATGACATGCAAACAAGTACCAGAGACGCCGTCAACAACTTCGTGGCCGGGATCTGGAATAATCTCACTGACAACAGAGTTATTATTGTCGATGATTGAAAAAACAAATAATAATGAAAAATAGAAATAATGATTACGAAAAGAGAATTATATAACGAACAAGATACAATTCTTACATATTGCCATAACTGCAATCTCCGGGAAGTAATTGGCTTTGGAATAGATATCCACAAACGTATTGGAAAATTATCAAATCTGAGAGGCGGTTGGATATTATCTGGCCATAGATACACCCGTCCGTAAAATCCACTAGATAAACAATATACAAAAACGATAATCCACTGTCTGGTCAAGAGCCTTACAATCAAGTTGATAAGATAGAAATGGGTCACGACATCTGTTATAGAGTCAACGAACAATATAGGACTGGATGGGATAAGATAATGCTAAACGAACTTTATGATAAAAAACACAGTAAATCTGCTATAATGATTTGACAGGAAGCTAGTGCAAGAATTAAATGAAACAAAATATAAACTTGGTCTCGGTAGAGATCCCTCGGGAAACCCAGTCTCGGCAGAGAACGGGAGCTTGCGATGCAATCGTTTATAACCGAACTGTACATACGTAAAACAGTGTCCACGACCTAAGGCTGTCACGAATGCCATTGATGATATCTGAGCAAAATATTTAGTAGATATATTAATTCTTGTTCAGTTCAAGGATAATAAGAAATACTTGTTTAACGTTATCGATGTTTTAGTAAATACACATTTAGTATACCTATTACTAATAAAACAGGAACATTAATAACTGATGCATTAAAACAAATTATGGTTGGCACGGAAAGAAAGTCAAATAAACTTTCGACTGACCACGGAGAATTAAAAAAAGTACAGTTTTGGAGAAAAATAGTATAAAAAATATGTTACAGTAAACAAAGGAAAAACCGTTATTGTTGAACGATTTAATCTTACACTAAACGAGCGGATCCACAACGATCTTTTAACGAAAGACACAAACATATATATTGATGATCTTCCGCAGATAGTATCTGATTACACGAAACATGAATCTATCAAAATGTTACTAAACGATGCCATTAAAATTCTTGCAAACGAAGATATGTATCGTAGACATAAATTTATGATCGGAGACAAAGTCAGAATTTATCTGGCCAAAAAGTACTTGTAAAAGGATTTGATCCAAACTGGACAAAAGAAGCGTTTGTTGTTGACGAAGTTTTAATGACAATTCCTGTAACGTATGTCCCAAATGATCTAGCTGAAGAACCAGTAATTGGTAGTTTTAACGAACAAAAGGCCTATTGGTCTAAAGAGCTCTCCGTGACGTATCACTGCCATTTCACCTCTGTCTGCGTGGGTTGGATTCTAAGATTCGGCGAATGTGGATATTTGAGAAAGCTTGCCAGTAGCTTCTCGTGAGTCAGTGGTTCTTTCTGCGGAATTCCCGGTTTCTTCCTCCATCATTAATACTGGCCGCCATGTATAGCCTATTGTGTGCTGAAAAATGGCGTTAAGCTCCAGAACAACAATAACATCAATAACGAACAAGAATTAAGAGCAAACAAATCAAGATGTTTTCGTTATCGAACGAGTAAAAAAAGCGTGGCAATAAAAGCCTTGTCAAGTTGCGAGGTTATAGTATAAATTTAAATAGCTCGATACCAACTAGTGAAGTTTTTTAAACTTCGTGTTGTGAAATAATGTTTTGTAGAATTATTCGTATTTACGTAAGACATTTACATTTTACTGGCTCACATAACGATATCCAATACGATTTTCAATCTGGCGGCAGCAACAACGCCGCCAACATGAAGTTGAAGTTCTTTACAAATATAAAATCAAATTTTATTCTTTTATACGCAGTGGCAAAGGCACAGTTGTAGTTTTTAAAACGGCTTTATCAACTGCAGAAATAATTTATTCTACGCAACCGTAAAACTGAATTTCAATATTTTTTTGCAACGGGATATTTTATGTTGTATCTACTAGTTGTCGATCTTCCATAATTTTCTTATCGACAGCGGCGTTTATTTCTTCACCAATATCATCATCGCTGATATCAAGAACTTCATTGTTGGTGACTTCGTCACTTGTATTTTGTTTCAAAATAATATCTTCTTATAGTATGTTGTATAAATGCGCGAGTCCTTCAGGTAGGTTAATAATATAATAAAGTTTGTCTAATTATAGTAAAATAACAATAGACAAAATAAGATATAGCGAGAAAGCAAAAATATATAATACGAACTTGAGAAGGCTACACGAAGAAAAATCTTTATAGGCAATGAAAATATTTATGTTAATTTTCTTTCTATAAACAACGGATCTGTTGACGTGCTACTCACCGAATCAGGAAAAGAACAACTGCAACAATAAATATTCGTTATCTAACATATTACATAAGCTCTCATAGTATGGTGCCATAGATGTGTTAGTCTATAAGAACTTGTAAAAATCTTGCAAGACGTTCATCGTATCGGAAGACGATTTGGTATTGTATATTTATGAATATGCTGATCTGCCGACTAAAACAACTTTTTTGACATTGGAGAAATGTTAAAATGTCTCGCTGCAGCTGATATTAAAGAAAATTCAAGTTCCTCTCCTTTTTCAACATTAAACAAAACTATTGGTTTATAAGGCCATTTGAAAATTATTCCTCCTCCTCCTCCTCCTCCTGTACCTATTTTAATATATGTTTTTGGTAACTAGCTCTAAGTTCTCCACGCGATTGTCAGTTTTGATATTATTGATATGGCTGATAATCATACATTGCGAAATGGGTCCATTAAAAGCTTCATCCAGAAAATGATGACAAAGATAATTAATAAAATCTCATTTTGTTCCTCGAATATTGATTTTAAGATATCCAGTGCTTTGTAATGTACGTATTATTTCTTCCGTCTGGATATTTTGATTAATTCTTTCATCAGATGCTTTGTAAAGATCATAAACACCGGATCAGGTTGATATTCATATTGTAAACCAAGAATTGGAATGTTACCATCAGTTACTGAATCATTAACTCTGTAAACCTGTTTTCTTTCTGGAATATCTCTGCAAAGCAAATTTTAGATACATCTTTTTCTTGAACATTTGTGTTCGCGTTGTATCTCCTGCTTTTACGCTAATCGTTTAACCCGCCAAAGTTCATTTACCAAACGGTTAGCCATATTTGATGTCTACCACCGATTCTAACATATTTCCCGCGTACAAGTTGTAGCTGGCATGTACGTAATAATACTCTTGCTCGTTTGCGCATGTCATTATACAATAAGCAATTCTAATCTCTAATTGTACGTATTTTGAAGTCTCAGACATTTTATCAAGTATAAAATATAGCATTGCTGAAGTTACATGATATTGCCAAAAAGAACCTTATCGGAGAACAAACAAAAAAGCTACTGCTTTTGCTGGAGTTAATAACAGCTGTCGGTTTGATAAACAAATCGTTCTGGCAAATTTACCTCAGCTAATCTTTTTCACCTGCTAGAACCAAAAATAAAATGTAAATTTGATTTGCACAAAGGTTTGAAGATTCTAGTGCAGTACAACATTTTATTCTCAAAATTATATGTTTCTGGAGATGACAAAAGTCGTCAACGAAGAAATCCAGACCCTTTTAGTAACAAAAGAATCCAAGCATGTTTTGCTTGGAGCTAATATTTCACTGCTAGCTGATAAAATACACCAGGAAATTTAGACAAAGAAGAATTCACAGAATCAGGTTGTGGTTGTTAGATGGAGATGATTTTCGAAATTTCATCTCACACAATTAAATATAACGTATTACGCGACAATTTATATATTGACCTGCCGCAGAAACAAAAACTGCTGCATTAACGTTGATAACAAATGCTTCCAGTGGGCCAATTTTTCTGCGATGTGTCAGGCATAAAAAACGCTCATCGTGTAGACAAGTATTTGTTATTTGTTATGTTTCAAACTTAAAGTTTACTGGTATCGATTTTCCCATTGCAGAAAATCACATACCAAAGTTAGAACAGCAAAATAATATGTTTATTATCGTATTTGGTCTTGACGAGTGTGAAAATGTTATACGAGATATATTTCTGAAATAGCCTCACAATCAACAATAAAACTGCTATTTTATGAACATCAGTACTTCAAATCAAAAACTTCTCATGCTAGACGACAATACAACAAATTAAAAACAATAAAAAGTACTTCTGTTATCGCTGTTCACAAGGTTGCTCTGACGATGAAATACTACAAAGGCATCTACTGTATTTTTCAGAAGAACAACGAATAATAACGTCAGGAGAAAAAGAAAATATTCTGTTGTGTCAACCACACACATAAATTGAAAGCTCCCTTCATTATCTAGTTGGCGTCTTTACTTCAGCCTGTACTTGGTGTAGAAAATAATTCTAACCAATCAAGTACAAGAAAAGCTTCAAAATATTTTATAAGTGGAGTCGCGTACAAGGTAGTTTATTGCATTGATCCAAGTTTATCCAAACCGATTAAAATATATCACAAGTCCGATAAGGACTCCAGCTGTTTGGCTTCTCAAGTAGTTAATTAGCGAAGTTGATGCTATTTCAAACCTTTTAATAAGAATCGTTACAATGGTAAAATTAATGGTTCAACAGAATATTGATCACGAGCAAGCAGAATTTTCTTATAGTTGTGAACGGGCGTTGCCCGCGTCAGGTAATAACAAAAAGTAAGTGATGATTGTCATTTAACCGGACAATATCATGGAACGGCTCACAAATGTAATTTAACGTTTCATTCCAGTTGTTCTTCACAATTTCCGAGGATACGACAGGCATATTATCATAGAAACATTTGGTGATCCTGAAATAGCTTCTCGTTTAAAACTCGATAACATAATGAATTTTGAAAAGTATATGTCAGTTACTTTAGAATAATTGCATTTTATCGACAGCCTATAGTTTACGGCAAAATGGTTAGATGAGCTGGTGAAAGATTTTAGCGAGTGTGATAATCTAGGTGATTGTTTTGTTAATAAAGCAAGCGTGTTAGCAAAAACGTCGTATTTTCATACGAGCATCTGGACAATTGGAGTAAATTTGATGAAATTTGTTTACCTGAGAAAGATAAATTTTAGAAAACGAAAATAAAACCGACGCAAGATATTTAGAAAAAAATTTGATTGGAAGACATTTGGCGATTATCATGATTTGTATCTAAAAATGGATTTACTATTGCAAGTTCATGCTTTTGAGAGTTTTGAAAAGTGAGTCGGTTATCGTTGGATGCTCTATTAAAGTTTAACAAGGCAGAATTAGATTATTAACTGACGTTGACAAGTTTAACTTTATCGAGGAAGGTATTCGTGGCGGTATTAGCGTTATAACAAAGAAATGTTCGGAAGCAAACAACAAATACACGAAAAACTATAATCCTGAGCTTCCATCGAAGCATATTATTTATCTTGGCACTAATAACCTTTAGGGATATTCAATGTCATAAACAATGCCGTTAGGTGGATTTCTTTGTAGTACCCCTGATCAAAATTTTAGTGGAAACAAAAAATACCTGATGATGTTTTGTAATTTTTGTTTAAGTTAATCTCGATTATCCTGTTTCGTTGCATGATTTACACACGATTATCTGTTTTGTGCGAAATATTTGATAATCGACAGAAAACAGTTGACAATTGAAATTAGCAATGAAACTGCAGGAATATGTTTCAGTGGCCGTGACAAGTTAAAACGTTCGCTTGTTAGATGCGGCAACAGCGAGTATTTTACTTCTTTTGTGAAATTAAGGCAGGAATTTCAGCCGGATTTAAAAACTTTTAATAACAAAACTATACTAAACATGTAATCTTTAAAGTGTCAGATAACAAATATTATTAGTCATTAATAATGCATAAAGCAAAATGGATCATGAGAATTCCCATAATATCATCTAGGCTACAATGTCGCACTACATCAATCAACATCTTAAAGAAACTGAACAATAAAATGGAATGCATTCTGTGTTCAACTTACATCATTTTGCTGTTTTCTTACATGCAATGGTAAATATACCTGGGTAAAGTATATTTTACCCCTCTGACCTGTATTTCATTCTCTGACAGCTTAATATGATTTTGTAGAGAACTTGAACAGGTTCTAGTATAAAGTCTTCATCTCTGTCCTCTCACTAAATACCCTATAACTATGGTTATAAACAATTACTGATAGCTATACAAGCAGATATGTGTTACTCAGGAAGTGACCCCATCATAAACACATAAATTAACTGTTTGAACCCCAAATAAATAGTTTCAATGACCTAAAGGTACAAAGCAAATTAGAATTTTGTCTTCATGTATTTTAAATGAGGGTCTCATTTTGACTAATAAAGATATTTTCTCTGATCAAATTTGACAAATATCCATCATTTGAGCTTGTATATGGTGTAGGAGTATATATATGCTGATATCATTTAATATCATTCCCAAAAAAATATTATATATGTGTATACTTGGTGGAAATTTTTTATTTTTTAATTGTTTTTTTAAATTTCATTTAAATTTTTAAAATCAAAATTTATTTTTTACTTTTAATTTCATTTTTATATTTTTAAAGTCAATATACATAACATATTAACATTTCATGTATATGTCATTAATAATAAAAAATTTATATCAGTTTCAAGTTTTTACTGACAGGCCATAGTACACAATTAATTTTACTATATGGTCTCTACATTTGTTTCTCAGTACTGAACTTTCCACTGTGTGACAATCAATACAAATCATATGTTAATCTAAAATACCTTCAAAGATGACTTTACGGTTTAGTTCTTGTCAAGGGTTGACCTGCATTTTTTGAGAGGCCGAATTGTAAACAAAACACCATGCAACGGAACACAGATTTCATTTCCGGATCATCACCATGACCTTATTACTCAATGTGCACTGTCGCCGAAATACACACAGACAACCACACCATAAGCTCACATTTTAAAGAATAATCAATTGCCTTTAAATCCTTACCAAGAATGCCAAAATCTAACTCTAGTATCACCACCAAATTTAGACCGGAAAAAGAGATCTAAAAATAGACTGGAACTACATTCGTGGGTACTGAACCGGATTTTATTGATTGTGTACTGATTCCAGCTGCCTCGCTTGGCGCTAAGCATTAAAAGGTTAGTGTTAGGACTGGTCGGCCTGGTGTTAGGATAGGTGTCATGATAATGTTACTAGGTGGGACATGTGGCTTGATACCCAACTGCTAGATACACACTCACACACACACACACACACACACACACACACACACACACACACACGCACAGAGAGAAATAATTATAGTACAGACTAATAGCCTATCGTGTGCTGGAAAATGGCGTTAAGCCCAACAACAACAACAACTGACTAATAGTACTAAACTGATTAAATGTGTAACATCTTGATTTAATAACAGCGATATTGTTATTTTTAAGAACTGCAGTTGAAGTGCATAATCTGATCACATTACGATAAATAATCTGATCACATTACGATAAATAAAAGCTGTTGCAGAATACATAAAATCAAAACTAGTTTTATTGTCTGAGCCCACTTATTTGGATTGATTAGTGGCACATGTTTCAAGGCGAGGGAGACAAGCTAATGTTATTGATTCTTATTCCGACTCATTAAAACCCTTTCACATACGTGCGCGCACACAAGCACGCGCACGCACGCGCGCACACACACACGCATGCACGCACGCACACACACACACATATACATACATACATACATACATACATACATACATACATACATACATACATACATACATACATACATACATACATACATACATACATACATACATACATAGGTGTTTTTGTGTCCAGTACATAAAATCAATACTAGTTTTATTGTCTGAGCCTTCTAATTTGGATTGATTATTGACACATGTTTCAATGTGAGGAAGATAGACTAATTTAATTTCTTCGTTTTCCTTTTATGAAAAGATTAAACCCTTACAGACACACACATACACATACATACATACATACATACATACATACATACATACATACATACATACATACATACATACATACATACATACATACATACATACAACATACATACATACATACATACATACATACATACATACATACATACATACATACATACATACATACATACATACATACATACATACAAAGTATATCCAGTACTCAACATTTTTTCGTTCGTTTTTCTGTTACTTTTTTTATTATGCGAAAACAGCAGTGTATCTGCATGATCGATATGGTCATCACAGTTCAAATGCAAAAGTAGCATTATGTCGTCCTAAATTAAAGGTCATTTTGCGACCAACTCTTTATTAACGGCATGCACCCACGTGAGCACTGCATTGACTACAAGCCTGACATGCCAAGACCTAGTTCGGTTGCCAGATATTATATATATATATATATATATATATATATATATATATATATATATATATATATATATATATATATATATATATATATATAACGGCTCTAATGTCTATTGTTGAACAAAATGTTGAATACGATAATATGAAGTTTCAGGCAGACGGAAAACAACACACATTTACGTGGGGTAATTGGCGTCAAATCAACTGTACGAGTAAATTAAGAATATGTTAACTCTATTAAGCACCATACGACTTAAATCCAAAGCAGGACAGTTAAAACGTATTGTGTGTGTGTTTGTGTTTGTCTGTGTGTCTGTGTGTGTGTGTGTGTGTGTGTGTGTGTGTGTGTGTGTGTGTGTGTGTGTGTGTGTGATCTGAGTTTCTAACGTAGTTTTAACAAACTTTTCAGATCCGGATCAGTATTTTTTCAGATTCGCATCAGTAATTTTTCTGATTCATTTTGCTTCTTATGTTGCAGCTGAAAATCTCGTCAAAGTTCAGCCTCTGTCCAGTAGTTTGTCGGGGAAAATCGTTTTATAATGTCTTAAATGTTTCCACTGTTATGTTGTTGCTGCTTTTGCGAGGCTTCCCTCTACTGTCTGTTTAAATTGGAGTTGTTTTTTACCTTGGTGTTTTTCCTTGTCTGATTCCTGTAACTACGTGCAGATTTGAGTGGGTTAATTCCAACTATCTGGTTAGTATGATTGCTTTTATCGTGCCGAATTACATTTCACAAGTACCTTGCTGACCTTGCGTAGTGTGGGAAACAGATGCATTGTTTTAACATAATTATGGAACGCCACACCGTTCACAATAGCAGAGAAAAATTAACCGAGGTCTACCTACCGGCAGTAACCGAGAGGGAATAGGATATGCAGCTGAGAAAACGTAAGGTATCACGGTACCAATTGTTTTTTCATTGACCGCAATGCTAATGTTTTGCGAAATAAATATACTTTCTATCCTACCTCAGCATGCATGTCACACACTGTCACAGAGAACAATGTTAGATTGTTAATTTGATAACAACGAAAATAGGTACTCCATTGTATTTAAGAGAGATAACTCTGCTGGAACTAGACAGGGGTTAAGAGCTAGTTACACCGGACACATTTTCAGTCATGTGTACCACATTTTAAAAAAAATCTTAAAAAATACAAAACGTGATCTAGATATGAATTAACATAATCTCACATGTTACCAAGAGGCTCAACTCTTTTTAAAGCCTAGCAGAAAGTACAACTCTTACATAATGCACCAATCACAGCTAGTTTTGTTGTTTATTTCTGAATGCAATGTTCCATACACCTTAAGCTCCGCCCACCTTTGGTTGTACAATTGGTACCGTTATACTGTAAAGCGCATAGGCCGGAAGTTCGATCTTTCCTAGGACTAGCAGTGTATTATCGACGTTATGTCGCTAACTTTAGGGTTATTACAAGCCCATTGACTGACTTGACTGGGAAAAGGCTCCGACGAAAAGGAAACAAATAATTTTAACAAATAAATATTACCATTATAGAAGTTTAATAAATCAAATAGGCGAGAAAACGAGAGCAAATAATTAACAAATATTTGCAAATAAATGTAATTTGCTAAACAAATGTCAATGTTGCTACCTAAACATGAAGATTTTCTTTGGAAAACTTTTAAAGACGAGAATAAAGAATTGTAAAGATTTATCAAGCAAATAATTCAATATGAAGAAAAATATAAAATATGCAAGAAAACGAGAATAACGACAAGGCAATTCCAGTAAACAAATGACACAATGTTATGCATCCTTAATCTAAATAACAAGGGTTTTCAAGATTGTTAAAAGATAAAACACATTAGTCAAAATATTGTGACAAATAAATATTGACATTTTTTCAATGTTAAAAGATCGAATATGCGAGAAATCGAAACCAAAATATCAACAAATTCTACTGGACAAATGTCAAATTGTAGCACATGAACATCAAAAGGTTCTCTATCTAAATATCGAGGTATTGCCAGAAGGATCGAACACAAGAATCAAGAATCAACAAAAATTCCAGCAAACAGAACATTGCAAATTAAGAAACTCCGTCTGAAACCAAGGGTATGAAACTATTGCTTCTTTAGTTCATTGTGCTAATAAAAAGTAACATTTTGAGAAAAAGTGCTAAAAGGAAATAGAACCAACACGATTAAAAACGGAACTAATATCTTCCATACAGAAAAATAGAATTACATATCGCTTTCCAAGAAGTGTTGAAAGGGAAAAAATACCACACAAAAAAAAAATAAAACCAAATCAAAAACCAACAACTACAACATAAACAAAAACCAAGAATAATGGACTGGGAAGAAGAAATGAAAGAGAAATAGAATATGGCAACGGTCGTGAGAAGAATTGAAAGAAAAAAGAGAAAGACGTAAAGGGAAATGTTAACAGCGAACAAAAAGCGAGTGCAGTCGAATTTTCTTGCTGCTTCACGAAGTAGAGGATACGACAGTAACGTTCCTCGACGAAAAAGTGAATTCGTACGAATTTACGAAATGGTATGACAACTATCTAAGTTCTTTTATCAGCTTAATCGTGACGTGTTTGTGTGATGTTTGTATTTTTAAAGTGACTTTAACAATTTTACTCATATCGCTATGATGTGAACGTGACAAAATAATTTAACTATCACTTGTCCGTTTACACTCTGTGATTAGCACGTATACAAAAATTATGTATTATGTCGTGTTCGTCAAACGTCAACGTACTTTAAGTTGTAACAAAGACTGCTATGCTTGAGTGAAGAGTACACTACTACCAGTGAAAACTGATAACTTTGAAAATATATTGGCCATCATAAAAATGAAGTGTACAATATTAAATATTTCAAAGTCTCCAAAGGTTTGTATATTTTCTCAGTTTTGATCAGAAATTTTCCAGTTAAGAGTGTGATAATAACTAAAATTAGGTCTTGAATCCAAACGAAAAAAACAAAACAACATACCCTCACTCTTTGTATAGAATCAAGACTGGTTCAAGCCTTGTCTATCTTGGATCTCTGAATCTAATGATAACTAATGAATGATATTTGCTGCAATTTTAGTGATGCAAACAATTTCAAGTAGGTGGAAGCTGGAACAAGTCTATATTGCAATTCCTTTCTTCCTTAACAAATTTGAGAATGGAACAATTTATTTATCGAGACACGTCTAAGAGACTCCGTGAACATCTTCAAAATCGCATTAAATAATCGCAACATTTGTTAAACCAGACACTTCCTTTTAGTCAAGTAAAAGAAACTGCTTAGCATAGCAAGAATTGCAGCTCACTTGACAAAAATGTTTTTAAAAATATAATTTAATCGCTTCTTTGTAGCTGAGGCCTTGTAGAAAGTACACTTCTTTTTACTTGCGTTTATTATCCAAACGCAACGCATCTGTTTCAGTCCCTTGGACTATAGATCTATACAATTCTAAATAAATTATATTATGGTGATATACTCTTCAATACGAAGCAAACATTCATACCTCTGATGCCGCTAATAAAGATTTTGAAAAGTCAGATTTTCACAAACGCACACATGGACGTAAAGAGCTATCACGGGGTAGAGAGCATTCACGGGTTCTGGGGTCAGAAAGACCAGGGTGTCTCATAGTTCTTGTTTTAAAAAATTTATTTTATAAAATTAAAATAATTGCTCGGCCTGGGCCCCCGTACGGGCCCGAACCTCCAGGATATATACCCGCCGCACCTCGCCCCCCTCCCTGTCGGCCCTGCACGCACCTATTACATACATCTGCGTTTATACGGGTCATCAACAGCAATTTACTTTTTCTCCAAATGAATGACCATCGCTCCTGGAACTGTAAATGCATTCCATTGAACATAGCCAAGGTCCATTTTGTGCGGCCTAATTCATTTTGCAGTCCTATTTGTTTGCTTATTGCTCTATTTATTTTGAAAATTCCCATTTTAGCTGTTGAGATTCCATGTGCCCAGCATTTGTAATTTTTGGGTGAATACGGTAGTCTTCCTTTTTGTGTAGCATATCATGTGAAATATACTAAATATCGGTGTATATTATGTTATTCGATAACAGCACATACAATTTTATGTGATGACAAAATCTCAAGATGAGGCAGTTCGTGTACACTGAACATCACCGCGTCCTTAGCGTAAATCCTCTGCTTCAAACACAAAACTACACGCTGAAGTAGATTCTCTTGTATAATCAAATACAAAATTAAAGCCTCGTTACTGTCATTTAATCATGGCATTTACGTTGATATAATACCTTTCATTAATTTCATCGCATCGACTCGGTGGATTGAAATCGCAGGGTTGCCCGCTTACGAGTATTTGTATGGAGTGAACAATTATTCATGTCGGATTTGTTATTTTCAAATTTTTTATTGGCTGCTATAGATTGGTTGCTTAGCCCAACATGCAGTCAATCAGTCCTGCACTTTCGATAATGCTATTCAAATCAGATCTCCTTCGTGAAAGTAATTATATGTTACGAATGACTTGCGTAACAAAACAATTTGTGATTCGATTGATGAAACGCAAGGTCAGCAGAACATGACCTCTTTTGGTGTCCATCAGCTCTTCACTTAGGACTATAAAGAACTGATTTTAATCAGACTGGCAATCGAGACAGTTGTCAATGACCAGCTACATATTATCGCAGGAAATGAATAAAGAAATGGAGGTATGTTTAAGCATAAAATATGCCAAGAGGATGTGTATAGCCAAATAAACATAGAAAAAGTGGTTAAAGTTTGAAAATTTAACGCATTCACGACTGGTTTTAAAATAGGAAAAAAAATCATTTGTATTGAATGTCACATAGTGGAAAGTTCAGTACTGAGAAACAAATGTAGAGAATAAAATTGTGTTCTATGTACACACATGTGAGATGGCAGTGATCCATAACAGTGAACTCTTTAGACCACTCGGCCACTCGGGTCCCTCATCTACCTTACTCTTTAAGGTAAAAGGTTTCTAAATCTTACCTTACCGAGGTCTCGCTGCAGGCATTCAAGCAGCTAATTAGCTGCGTCTCGACCTGATTATACTTGTCCTTGCCTGGTTACCAGATACTATACAGCTATGCCCACACTTTATCGAAGCAAACACCGTCAGAAAATGCGTCTTTTATGGCTGAGAAATATGGGAAACATGGTTTATCTAATAGTGCTCGCGTTCCGTTCCGAAGGTCCCACACCCCCATATAAATAACTGGAGGACATGCAATATATATATATATATATATATATATATATATATATATATATATATATATATATATATATATATATATATATATATATATATATGCGTCTTTTATGTATTTTATGTAACGAAATTGGCTAGATAAATTATTTTTAAATTAATTGATATAGAGAGGTATGACGTTGCATAGTGAGGGAGAGAACGACCATTCACCTCTCTCGAAGATCTTCCAGTGTAA
Source organism: Potamilus streckersoni (assembly GCA_016746295.1). Taxonomy (NCBI): domain Eukaryota; kingdom Metazoa; phylum Mollusca; class Bivalvia; order Unionida; family Unionidae; genus Potamilus; species Potamilus streckersoni. The sequence goes on along the minus strand of JAEAOA010002355.1, from coordinate 3,674,737 downwards.
GTAATCAAGATGTCATAGCCCAAAAACATGAATAAGTATACACTATGCATGTTAAAGTCATAGAGTAATTGGTAAGCGTGCTAATATGAACATAACTGTCCACTTTTTGAAGAAGAAAAAAGCGGGAAAAGAATATAAAATTTGAAAACTAAAACTAAAGCTAAGACAAAAATATTATGCTTTTCTTCTTTCAGCTACGTTTTTAATCTTCCCTTTCTAGGGAAGATTATAAAGGTAGTTGAAAGAAGAAAAGCAGAAACTTTGAAACAAGAAAATAGAATACATGAATACAGGTAGACATAATAAACTTGCACTCACCCCAAAAACTTAGAGAAACCTGTTGGCAAACAAAGTTTTTAATTTCATTACAACGAAAATAGAACAGACACAAACATATTATTGATATAACATGTTCAAGATAATATGTAAAACTAAGTACAGATCCTAGGCTTAGGTGGAAAAAAAACCCAGTTGTTATGATATTCCCAAAAGATTCGTGTGTGTGTGTGTGTGTGTGTGTGTGTGTGTGTGTGTGTGTGTGTGTGTGTGTTAGAAAAAAGGCGAGGAAGCTTGCACACATAGATGCTTATGCCATACTTTATTTATGTGCACATGTTGTTTAATTAAGAAAACAGTGCCAGGAGTTAATACAATATCGTTATTTGAGGACATGATTTTACACACGAGCCTGCGTATCCGTTCTGGATTTATGACCAGTCCAGTGGACTCATCCACAAGATATAGTAGTACACATAGCCTCCAGGTGAATTGGACACGATCAATTACGATGGCTGCATGACGGATGTCGGCGGCTTTCAAATCATTTTTAGCAAGCCTTCGCCAAGAATGCATAGGACACACTATTAAAGATTTATACACTCTGCGCCACGGTCGATAAATAAGCGACTCGGCTGTCGGTCGATTACTATCCAAGTTTGGATATTATCCCTACGCCGACCAACTCGGAGGTAGGGGCCGGATTATCCATAGGGCAAAGTGGGCATAGTGCCCAGGGCCCCCGTAGCCCTAGGGTCCCTGCATATTATTTTCTTATTTCACAGGCAGTGTTTTTAATAGTACTGTAACCATATATATATGGACAACGCAGGATAGTAATGAGCTCCTATGTTGGCTGGGTCTATGGCACCCAAATGTTTCAATCCGGTCCTGATATGATGTCATGTCTGTATATTAAGAGCGACACATTAGTTCCAAACACGTGATCATATTACTATGTTAATTTTAATGACTTACTGAAGCCAGTCTAGCACATCTCTTGGAATTAGTTTTAAAATAAGCACAATTCTTTACAAAGTATGTTACTATGTGAAATTTGCAAAGCGTAAATTGCAGATGTATGTTGAAAACCTTCCGTTGTCAAATCCTCATTTTCGGAGGTGCGTAGTTTTTGCGCGTTGTAAAGTTTTTCAATTTCGGAAGTAAATAAATATTGCTTATAGTTCGCAATCCCACAATGCCTAAATAGAACTGATTGGATTTAACACCAACACCGGAACTTGAAAAGGTTGAGCTTTTAGTTTGATTTTACAAAAACCTTTTGAAAATACAGAACTATTATCGAGAACCAGTTAAATTCAAATCAAAACTCCACACAAAATGTATCGCATCCATTTGCATAAACAGTTCATATAATATGACTTAGAAGCTAATCGTAGCAGTGTAATGTAGTATCGTGCTTGAATATATGAATATTTAAGTAACAAACATTTTACCTGTTTGGCAATAAAAATATTTTATTCAAATTTGTAATATATTCACATACATTATGTGATAAAAAGCAAAGTTATCTCATAATTGTCTAGATTCATATAACCATTGTAAAGTGAACGTTCTCAGTTTATTTTTATGCACCTAACTAACGTGCGTTATGAAGGCTCAAAGTAACAGCCGTTTTTGTTGTGGGTTTTTTTAGGGTGGGGGTAGGGGTTGCTCCTGTGATGCAATACCTCCACGATTTAACTAATTTTTTCTTTCACAGAGTAATTACAAATATTTTACTTCCTATATTTAAAAACACTGATCTTTCACTAATTCCGGCGACATTCATTTATTATATCATATTTTTCACATGAAAATTCATAAATTTAAAACTAACTTCCATTTGAAGATCTTTTTGGTTTTAGTTATGTTTTAAATCATAAAAAATTGTTATGAGATTTTGTTGTGAAAAATTGAAAGAAAATTAATATTTCATTGGACAAACATTCCAGACTAGCAATTTTGACAACAAACAAAGGACGAGTTGAAATTGTTGTTGATTTAGAAGTACACATGCTATAAATATATTAGACTATAAAAAAGATGAAAATAGTTCGTTTTGAGTAATATTGCCCTGAAATTAATTACACCGGGTCATTGAAAATTTATATAGGATATTTTCTGAAATACGCATAAGTGCCACTTGGCAGGTCATCAAAATCGACCGGCTTAGGACCTTGTAATGGAAACTTTTGGCTGCTGATCAGGAGTTGAGTAGCCGTTGGAAATGTTAAATGAGTGATTCACAGTAAAATATCTTAAGATTTGTTCATTTTTTTTTGAGCAAACTAATGTGCTAACCTACTGCATATTCGCCCACGTGCCAGTAACCAAAGACGAACAAATCTTCGTGAATTCCTATGGTACAGGTAACATCAGATAGTAAGTTCACTAAATCTTTTCACTGTTAAAGATGCCACTGTGTTAATGTAGTATTTCTGAATCAACACTTTATTCTGACTATAACAAAGTATTTTTAATCATTATATTTACGACCTTTTGACAAGCTTCCAGATTTTGACTATGTAACATACTGCTCTAGCTTTCTTAGAACTGAATAGAAAGCTGCGAATGGCACTCATTCAAAGTACGGAGAGGTAATATTGTAACCATCTTTAGAGCATTTACATGAATAAGTTATGATGGCTTGAAGATATAAGTCAGCAGGATCCAAAATCATTTATTCGTGGGCCTTATTAAAAATGGTTGCGAAATATTGTTAAAGCGTATGATTCTTATAGTTATTGTGTTTCATATATTGCGTCAATTATGTGCGCGTAACTCAACAACCTAAAGTCGTCCAATTGGATAGAACTTATTATTATTATTATTATTATTATTATTATTATTATTATTATTATTATTATTATTATTATTATTATTATTATTATTATTATTATTAGAGGAAATTTAGTCGCCCTCAGTATTAGATTTTTTACACTTAATATTTTGGGTATGTTTTTATTCCTAAACATTAGTACTTCCTTATTAGAATTTCTTTCCACCTTAATAAAGAAAGGGATACCGTAATGGCAGAATGGTGTACCAGTCACGTTTGATGTAAAAAGAACGATGTACCCTACAATATTAGAATGTCTTTCTTACCCTCATCCATGGAAAATTTACATAAAAGCAAACCTGCGTACCTGTCTCTCTTGAAATAAGAAAGGCAAAATTCTATATTTGTCAATGATTTCACACACACACACACACACACACACACACACACACACACACACACACACACACACACACACACACACCCTTCCAATATTTGTTAATGCATAATGGGAGGGAGCTTGTCAGAAATTCTGAAAGCAACAATTTTAGAGCAAAATGCATTCTAGAAAAGGAAACTAACAATAAATTCTTCAATATATATCGAGTTTATTTGATCCATGGACATTATTATTTATTCAGAGACCGCTCCGGTGGCGTAAGTGGTTAGAGCGAACACCTTGGAAGATGGGGGTCGCTTGTTGGAACCCCGGGCGAGTCATACCAAACACTTATGAAAAGGACAATAGCAGCTGCCTCGCTAGGCGCTCAGCGTTAAGATGCTAGTGTTAATAAGGGCAATAGGTCGACCTGTATAACCTAAGTAAACAAGCAATACGCAAAAAGAAAATAGAAAGATAAAAAAATTAATATTATTAATTTATTATCACATTTAATTGATAGATGTTATTTGAAAATACCAGTAATTAATTACTATCTTTTGATTTTATTAGTTCTAACTTTCATGCGCTCTGATTGGACAAAAGTTACATGGTAGGCAACGGTACGATACATCATTGAGTTCAGAGTGTGTAGTGACGGAGATTTCTAATTTAAGATATTCTTGGAAATTGATATTTTCTTTCGTGGAAATATGGCAAGTGTTGTTGTTATCAGTGCATGATACGCTACATGGAAATCTTGTGTGTGTCGACTGATAAAAAAAAAACCCACTCAAATTTGTAAGAGCAGGAATTTTCGTTTGTTTCCAATGTTTGATTTAACTGGGCTATTTGGGGCTGTTTGACAAATTTTAATGAATGCAGTTCTGACAAAACACATTTCAAGTTGTTAATGTCTTTACAGTTGCTCTAGAGACAGAGTTTGGATATGTTTATTTTTGTAGACATTGAAGTGTATACTCTGCGTGCATGGATATGTTTTCTATTATAGCTTGATCCAAACATCATCGCGAATTTTATCCTAGTGTTGTGGTCGGTGTAACACGTAAATATTGAGTTTGACTTATGGGTTAGAGTTACCATCATTTGTTGCCTACGAGGGATAGAATCCGTTCTGTACGGGGCATGAATAGAATCTCAATTAGGGTCCATTCGATGTCGATAATAGACATGGAAACTGACAATGTTAACGCAAATTTCAAAACGCGGACTAGCCAGAAAAATTGAAGGAAATCTTGGACCATTTGAAACAGGTGTGGCGGGTAAAGAAAGTAACCCTGGTTGGCTAATTAAACCAATGGGGATAGTATTTATGGAGATGGGAATGCCTGAAAGACTCCGATGAAAACTATTAAGTAATTTCTCTTGTTAAATAAATCGTCCAAGATACAATTTGGCCTGGAATTTGTGAGATCCGAAACCAGAAAAGAAACAGATGAAATTCTTCAATGATAATCGGGGGAAGGCTCGAGAAGGTACTAAGGTATCGTCTCAAATGCAATCGACATGTTCATTGGAGTAGGCTTGTAATGTTTTGTTCAATTTATTCATGTTAAATTTACACATTAAGTTTTCCTTGTTTTCAGAAGCAATTGTTTGCATGCATTTTGTATCAAATGTTATATGGATCATTGACTCTATGAATTTGTTCGAATCACCTCATTCAGATGTGAGAAATCATTTAGTATATGATCTCATGCATTTCTTCTGACACGAATTGTGAGAATTAATTATCTGTCTTAAATGATGTATAACATGTATGCCAAAAATCGGGCAACGAAATGAGTGAAGTCCGTTGATTCTTTGTGTAATTAAGTTGTGAATTCTTTTGAGCCGAGAATGAAGGGAGTACGATTTTAGGACCTATGTCGACATGCATGGTTCAGCTGGTAATTTATAGTCACACCGGTATGACAGTTTATCTAAGTGGGCTAATTATATCTTGTTCCAGTAAGAAGAGAGTAGCCGCTAGAAATAAAATATAAATTCACGTAAATAGGGTTGTCAGTGTGTTTGGGGGTTGAAAATTGACCATACATTAGTTCTGTCGAATTACAATAGACGATATCTGACGGAAATGAGTGGGAATATTGTCCGTCATTTTTTGTGGTGTTATTTTTGAAGGAAAAAAGCTTCATACTACATTGAACAGTGGATAATGAACACAGTTTACAGCCAAAACGGTCGATGAATCATACGAGGTCGACAATATAATTATTTCATTTATCTTAATCAGTCCTGACACACGTGATCCTTTGCTGATCCAGTGCACTTGAAAGGACGGTGATTCGTCATATCATTTTTATTCTTTATATTATCAACCTCATTTGGCACGATCTACCTTGGTGTGAGATAACACCCATTCAGTTCTGTATTTTTCTTGAATTTAGATAATTGCCGCATCTAGTAGAATAGAGACGATGCCTCAACCAATACAGAAAACACTCAAAACTTTACGGAAAGACACTAATGCCTTACTTGCTCTAAAGCATAACCGCCCTATCTTGCATCATTTTCTCGAAACAGTCACTAAAGGTCTTCAAATTCATGTCAGCCGCAAATTAAACTAGTTGAAACATAAAAATTTAAAGACTTAATTCATGTAGAAACAACCATGTAAAGTTTTGTTCAAACATTACGGTTTTTCTGTTTTATTTGTTTGTCTTAAATATGTTTTGTATATGCCTTTTAAAAAGACTCATTAAGAGTCGAAAGCGCTCAGGCTAGTTAGATATTAGTTTTGTACTGTTCGTTGTCAGTTGAGAGAGAGAGAGAGAGAGAGAGAGAGAGAGAGAGAGAGAGAGAGAGAGAGAGAGAGAGAGAGAGAGAGAGAGAGAGAGAGAGAGAGAGAGAGAGAACAGAATGTGCTATCCCGGGATTCTGTAGAAGAATGCGTGTTAATAATTTAATACAAATACTCAGATCCACAAAATCGTTATGAAATTGTTGTACCTTCATGACATAAGGCATTGTGATTTATTCGTTGTTTCATCTTTTAAGGAATAATATTGCTTTGGTTAATTTTCTCGGAATTAAAAATATATTCCTTCATGTAAAACTGATGCATATCAATGACTGTGTGTGTTTGTGTCTGTCTCTGTGTGTTTCTCTGTATGTCTGTCTGTCTGTCTGTGTGTAAGTTTAATTTTTAACGTAACTTTAACAAATGTAGTCATAACGATGTCTACAGTGTGGCAGTTTGTAGTTAACGTCTAGCACTCGGGTATCGTGTCGCAAACATGCAGTATCAGGTCCAACCCTGTCACATTATCTTAATACCAGGTCGACCAGTCCTAACACTAATTAACCTGTTAATGCTGAGCGCCAAGCGAGGCACCTGCTGGTGTATTTTTTATAAGTCTTTGGTATTATTCGGCTGGAGTTCACGTTTCCAGGGTTTGTGACCGTAATGATGAAAATAAAGGTTAATTCGCCGGATTGGATTCATGAGATGGTCGTCCGAGAGTGAGGAGAAGGTACTTTACTGTTTTTTTTTAAAATGGATATGTGTAGTTTTTCAGTCTTCGTGCAATTCTGAAGGGATAAAAGACGCGTGAGAAAATTCGAATCGAGCGGAGGGTTGTGGTCGAGTTGCATTCCTTATTATTTTATAATAACGTAAAGGTGATTTCATGTAGTCAGAAATTTCGTCATGCTTTATTGATAACAATACATACACCAGTGGTATGTATGTATGTATGTATGTATGTATGTATGTATGTATGTATGTATGTATGTATGTATGTATGTATGTATGTATGTATGTATGTATGTATGTATGTATGTATGTATGTATGTATGAACAGAATTACAATCAATTCTTAACGCTGAACCGAAACTGGTGATCTCATGTGGTACTTGTTTAAATCTATCACAAAAGTGGTGAATATTTGACTTCAAAAGATTTCCTTGTACTCCTGTGTACATATGTTTCCCTATAAGGTCACTTGCGGACGATATTCAGCCCATTTTACCTAGACGAAGTGCTGCTACCTGCGTTTTTTCCTATATGCGACTTCGAAAATTGAAAACGTTTTCAACATGGTACAATGAAACAAAATCACTTATAAATTAGAAACATAGATAATGAAAGAAAGCCTATGTTTATGTGAATATGTTTTGTAACGGTATTTTGAGTGTCAATGAATTCAACTCGAATTCCAAAGATTATATGTACTCAATGATAAATCTGCCAGCATAACACAAATATGGCTGCTGATGACGTCATTCGGGATCTATCTAAAGTCGGATACAACTAGCATCGTGTTTGGGTAAAATTTCAATTGCACATGTTCACCTTAAAGCATTAAACCTAGCGCCACAGCTAAACCGATCATTTCAGATAGTTAAACTCCTACTGCTTTTATCTTTCCGCAGGCGTATTCGTTCCCACAGAGTGAAAAAACATGACCGTTCTTGAGGCATGCTGATACGTGACCAGTCTGGAATGTGCTAGTATGAGGGAGTATACCTTATTTGAGTAGATTACTCACCGCAGGTCGAATTAGACTTGAAAAAATGGTGAATAAATCAAGTGCCACCAGTTCGGGAAAAAAGAAAGTGTTTATGTTGGTATTATTTTTTCTATTCATCCTTCTAGTTTCAGTGTATAACACGTCAAATAAGCTAACGTATATAGCTTCCTTCCACTCTACCATAAGGAGCAATTTGCACTATATATTTATGGGAATTCAGTCGAGGAATACATCGTTCGATGTGACATTTAATGGGACAATTCAATTACCCACTACAGCGTTTGTAAGTCAGAATGAGGTAAATACGATTGTTTTAAACAATATTCAAAAGCAAAGACCGGACGCGTGTGAAGCCTGCTTCTCTCACAATTTTGAATATGTCATAGAAAATCACGTGGTTTGCCAGCTTTATTCTGATTCGCAGGAAATAGATTTAATAATTTTTATTTTTACAACACATCAGCGTCAACAGGAAAGGAACGCCATTCGACAAACATGGCTGAATTATACCAATAAAAACACAGCCAATATAAGGTATTCGTTTCTCTTGGGTGAGGTACCGGATGAAAATTTAAGAAAACTCGTAGAAGAGGAAAATAAAATTCACAATGATATTATAAAAGAAGATTTCGTTGATACATATCAAAATTTAACATACAAAACAATGATGGCCTTTAAATATGCTGTTACGAAATGTTCTTATGCTAAATTTGTGATGAAAACAGATGACGACATGTGGATTAACATTCCAGGCCTTTTAAAAGTCATAAAACGAGAGAATAAGACCTTGCAGTCGGCTGTCAGCGGTGCCTGCCATCATGTGGCAGGTCCCATTCGGGACCCATCTTCGAAATGGTATGCATCATTTCGGAGTTATCCCCACGATTCATATCCGGGTTTCTGTTCTGGTACGGGGTATGTTACTAGTATGAATGTTGCAAGGAAAGTATTTGAAATATCGAAAAATGTGCCTTTTTTCCATTTAGAGGATGTGTATGTGGCAATTTGCATCAGAAAACTTCGCTACAGGTTGCATCCGATCGCAGGATTTAACATAGGAAGACCACATTTTGATCCATGCCTTTACAAGGGAGATAATTTAGTAACCTCTCATGAAGTTTCGTCTGGAATGCTTATAAGCTTTTGGAATACACCATGTAGAAGATAAGTCATAGCAACCTTATATTCCAAATTCCAAATATTTCTTTATCTTTTTTTCTAAAGTACAATAATAAAAGGCACAAAGCTAGAATATATATGCCTTCCCTGTTTAAAGCAAAAGTTCATTTTGCTATTTCTATTTGTCATAAAAATTGGACCACATTATCTTCAAACTGTTATTTTTCAGATTTAAACAGATTAATTTTAGTTTCTTCGATAAGTTTTGCAACCTTTACCACATTTATTAAGGTTTATAAAATGACTACAGAACTTTGATTTTTTTATTTCTTTTCATACCTTGGATCACAAATTTGGAATTCACAACATTCCTCATTCGTTCCCAGAGCTAATGTTTCAATAATTATATTGCCTAAACTCATAAAGAAATGGCAATAAGACTGGATCAAACATTATCCAGAATGTATCCGTGGTCATTTTCCCTAATAATAATAATTTATTGTTAGATCCAACAGAGAAAGGCACACTTTTTGACAAGTTTGTTATTTACAGTGTGTTTGGATGGTTCTATTTAATGGTGGTTATAACGATGTCATACACGGAGAGAATAATTCAAAATGAAATTATTGGATGGAATAAATGGAAATTAAGCTGAGACATGGACTAGAACAACACTAGCCCGTGTATTCAGAATAATAATTTAGTTAATTAGACAAAATAAAATTGACCACTACCAGAAAATAAACTAACACAAAGTTCTGCACTTTAATTAACAGTTCCGTTTTACATAGATACGGCAAATTTTGTTCTTGAAATCGAGGGAGCGTTTCAAACGTTATTTGTCTGGTGTATCTGTATAACAATAAAACTGGTCACTCTCAAGAATCAAGACAGCTTGCACAGAAACACTCTTTTCCCTCTGGTCTACTCTCTTGGTTACCACTTTTAGTAGCCTCTCTCGGCGTCCAGTCTCTTATCCTTGTCGTCCACTCTTATGTTCAGGCGTTCTGTCTTACTATCAGCCTTATAAGCTATTTTCCTTTTAAAATAGCAAAATGAAACTCAGATTTATGTTCGCGGTTTTACTTCCTGAAATTGGGAATTCGAGTGGCCGACTAAAACAGTTTTCATTTTGTGGGGGTTTTTTTTAATGCTAAACCACAATTCGGATAGGTCAGCTGATTGTTTCTCATTATCAGAAATTATAAGTACTTTTTAATTATGCATTTAGAAGTGTTCGTTTTTTTTTTTCAATATCATGGATTACTGTTCGGGTCATGGAATATCTATCATGAATAATATTATATGTATCAAGTTCCACGTCCTGAACCACATCACTCTAGTCACCTAGTATGATAACAGACGAAGTATTGAAACTAGTAACAACTTATCTTAGATTTTCAAAGAAATCTGGATTATCATCAATATGGCCATATAAACTCTCCAAGATTGTTATATATGCATGAATTATGTATCGAATACACTGTATCAACCATAATCAAATTGAATTCTTTGGACGAAAAAGCAAACTTTTTTCTACCAAGAATGGCAACTCCAGCATTATGATCAGATTTATGACTAAAACACACAAATCAAATACCATTTTGCCTACCAATATACTTCAGTCACGGCAGTACTGTGTGTTTCTTGCAAATGTACAATGGATGCTTTGATTCCCGACACAGGTTCCTCGGAAAATTTATAACCAGAAATACTTCTAATTTTCTGGAGTCAACTTCTTGGCTTTCCACAAATATACAGTGACCACTTAGGAGGGAATATACCTAAAGCATTACATTTTATCTAGGAAACAAAAATCCCTCTCTGGATTAACCTTTAATTTCAACATGCCCATCGAAGTTAGAATAATTATTTCAATTCCGCCTTTATTTTAACAACTGTTTCTGCAAAATATTCTAATTAAAATTAATCATGACCCCAAACAAAAGCATCACATCCATCGCAGCCTACCGATTAACAGCGAGCCTAGCATATACTTCAAAGTTAATTTCTATATGCAACGCTGACCTTATAAGACTGTCTCGTGTAAGAGTTGCAATAACATTTATCTTTAAAATTATATGTTGCAAAATATGTGCGACGTGTTTGATTTCGAGTTTAAAGACGAAGACGTTTCTATATTGATAAACTTCATTGCTTCTTTGGTTATAATTATATGAATAGATTATTGATTTTTTTAATTTGAACTTTAAATGAAAATGACTTCAACTCATATCATGATGAAAAGAAGTAGAATGATACGGTAGTTTCTAATCAAATTTCATCAATTGTTTCTCTTTACTTGTGTACAATAAACAAAACACATGACATTTCAATGTTGAATGCGACACCTGTTCCATGGATGCCGGTAACATTTGTCCATGATAAATCATAACTTGCTCTTCTCGAATTAAATTACTGAATTTATAAACTGAAACTACAGTCTTTGTTGCAAAATGCTAAATCATTATTACGTATTATATAAAGACGCAAAAAGTCCTTACCAAATATTTTACATTTTATTCTAACATCCATCTTCTTATAACTGTATTATCTTAAAACAAATTAGAATCAAGTTCTGTTATTTAATCTATGCAAATGTTAACGCATTTGATGCTCAGGCAAAACCCAACATAAATCCTTGAAATTTTCTTGCTTGCAATACAAGCGGTAGGATCCCCTCCTTATACCATATTAAGTGTAAACTTCTAGCCTTCAGACACCTGTACTGGTTGCCGTTTATTACAGCAATTAATTATTGACCGTGGTAATCTATAACAATTAAAGACATGACCAGATATCTCCCTGTCCGTCACATAATCAAAACCAATCCAGTCAGAAATCTTACATTATAATTCAGGATCAAACTTAAAGAAATTACCTATTGCCATATGGCAGCCATAATGTATGTGCGGTCGCCACCATTTTAATTCAGGACGAACTAATTATCAGAATAATTTTTGGGGGTGAAAAAAAACAACATGTTGATATGACCATCTCTGTTCAGGAGTATTGCTGATGATAAGATTTATAAATGACTGCTTTGGCGGCGATATTGAATGTCCAGAAACTCTTAAATGAGGATAAGCTAGATATCAAAATAAATCTGCCGAGAAACCCTACACGACTTTCCCCGCAGGAGTAACAGCAACAAAATGTTTAAGATGGCCATTCTGGCGGTCATTTTGGAAGATCAAATACAATTTTCATTATGGACACTTACACTTTACAACGAATATGTGCTTGAATTTTCATGGCAACGATCCTGGTGATCAAGGAAGAGTAGCGATAACAAACTTATTCTAACGAACATTTGGACGACAGGAAAATCTTTCTGCCCTGCACAGCTGTAAGAAATAACAGCGTCTATATATTTTATCAACAGTTGTGTGCGTCCATATTGTGTTTTGATTGTTCAGATATACGTGAGAAAGAACAATTAGTAATTAACAAATGATGTATTAACTAAGGAAAGGATAATTATGGTTAAAATCACTGTTCATGCCCAAGCTAGTAATGTTTGTCTTCATTTTCATTTTGCAACACATTTGGAATTCCAGATGTCCACGATGTCATTTGACTAAACTATCCATGTACTATAGAATAAGGCAAGGAAAAACTTGGTTTCGCCATAGAATGATTTGATCATTTTCGTTACACGTGCGTACAACGTTACCTTGAGTGGATAATTATTTTTCTAGTTAAGCGAATGAAGTAGCATGTATCTCGTCGTAGATCGCTTGCGGCGAGACCTACTAAAAGCACGGTATGTACGTGCACAGGAGTCTGCAGTTTTATCAATAAAGCACGACGAAATTTTTGAGTACACGAAATCACCTAAACGGTATTATACAATAAATAAAGGAATGCAAGAGTGACCACAACCCTCTGCTCGATTCGAATTTTCTCACGCATCTTTTATCCTTTTAGAATCGCACGAAGACTGAAAAACTACACATATCCATTAAAAAAAAAAAAACAGTAACGTACCTTCTTATCACTCTCAGACGACCATTGCATGAATGTAATCCGGGGAATTAACCTTTATTTTCATCATTACGGTCACAAACATTGTGAATGTGAACCATGCGGGGAAGTAGCCCATTTGTACTAGCTTCTATTCTGCAGTAAATATGCGGTAGGGTCTAATAATCGTTCCGAACACGGCGCAGAATCTGTTTTCTTTAATACTAGGGAAATTTAATAATGCGAGTTTTGAATATGATGACGTCATCAACCGTTATTTGTACTATCAGAACTTTTACTACACATTTCTGTTATGGAAATTGATACAAAAATTATAAAATGTTGCAATCTGAAATAAAAGGCAAGTTAAACATTTTATCTTGTAAAATTAATTTCATGACGTTATTTAGCCCGTGGTACAAATAGGCCACTTCTCCGCATGGTTCACAATCCCAGTGTTTGTGACCGTAATGGTGAAAAGAAAGGTTAATTCGCCGGATTGCATTCATGCATTGGTCGTCCGAGAGCGATGAGAAGGTACGTTACTGTTTTTTTCAATGGATAGGTGTGGTGTAGTTTTAGTCTTCGTGCGATTCTAAAGGGATAAAAGACGCGTGAGAAAATTCGAATCGAGCGGAGAGTTGTGGTCACTCTTGCATTCCTTTATTTATTGTATAATACCGTTAAGGTGATTTCATGTAGTCAAAAATTTCGTCGTGCTTTATTGATTAAACTGCAGACTCCTGTGGTACGGGTATTTGCCCTTTATTTAGACTCATTCCCCTGAAGATTTAAGACAAGGTTCTTTTCTAAATTGACTCATTGGTCTTTTGGATTTTATCAAAGAATGTACGTTCTCCATTTTTGTTCTACAGCCATACTGTTACATTGTTAATTTATTTGGTATGTGAAACATATTCAGTTGTAATGTCGTAGCGTGAAATATTGTGTTTACCACTACGCGGATTTGAAACGTTGTGAACTTCTGAACTGTTGCAAGTTGCTATTAAAAGTTTGATTTAGTAGCATAATTTTATAGATTTTAATTCCGTACCAGTTATTATGACCAGTTTTGTTTTGTTTTAGCTCTCTGTGTGTGTGTGTGTGTGTGTGTGTGTGTGTGTGTGTGTGTGTGTGTGCGTGCGCGTGGCTTTATCTGGCCGTCGATCTGGCCGTCTTTTTGTCTGTATGGGGATAGAATCAGGATTGACTATCACGGCCATACCAGACCGAACTGCTGATCTGTAAACATGTGCGCATGGTGAATCCATTAAAACAAATTAGAATCAAGTTCTGTCATTTAATCTATGCAAATGTTAACGCATTTGATCCTCAGGTAAAACCCAACATAAATCCTTGAAATTTTCTTGCTTGCAATACAAGCGGTAGGATCCACTCCTTATACCATGTTAAGTGTAAACTTCTAGCCTTCAGACACTTGTAGTGGTTGCAGTTTATTACAGCAATTAAGAAATTATTGACCGTGGTAATCTATAACAATTAAAGTGTGCGTATGACCAATACAAGTGTGGTACAACCCAAGAATTCTGAAAACTGGTTTGACAGTGGACGTATAAACCAGGTCAAAATGTTTCGTCTGCAAGTATTTACAAATATCTGAATGGTACGTGGTTAGCAATTGTACGGGCTGTACAAATAACTGAGTTACGAGTCCTGTGATTGGTACAATTGTGTTGATTGATCATATTTGTTTCAATTGAATACAATTGTTATTTTCATTGCATGAGATTATATGATTCTCACTTTCATCACACGAGATTATATGAATCTTACCTTCATATCCGAATACATGAATCGCATTTGTTTTTCCACTAGCGAATGTGAATGAGTCGTGTGTTTGGAGCATGAAAGAATCACTAAGTGACGTTTTAAGGTATAGGCACGCGAGGCACGTGCTTAGGGTCCCGAGTAGCAGTGGGGTCCCGCGGCGGCTGTATAAAAAAAATCGGTGTGACGTTAGCGGTTGAGTGTTTGTGCCTAGGGCCCCAAACTTCTTAAAACGACTCTGATCACACTGTATATGTTATATAGGATCTCTCTCTCTCTCTCTCTCTCTCTCTCTCTCTCTCTCTCTCTCTCTCTCTCTCTCTCTCTCTCTCTCTCTCTCTCTCTCTCTCTCTGGACCTGTATGTTTTTGAAACATGTGATTTCAATTCCGCACCAAAGAGTCGGGTGTTAATATTAGTAAAGAGTGTTCTAAACTCAAGACTGTTAAAATACTGGAATTCCATCAAAAAAACAATGTCTTTAAAACATTTTTCACTTACAATTAGGATAATATCTCTAAAGATTCTTTTTCCTGAAACAAAATTTACTTTTTTAACCAATACTGGCCCACCAAACCCATATTTACTAAATGTTCACCCATTTCTAGGCAGGGAGGATATTACCCAGAATTTCGAACTCTGAAGACATTTATGCTCTAAGTAGTGAACATTACTAATGATCATTAAGTAAGGATAGCAAGGACGCTACCTTTTCAAGATTTTCTCAATTTTATCAAATTTAAGTTTCTATCTTGTCGACCCCTGATTGAACACAAAAGAAGCGTGATATTGGGTGTCTTTCATTATCACAAAAGAATCTATAGTGGGGTTTGGATCAAGAAAGGGAAATCCCAGTCAAAGGTTCTATAGTTTGTCTCCCCACTAATCTATTGGGGGAGATAAATAATGTAACCCCACGACTTCGATTTCTTTGTCTTGGTACAAGCACTGACACAGATTATTTTTCTCACCCAATTTTTTCCAATTAAATCAAAATAACCTTGCATCCTTGCAATGTAGTTAACAGATTCAAAACAGTATTCATCAGGTACTATTACTGTTTTTCACTCTATATAAAAGTTATCAGATTTCTACTATTTTATGAAAATCTGAAAATTTATCTAAGTAGAATCTAATTATATATGCGGCTTTTAGTAAAGAAATACAAAATAAAGAAAAAAGTTATAATTGTTGTGTTGGAAGTGTTGCGTTTCAAGCCATGAGTTTTTGTTTTACCAAATACGTTAAGACGAATATGATAATGCTGGCAGTGGGGTGAGCTGTCGACACTGAGCACACAAGTCCTACGCATGAGAAAATAGAAACATAATATCATTTAATATTACAGTATTATCAGATTTAATCGATGGATATCATATGAAACTGAAATTATATAATATCTTTTATGCGATAAAGTTTAAAAATTTGATTAGTTCTAATTTATAAAATGTTCTATTGTAGGCATAGGCACGACACTCTGCAGTACAATATGACAACTCTGTACAGACCTAACAAATTGTCTAATAAAATCAGGAAATTTCTAACTCATTCTTGAAATATATATTTTCCGTCCTGGAAATATGGCATATGTTGCTATCGCTAGTGCAATGATACGCTGCATGGATTTTTTGTTTTTTAGAATAGCATGTGGACGGATTAATGAACCAGTCTCGTTGGTAAGTGTTAGAGTTTTCATTTGCAGTCGCATTGTTTTGAGTCAACTGGAGTCGATCGATCGACAAAGTTAGAAGAAGCCAGTTTGACATAAACACATTTCTCGCTTTTGCTGGCTTTGTAGTAGCACATAAGAGTTTGGTTTTATGTGACCTGTGATGTGTATTGCCTCTGTGTGCGCATGTGCATGTCTGTGTGTGTGTGCATTTTTTATGTCTGTGTGTTTGTTAAAATATTTTGTATGGTGTTATCAAAGTTGGAGAAACTTTAATTTGCTTTTTGAGTGAATTTCTTTTGTTTTATATCTGTTGCTGTTGTTGGATTTTGTAACAACTCCGTCCGGCACAGCAGAAGACATCAAGGGTTTCATTTTAAAGGTAGTTCTTAGCGCGTGGACATCACGACTGAAACGACACGTCTGAGATGACCAGACTGAGATACAAAAGTAAGGTTAGCAAAAAATGTAGATTTCTCTGCTGCATGGATAAGACATTAAAATCTCGTCTGCAGTATCTATCATTGACAAGGACACGCATTACCTTGGAATAAAGCAATCCCAGTTGGTGGATAAACGTACCTTAGTTGAAGCAAGCTTTTAACATGTAAGCAGTACCATAAAACAGTAACCACAATGAAGTCAACGGCACAACAAACTTTATTATGTAGTTGATCGTAAAAGAGCCGAAATATGAGATATCGGGTTACTCAAAAGCATTATCATGCATTCATTAACGATAAAAATAGACGACTGAATATTTATTTCTGAAATTAGTTGAATAATGTCCCACTTTTGCGAGCCTTTCACATACTATATGCAAAATGTACCGACTATGTGATAATGAAATATACCTGTAGGAGAATGAAAAAAAAAAACATTGCCATCGCGGCGATGCCACGTGGATCATCACAAGGGCAATATCACTCTTGGAACTACTTTCTTTTTCCGTTTATAACGTATTTCTAGCCTTGTACATGTTACTCAGTCCTGTATTATATATCTAGATCGTTTTTTCCCCGTTTTTGCTCTCTCCTTCCACAACTGCAATAATTATTAATAGATATTAAAATGAGAAATTACTGCTGACTTTGTATTATACGTAGGCAATCCATGATTATCTAAAATTGACCAATAAACAACGAAAAGTACTCATCAAATATTACCTTGTTTAGAATTAGTTTTCCTCATGAATCATGCACATTGACAGTGACAGAAGTTACATGACTTGTTGCTATTGCGTGACACCCCTACATTATAGTATATATACCTATTACTCTCGGTGACAAATAGTACACATTTTTATGGGGAAAAACTCTTGACTAAATATAGTAACATTCTTTCCGAACCAATAATAACTGTCATACAATCATAGTTATCACAGAAAAATGATGAATAATCAGGCATTGATAAACACGAGAAGGGGAATCGAAATTATGGATGAAGTGTCAGTTAACGAAATAGACTGCAAGCTTGCCAGTGCACAAAAATAACCTCTGAATGCAGAAACAAACAAAAAACGAAACTCATTACAGGTAAACTCAAATCACTAAAATATATTGTTTAATGTTACAATTTGAAATTTGTTTGACCTTGCTGTTTCTGAAGTGTCTCAGCAACATAAACTATCAATCGCGAAAGTAATGTATTCATGAAAGGTCTCATAATTTTCGTAGAAACAACCATTAATTTGGCAAAAACACAATTTGAAGTATTATACATACAATCTAAATTTCTTAAATGTCGATATCCTAAAAATAGTCAAATTTTGGAACTACTGTTTATCACTGTAGCAATGAAAGTTTTACTAGAATTGACACAGAACAACAATTTACTTCAAATTGAAGGATCTTGCTTTTAAAAGAAGATATGTTCAGAATAAAGTCTACATTTTTGAGGAAATGTAAGAAAATATTTCGCTTGTGAAATGAAAAGATTTTGTATTGTCACTAGTGGCCATGTTTCCACTTTGCTCGTGAAATATTTCACTATATCTACTAAACAAAAACACCAAAATGTTCTCTATATAACTGGCTTTAGTATCATTCACGACAATTGTGGAAAATATTTACTATTGATACAAAATTTATAAAATTTAATTCATAAAAATTAAAAATGTTTGCTTTGTACATGTGGTGATTGTTATTTTCCTATATTTTGTTTTATTTGTACTCACCATTTGGATGAATTATATTAAATATTTAATAATGCATTTTGTCAAAATAATAAAATCTCGTTGTTTATAAAATATTTTATAGCATTTATAACACGTGCAGAAAGGTCCTCGTTAGACGATATACACACGAAATAGTGGGAAAAAGTTTACTATTGATGCCATCTTTACGTAAATAAATGTATATGAATTTGAAATCTTTACTTTCTCGACACGTTGATCTTTTTTCTTTTGATAATTAAGCAATGCCACATATGGGAGTTACTTCTACTTTCCCTTTTTCTTATTGATCACGACAGGTCATCGGGTAACTTTCTGCATATATCTAATTAGTATTGAGAGAAGGAATAAGACGCGCAAAGACGGAACAGAGTTTTACAAATGTAGGCCAAAACATGTTTATAGAGTCGAAATCCGGCAATTGCCCCCACCTTCACCCCATGACCTTATGTATAGGCGCCCAAGCGAGAGTGGAAAGACGGTAAAGAAACTTTATATACTCACATTATTGGAAAATATTTATTGTTGACACAGAATCTATATAACTATATAATTAAAAGAAAAGTTTGCTTTCTCTCTGTTTTTATTGTTCATTATAAGTTATTGACAGTACAAGGACAGAATATTTAAACTTATTAAACTTACATACTGGAAAATATGTATTGTTGCTAAACAAATTTATGGTATATGTTATTGAAGTACTACTGTAATCCGATTATCACGTGTCCAACGCGTGTTACAATCACAAGTAGCAGAGTTGACACGCGCAACCTTTAACTTTTACATAGAGGCAGTACAATGATAGTTTAAAAATGTTGATTATAAATTATTTAACTTTTTTAAATCCATGAATAGGATTTTTCTCTCTTTAGTTTAATAAAATGCTTACAAGTAAGTTTTTATGTTAAAATACCGAGCAACACACTTTCTACAGTTTGGAACTGCTCGTTAAAGAACCAATAGCTGAAAGAGATAATTACCCATTAATTGTATACATGTATTTAAGCCTCGGGACAGCTATAGTTTTTTAGAAAATGATTAATAATGGATTAGGACCGCGCCTAAACATGTTTTGGCCTACACCCGTAAAACTTAATAGCTGACCAATGCATGTTTGCCCCTTCCCCAACGAACGTAATTCTGCGGGCATCCCTAGGTGTGGCTGTCAGATTACGTCGGTTAAGCAATTAATTAATAACAACGTTAAAACTTCAATAATCCTTTGCTAATTACGTCGGCAAAGATAACGATCAAACACAAACCATCAACAAACGTCGAAATTCTTTGACAATCGTAAACATATGTTCATTAATCTGTGCAATTTATTAACTGGCCTTCAATAAAAACCTTATACCTACTTTCAAAGTAATATTTGTCAGTCATCAAGTTATTTCGATCTCGATAATTTAATTATCATATATATTTTGATATAATCCTGAATATCATATTCTGAATATGATTTTATATAGTTTTCCATGAATAAAGATCAGTGCATATATCAGACTTTGTAAGATGACTATTCTACTCTGTCCACTAGCTTTGACGATGCTGGCATGCGCAGTATGGTGGAGTTACTTGCAACTGAACAATTCATGCCGCATGTGATGTACTCAGTAAAGAAATAATAAATTTATATGAAAAGGTCAATTGAAAGCTTGACCACGTAGCGCAGCTGTTTTGCTGTTCTCACATGCCTTATGAGATACAACAACGAAAAGATAAAACGCCCTTGAATCTCATGGGGACTAGGATAGGTATTTATTGGGTCAAAATATGAATATCAAATCATTTTGTGCCAATAATCAGAGTGATTGATAACACGCAATAAAATATTATGTCCTTTTCACAAAAGGAAACAAATATACTTATGAACCGAACAACACTGGATGAGAAAGTGAATGATATCAACGAAGCATGAAAGTGTATGACGTCAACGAAGCATGAAAGTGGATGACATCAACAAAGCATGAAAGTGGATGACATCAACGAAGCATGAACATTGGTTATAGGAAACCACAAATACACCGTTTGTTTCAAAAAACGAATACAGAATCGTATCCACCGAATGAATAGGAGTGTGACATTTCAAGCAATAGATGTTCGATCTCCTTGAAGTCAAATATATCAATCATTTCAGAATCGGGAAATGGTGAAGAAGAAACTATTCCTGATTGGGAAAATGCATTTACTTCAGTGTGGTAAGCCGTTGCCAGCAGATATACTAAATATTCTCATTAAAGATAAGCCGTTGCCAGCAGATATACTAAATATTATCATTAAAGATAAGCCGTTGCCAGCAGATATACTAAATATTCTCATTAAAGATAAGCCGTTGCCAGCAGATATACTAAATATTATCATTAAAGATAAGCCGTTGTCAGCAGATATACTAAATATTATCATTGAAGATAAGCCGTTGTCAGCAGATATACTAAATATTATCATTGAAGACAATCCTCAAGAAATTGTACCAATTGGAGAAAAATAGAAAATGGTTTTTTTAAATCATTTTTGATGACGAGAAGAACATTAACGAGCAAGATTCAAGTAACAAAAATGAATATTTTGACGACTGCGAATCGTTAGAGAATAAGAAGTACACCGAGTTAAAATTAATTTTGTGCTAGAAAATATCGGAACAAATTCATGTAAAATAGCGCATGTAATAATGGGATGTTATGTGATTATGATTTTTAACCTAGCTTTAATAATGTTTCAATCATATCTCTACGATGTCTGCAGTGTAGCAGTTTATAGTGATGTCTAGCAGACATGTGGCATGATATCCCACCCAGTCACATTATCCTGACACTAGGCCATCCAGTCCTAACATTAACCTCTTAATGCTGAACGCCAAGCAATGCAGCTGTTAGTATCATTTGTATAAGTCTTTGGTATGACTCGACCGGGGATCGAACCCATGATCTCCCGCATCCGAGGCGGACGCTCTAACCACTAGGCCACCGGAGCGGTTGTAATGAAAATATCCATTATAATGCAGAAAAGATAAAACGGAAGAAAGAAGCTGGTGTTCAAGGAACCACAACTACCCTAAAACAAGATGTTAACAGTGCTTAGTAGTACGCTTGTCTTAAAGGGGTCGCCAACTATAGAGACAGACAGACAGTAAGACAGTCAGAGAGAGAACTGGTTTAATGGATTTCCGGTGAGATAGGAAACAAGGAAAGACATTGTCATAGCAGAACACATGGTGATATATCATGACATTGAACTGCCTCACGGCAAGGTAAACACCCAGCAATAAAAACAAACTGATTCGTTGTTTTGGATAAAGTTAAACTGAATGAAAGTTTCAGAGGCCAAGTGATGTTTACGACCAAAAGACAAATCTTCGCTTCCATACGACCTCAAACAAAGCCAAACTATTACAAGTGTATAACGAGCGGAAGAGAAAAGTAAAAAAAAAAGTACGAAAAAATGTGGCCGATGAAATTCTGAATTTGATATGATTTTAAATGAGAACAAATATGTGGCTCACAAAATTCATTTGAAATTGAACTTTTGTCAGGATAAAGATGATAAAGAGGCGATGACCAAAGCTCATGATGCAACGTTCCTGGCATATAAAAGAAGACTATATACAAAACTCACAAAGGATAACATCACTGATATATGTACGACGCCATTTGTTCACTTTTAATTTCCATTTATATATTTGCATTTGTATTTCCAACCTTTTGCATTATCTTATCAGTTTATCAACTGTCTATACTTACACATCTTAAATTGTAGATTTATTTATCAATATATGTTGTGCATTTAAAAAAAATGAAATAATATGTATTTGGAAATCGAAACTATAATTATCAACACTAATTAAAGAAAATTCATGCATATTAAACTAAGAGGTAATTATTAAATTCGTATTAAAAGGATGCATATTTTCAACTTCATTCAGTGTACTGATGTGGTAATTTTTTTAATTCAAAGAAAACGATAATTTAAATACTTATGTTTTGAATAATTTTGGCTTGATATATTCACAAGTATGCAATTTGCATACAAAGAATTCAAAATTTTTGGACTTGAAAAAGCAGGGTCGACGTTACAATTTTGAGGTACACGTCTGTGCTGCTCCATACATACAAAGGTCTAGCAAATACTTAACAGACTCTCCATACTAAAGAGAATAGCCCAGTAAAACACTATCCAAGAACGTTTCTGAACTCTCTTTTGCATAAAATTTAGCAAATAATTTAATTATCAAGTTATAAATGAATTTGAAGAGAAACTTACAATATTATTAATTAAATCCAAAATAATCCTAAGGAGTTATGCTCAAGTCGACAAGAATCGAATATTCCAAATAAATTCCAGATCCTCGAATATAATGTTTGCTAGCAATTCTGATGTATCAAAATGGCATTATTCAAAACTCTTTTGAAAAATTTGCACTAGTCCCATAACAGCATTTTAGTCAAATGAGCACTTTGTGATTCCAATGGCAAACAAACTATTTCTCGCAGATAATATCTAGACACAATATTACACATATCTGCAGTCTGGTGTTAAAAGACGGGAAATAAGATATATTTTAAGATCTACCAACTTATCTACATCTATATAACTACAAAATGCATTTTTCTACTCGCTATATGACATTTCCGACCCATAAAGTGGGAAATAAGCTAATTCTTCTAAGAACCCACCTGACCTCACTAGCTAGGTTGAATTCAACTTGTAAACAATTTTTTATAGTTCAACATCATTGAAAATAGAATCGATACTTATGGACAAAAATTGGCTACGCATTATCTTGCTTATAGAGGATCACTAAAATTTATAGTCATGAACAAAAGTTACAAACAATTTATACACACATGTACCAAAATTTATAATATTGTTTATATATAATTTTTAACAACAATCAATACGTACATCAATGCCGAAAATTAAAAATTAAAAAGATTTTGAAAACATCTTAATCCATGCAGTGACCATTTTAAATGACGAATTTTGTTCTTGTTCAAATGCCTTCTCTCTTTTGACCTGATAAAATATTGATCAGAGAAGTGGATAGCATCACGCGATGAAAACCTTGTTTGAATTAAATGTTCAAAACATTAGTGTAGTACGAGATATCTATTTATCTTACAGACATGACTGTTTTAGGTATCGATTGTATTCGCCATCCTACTCCTACCCCAAACCTTGAGATTGAAGCAAAGTGGGCCATAGATTCATAAAACATCTAACCATTTTTTGTTTTTCTCAAGTTCAGATATTTAAATATTTTTCTTATTGTTTGGTTGGTAAAAACGATTCTCTCACAGTAGATTCAGTAGGCACCTTGGATAAGTTAAAACAATTTATTGTCACAGTGTGTTACACTGGGATTGGGCATAAGTTCTATGAACTTGATTAGCCCTTTCCCTGCATCATGCAAATATTTCAACCTATTTCAGCACATGAACGCCCGCATATATGGATTAGGGGGATTTTCTTCTTCCCCATCCCAACCCCCCAGATTCGCCTCAACACATGTTTTGGTCTATATCTGTAAAACGCAATAGCTGACCACTATATGCTTGCACACCCCACCCCACCACCCAATTAATTCTGCTGGCGCCCTGCTCCAACATGACAATAATGTAGCAAACTGATATTGAAAAATAAAGAGAGAATGGCAACAATTATGATTTGTTTGAATTAATTTAATTTGTCTGGCATAATTTATATATTTGGATACGTGTTGTAAAATTAGATATGTTAATTTTCATTGCCCTTTTCCCAAAACAATATCTCTAAGCTAACAGTCGGATATAGCACTCATCTTACGTACTTTTATCATCATATCATTGCTGACTAGTCTTGGGACGTAACATGAAGAAATGCAGAGTAGTTTCTATGCTACCGTAGAAACAAAAGGTGTGTCAACGAACTGAACACTGTACAGTAAGCACTTTTCGTGCTTCATGTACGTCACAATCTAGTATAAACATATAAGTCTCCATAACTAGATTTGAAAATAGAAGCTTTATCCTTTCCACAATTTCAACATCAGACAACACTACTGATGTTGTCTTGAGTATGGTAAAGAAATTAGATGATTTCAATCGTAAGAGACGAAATGAGAATTTTAGTGGAACTGGGGCCCTATTTCATTTATCTATTCTATAGTCGGGGGTTTCACAGTATGTTTGTCATTTATTCTGCATTCAATGCTGTCATACTTCACGTAAAATTGAATATATTTACCTGGTTGATTTCCTTCCATTTCAGGTCGAATATGCGATTTTATTTGTTGGCACTTATCAGACCTTTAGCTATGTTAATAAGCCTTTCAACGACCATCTTATGGCGTCCGAAAATTTATAAAAGATTATTTGTGTATTTGAACACCCATTACAGAACAAAATAAATATGTATGTGAGATTGTTTCGTAAAATCCCCAAAAGATAATCTTGGTTTTTTCCCCCCAGAGGTTTCTCTATTTTATATTTACGTTTTTATTGGGGAGGTGGGGGTATGGTTCACACTTATATAGTAACTGAAAGGCAGGTCCCATTATTTTCCTCCCGTTTTTATTTTTGTAGAAAAGTTAATTGATTATATGTACTTCCCTCATCCTACACAAACGTCTTTGGCTTCTTTCCATGTCCCTATTTGTTTGTGATCCTGTCCAAGGATCTCCTATTGTCCTGTGTATGGTACGTCTGTATGCCATAATGTCGTGGTATTGCTATAATGTGTTTATGTGTTAGGATCGGCAATTATAAAATCTTATTCATTGTTTAGTTTACAATGTATTGTATTGTATTGTATTGTATTGTATTGTATTGTATTGTATTGTATTGTATTGTATTGTATTGTATGTATGTATGTATGTATGTATGTATGTATGTATGTATGTATGTATGTATGTATGTATGTATGTATGTATGTATGCATGCATGTATGCATGCATGCATGCATGCATGCATGCATGCATGCATGTATGTATGTATAATAACAGTCCTTTGAAGTGCACTGGATGCAGCAAGGGATCACGTGTGTCAATTATAGATTAAGATAAATGCAATAAACTAGTATCTAACTAACTCTTAATGAGTCTTTACAAAGGCATATACAAAACATAAACAAAACAAACAAATAAAACAGAAAACCGTAATGTTTGCAAAACTTTATATGGCTGTTTCTAAAGGAATTAAACCTTTAAGTAAACTATAAATTACATCCATGATTGAACACCACACGTTAAAAGTGCCTTCCCTGTGTCCCATGTATGTTTTACTGGAATAGCCCTGATAACAAACATGTGCTAACATATAGACTGTTGACATTAGACAATGGAAACAAGACCGTCACATAAGCTTTCTCGTTCTATGACTAGTAGAGCTAAAAATTGTGATTTTAATAAATTAAATTACTGTAAGAGTGTCTAAAAAGTTGGAAGTTTAAGGTAAAGTACTTAATGTTACCTATGACCCAGAAGACTGCAGACCCTGCACCAGCCAATCAGAAGAGAGGAAATGAACATGCACCAACTGCTGTTTACTGCTGAGCCAAGCTAACTTCACGGCCTGGAAGAGAAATAATTATAGGTATGTGTACTCTCTGATATTATGAGTGGACTAGTAGTGTTGGAAGATGACATATCAGCTTACATACCAGCTTACCCAAGATATCAGATAGTATATTCAGAATCAATCCACACAAAATATCGGATAGTAAATAGAATTAGCCCACCCAAGATGTCAAATTGTACTCTCTGATATTATGAATGGACTAGTAGTGTTGGAATATGACATGTCAGCTTACATACCAGCTTACCCAAGATATCAGATAGTATATTCAGAATCAGTCCACACAAAATATTGGATAGTACATAGAATTAGCCCACCCAAAATGTCAAATAGTACATACAGAATCAGTCCACACAAAATACCAAATAGTACATACTGAATCAGTCCACACAAAATACCAAATAGTACATACAGAATCAGTCCACACAAAATACCAAATAGTACATACAGAATCAGTCCACACAAAATACCAAATAGTACATATAATACCAATCCAACAAAGATATCAGATAGTATATGCATACTCAGTCTACCAAAGATATCAGAGATACAAGAGACAACCAGTCCACTCAAGATATCAAATAGTACATACAGAATCAGTCCTTAATTCAAGATATATTAGATAAGACAGATAGAATCAGTCCACCTAAGATATCAGATACTAAGAATCTGCCCAACCAATATATCAAATAGTACCTGGAGAATCAGTCTCCCTAAATATTTTGTATATTGAACCAGTCCAGAGAATAAAGAATACTGTTAATGAACCGTGTCTTTGTCACTGTTCTGTAGTTTTGAGAAATTATCACGCTAGTGTTGTTGTTGTGGCTGTTGTTGTTGTCGGGTTTAACGCCATTTTCAGCACAAGATAGGCTAAACATGGTGGCCAGTATAAAGTAGTGAGGAAGAAACCGGGGGAAAAATCCGTAAAGAACCACTGACACATGAGAAGCTACTGGCAAGCTTTCTAACGTATCCACACCGGCCGAGTCCCAGTCTTGAACCCATGGAGACAGAGGTGAGACAGCAGTAATCCGTAATGGTGATCGCTGTAGACTACTATACCACTCTGGGCCCCTCACCCTGGTGTAAAAAAATAGCAAATTTGTTATGTGCAAAAAGCAGTCGTCTTAAGCCCTAGCTTGGGTGAGAATCAAAATTACTTGGGGATCTACTGTTGTGTTGGATACTGTTTTTTGAAGAAAACAAAAATTATCCCGTAACAGCCAGCTACAAAATTTCACATAATCCGTATAATGAAAAGAAAAACCTAACAAATAATTGCAAGTAAATAGACATAACAATTACACTTATTTATGTAATCTACATACTAATTACAGCCAAACGCATTAACCCTGTTTACGCAATAATGTACTTTACCTTCAGAAAGCAAAAGTTTCTTAATGAAAATCGAAAGCAGAAAAAAGTTTACTCATGGCATATCCGTAATTATTATATTCATATTTGAAAATGATGTGATTCAAATTTAAATTATTTGTCACGTGCCCAGGTTCTATCAGCTGTTCATTCTACGCACAAGTAGCAAAGTGAACAACTATTGTGTCTCATATAGAACTTGAGCTTCATTTATTCACGTATGAGGGTTTTTTTTCAATGCATATCACGGGTGAACCGCGCCACCGTTTGAATAGTCATATTCTGTCGTGCGTGACTGTTTGCCTAATTGTGGAAAATATTAGAACGTGCAGATCCACGGACTTCCAGGAAAACCTCGGCACATGCTTCAGGCATATATTATACGCATTAAACGTTAAAGTCTCCACCTCATTAGATGCTCTAGGAGTACATTACCAATAGGGAATCGTTTTGGATGCGGAATTACGGTTGATAAGCGATGGACTACCCTGTCTGGATGAGTCCAGTGTGGCCAAGTGGACTAAAGCGCCCACCGTTCCGGATCACTGCCATCTTACATCTATGTGCGTGGGTTACAGTCTCCTGCATGCTCGGCTAACGTGGATAAGTGATAAAACTTACCATTAGCTTCTCCTGGGTGGGTGGTTTTCAGTGGTTTTCCTGGGTTCTTCCTCCACAGCTATATTGGTCGTCATGTACAGTCAGTCTATCTTGTGCTGAAAATGGCATTAAATTCTATAACAGAAACCATTTCAAGAAGAGGGAAAATCTTTACATGTTCTGTGTTATGTGTATTCTTCGTCACACTGGTTTTTATGCATGCTACATCAAATATGCAAACGTATTTACCTTCTCTCCATTCTACCACAATGATTAATCAGCGAGATATGTTTGTAGCCATTACATTGCCTTCTACTACAATGGTTGTAACTCAGAAAGGAAATGCATCCTTCGGTGTGACATTTAACCGGTCGCTTAGAGCCATTGCATTGCCTCCTACTACAATGGCAACAACTCGCAATGGAATAAGTAAGGTCACATTAAAGAAGGAAGACCTTGATACACCAAGACCAGACACATGTGAAGCCTGCTTCACTCATAATTTTAAATACGTCATTGATAATGATGTGATGTGCAAGCTTTATAATAATTTACAAAAAATAGATTTAATAATTTTCATTTTTACAACACATCAGCGTCAGCAGGAAAGGAACGCCATTCGACAGACATGACTGAATTATACCAACAAAAACACAGGAAATGTACGGTATTCGTTTCTACTGGGGGATGTACCTGATGAAAATTTAAGAAAACTCGTAGAAGAGGAAAATAAGATTCACAGTGATATAATAAAAGAGGACTTCGTAGATACGTATCAGAATTTAACATATAAAACCATGATGGCATTTAAGTACGCCATTACGAAATGCTCTCATGCAAAATATGTTTTTAAAACAGATGATGACATGTGGGTTAACATTACAGGCCTTGTAAAGGTTATTCAGCGGGAGAAGACGACCTTGCAGACGGCGGTTGGAGGTGACTGTCGTCATGGCGCAGGCCCCATTCGGGATCCTGGTTCGAAATGGTACGCATCATTTCAAAGTTATCCACATGATTCATATCCGGGTTACTGTTCAGGAACAGGATATGTTACAAGTAATAATGTTGCAAAGAAGTTATTCGAAATATCGAAAAATGTGCCTTTCTTCCATTTAGAGGATGTGTATGTAGCAATTTGCATTAAAAAACTCGACTACAAGTTATATTCTCTTCCAGGATTTAACAGTGATAGCCCGTCTTTTGACGCATGCCTATACAAGGGAGATAACTTAATTACATCTCACGGAGTGCCTCCTGAAATGCTCATAAGCTATTGGAATACAACTTGTACAAGATGAGATCCACATTCCTGATAATGCAATCGATCAGATTTCGGATATTGTCTTTAAAGCATTAATTTTTAAGAAATGCTTTTTTTAAAAAAATTCTGATCTTGAAAACGCGGGTAACTTGTATTTACGTTTTTTTTTGTGAAAATAAAACTATTTTTTCAAAATAAAACTAATTATTGATTTGTGTGATTTGCATTGACATAATAACTCTTAAAACATATAAGTATGAGATAGCGGTCTTTCTGTTTCTTAGACCAGATTACTTTCTAAGATAATTTTGTAACATTTTTCCCCAATTCACTTTTTATTATAAAATATTCGAATATAAGATAAAGTATGGAATTCATACCATTTATTTTTGTATTGCCTAAATTTTAATTTCAATAATTTCATTGCATGAACTTGCAAAGAAATGAAAATAAAATTCCACGAAATTTACCCCCAAATTATCGACTTCACCTCACTTATAATATTTAACTATTAAATGAAACTTTGTTTACAATGTAATATGCCATAATGTAATAGATAAAAGAGTATCTGCAATGTAGTATGTTGTAATGTGATATACAAAATGGTATCTACATTGTAATTTGCCGTAATGTAATATACAAATGGGATCTACAATGTAATATGCCGTAATGTAATATACAAAACGGTATCTACATTGTAATACGTCGTAATGAAATATACAAAAGGATATCGACATTGTAATATGCCATAATGTAATACATAAAAGGGTATCTGCAATGAAATAGGCACTAGATTATACATATATTGATAGATTGTAGAAATAGGAAAGACATTGGGAAAAAAAATCGAGGAGATAGAGGAGCAAAAAAGAAAAAAAAAGCTAAGTCGCAAAGAGAGTAAATGTGAATGCAGTAGATCGTGAAAATATGTCTTATATCAAATAACTGTAAATAAGCGAGTAATGAAAACTGCCCTTCACTAATTTAAGAGCTGTAACGAAAACAAAACAAATACCCGGATAAAATTATATAATTTGATTAATTTTTTAGTTCTTGCAATGAAAGCCATAATTCTAATAGGCCGGGTTTTTCTTCCAAAGATTTAGACTGTCTTATGTATATGTATATTTTGTATAACTTTTGGTACATGACTGTATTTATATTGAGTTTAATTCTTGTTCATGACTAGAAATTGTAGTGATCGAGACCAGAAATCAATATAAATATAGAATAATAATAGAAACACTTTTTTTCTGAAGAAAGATGTTTTAAATCCTGGGAAAAGTGTTAAACGTACGAGTTAGCCAGAAGGCCGAATAATGTGACGACAAAATGCAGCAATCAATTCACAATTTTTTTTTTATCTACATCAGAAGTGCTAAAACAAAATATATAGCCCGACACCCGAGGTCCCTCTAATTTTAGTTCTGTATTCAAAGTGGGGTGCCCTTCGGGTTTGTCGCAAAACAAAAAAGGTTTGCCCTGAGGAAATGAGTAAATATAATTTCAGGATGTTGACTTACATTTTATAACACGGCACAATCTAAATCAAATCATCGCTGTCCTAAGTGAAACTGAGATCTGATATTAAGTAAATTGGAATCTTTGCTAATAATAAGATTTTTAACACCTGACACGGCCATGTTTCGAGAAAACAGAATTTCAGTAATCTTAACATAAAAATTAAAAAATAAACTTTTAGTTTATGCCGGTTACATGAAGCATGTATAAACAACGGTAATCTGTAGTGATTGAAACTGATATAAAACATTCCCTTGTGCAGTTTAAATAGCAGAGATTAAAAGAAAAGAGGTCAGGTATAAAATCAAAGTTTCACATTAACTGGTTGACAACAGAAGTTTGGGGGGGGTGAGGCGATTGTTGACTCCCACTCATTGCTCCAATGTGAGAACACTCAAGGGATATACCATTTCTCCCTGTGTGATGTGTCGAATTTTGAAAACTCTTAGAAGCTTTGGTTAAATTAAAGTCAACTTAATTAAAGTAGAAAGGGCTAGAGATAGTTAGATGATTATTTTCATTTCATCTCTGAATGTCAAAAGGGAATTCGTTCTAGTCGACGTAACATGACCGAGTCAGATGCTATGGTAAAAGAGAATGACATAAGACCATTTCCCAAAATCGACGGGTTAAAGGGCGGGAGTTGACTATATATAATTGTTCAAAGTAATGTTAATTACTGCATGATTAGTTGTTTAGTTGCCTTGTCAATTCAAAAATTCTACGGAACAGGTTTAGGAAACAGTCTATTCCGATTGGTTAATATGGATTTATGGGCGTAACTCTGTAAGAAATTAAAGGCTTTACTTTAGGAAAATTCTTTAGTCTTCAATCTTACTTGTAAAAGGAGTGGTCGAGACTCCGGGAAGAGCGTGTAAGACGTTATCTCGTGATTTGGCAGTAAAGCGGGAGTTTTGTCTCAGCGAGTAGGCAAATTCTACATTCTGAATTCGTAAAAAGTACGTTTCCATTATAGAGGAAGGGGCCAGATAGTTGTCTCAGTTAGGAGATGGACTATACGTGAGGTTCGTGGAAACGAATAAAGAAACGGAAAAAGGTACGCAATCTTAGTTTCGCAATTTTAATATGTTATTTCATTTGTTGATCTATTTCAAATGTATTCTTGATATGATGTATGTATGTATAATTTCATTTTGCATGATTTTAGTGAAATGCTAGTCATGACATTTTATTCTTTGATTTTCTAATTATCAATTCATTTGGAGAATTGGCAAGATTGAATGTAATTAAAATTTCATTAGATTAGTTGAAAAGATTGCATGTAATTGAATTTTGAATACATAGGAGTGATTAGGACTTTAAATGAATTAAGCTTAAGGAATGATGGGTAATGTTTCATAGTTTATGGATTAACTCTGTTTAGAATGAGTATGACCTAACATTACATGTATACCATATACTAGTTTGTAATATTTAATTGATCACTTAAGTGTATATCTATATGCTAGTTTGTAATATTTAATTGGTCAAGTAAACTATTTTAGAATAGTTAGATCTGAGGGTGTAAGCCATTTGTAACTTAACACTGCTAGTTTGGTAGAGTAAGCAGTTGAGTGGGGGTTACATAGGGTTCATACGGCTGAGTTGAATTTAATTGACCATTCCTAGCGTGACCAGAATTAAGGTCAGGACAAGCATTGACCGACTATGTAAACAGAGAGTTAGGTAACGTTCATGCGGCAGAATATATGCCTTTTGCTTTCTGAGCCGAATTAATGTAAAAATATAAATATAAATGGAAATGTGACTTATTGTCTATTGCGAGACATTTTATTTATTGAGGAAACAGCTTTCCTGGATTCACAAGAGAAATCCCTGAACAGTCACAGGACCAGAACAAGTTCTACGCAGAAATCTAAGTCCATAGACGATTGTTAAGTCAGAGTTCGACGGACAAGAGTCCAAGACGAAAAAGCTAGACAAAGATCGGCAGAGCAGGGACGAACGGAAGTCTTGATGTCCGCATAAAATAGGTGATGAAGTCTCTCATCGTTGCACTCAAAGGTCACATCTCATTGGCAATGAAGATAGTATATTGACGGTGAAAGTAATTTTTGCAGTTAAAGAAATTTGTATTGTCTTTTTATTTGAGTACATGTTAGTACCATTTTTATTCTTTTGTAACCAAATCGTTGATTTCTTTCATTTTAAATTATGTTCATAAACTGATTAAATTTTATATTTTTTCTTTGAAAGGGGGCTCGTCGTATTTATTTCTTCAATATACTTGTTCAGTGATCTGCATTCTTCTTTCTATCTATCCACACTGGGTAAATTACACCGCTGAGTTCATTCCCTAGCAACGAACCGTAGTGAAAAAGGTTGGAGTGTTTTGAACGCCGCCAATTTGTCACACTGTGATACGCCTTATAAACCCCCAGAACAAGCTCCTTTTTCATTTTCTGGTCAACTGTGGCTAAACTGCAAAATAGCTGATGTTTTGACCTATTTACACAAGCAATAAAGCCAGTGTGACTAATAAAATTTAATCTATTATTTATCTTGTGAAAAGGACTGCCTTTTGGACCACGTTTGAGAGTATGTGCATCTAAGCGCCAGCAATTAATTGGAAAATAAACGATTCCATATTTTGTTGTAACTTACGAAGTATATAGGACTTCATTTTGACAGTTCAAAATTGGTCACACGTTACATGTAGCAAGTGTTTTATGTTTCACCTTATTTCCTTAAGTTTTAGTCTTAAGGCATGTAACACTGCTTACTGAATGAAAATATTTATTCTGAATTAGTTTTGTGGGACACACATACTGCATGGTATTATTGTTTTATTCATTATTTTAATTTAATCATGGCAATAAAACTTTACATAATCAGTAGAGGAATGTCAGGTGATAACAGGCCGAGTTACTTTGCCAGAAATTGAGATGCGATTATGTTTGCAGAGAAAATTACACAGCATTCACACCGTTCATTCATGGGATTTAAGCTGATTGGTGACAATTTAATTTTTTAAATTTCTTTTACTATAGTATTATTCTGGTGGTTTTAAAAATCTGAAATTTACGTGAATAATATTTAATCGTAACATTCTATTTATTTTTAAAAAATTGTCGTGTGATATTAATTATTTTGTCCAGTGTCGGATTTAGACACAGCAAGGCCCTATGCTATGGCAAGCTGTAAAGGCCCTATTTGGCACAAATAAATTTGAGGGACCTCTTCATAATTTGAGATTAGTATAGAGATTTGATTATCCTTTCACCGAGACCCTCTGCCCCCACCCCCACCCTCCTAAATAAACGTTGTTCGTTAACATCTGTGTCAGCAGTCTTTGTTAGCTCAAAATGATAGCACATTTTATGACAAAAATATGTTTTGGGGGCGAAAGAACTCTGAGATAGGATACATCAACTATCTCTACTACTATATACTTAATAGTCAAAAATGTTATATTAAACAAATAAAATATATATAATGTCATACTCAATCAGACATGTTGGATTTGATCTAACAAATATATTTTGTAAAAGATTTAATTCGATCAAAGCAGCGTCAGCATCTACTGGTTTAAAACCTAAAATAATAAGCGATTGTATTAAAAATGTAGGTTATCATATGTCGCCAAAATATGGATCAGTATGGCTATTCGCAACTGAAAATGATATGACAATAGCAGGATGGGCAGATGATGTGATGCCATTTATTGACAACATGGTCGATATATTATTCTATAACGATATTACTAAAGCCACACAAAAATAATTAAACATTTACTTTTATTATAATCCTTTTAATATTTGGTAACTCTCATTGGTAGAATATCTGTTAGCATACTATCAATAATGCGAAGCTTGCGTATTTAATCATCCACATATTATTTTATACCACGCAAGTAAGATCAAATTTGATCATTTTTTTTATAAGTTATACTTGCTGTTTTGCAAGCATTTCTTTTAGTCGTAAGTCAAAGTTCAACTTTTTTACACACTGCTTCAAGAAAAACACCGACACCAGATATTACTAATAAAAACGGATTTAATGATGCGCCAGTTGAAATTATACCAGAACCGGTCATTAGCAGCGGTAGAATGATATCATTAGCAGCATTTTGGTAAAGTATTTGTAATATTTTTTAACACACCAAATATTTTTATGATTGTATTATTAATATTGCATTAGAGCGTCAACATCTTGTTTCGGAATGTTTTCTGAAATATGATTGAAATCGACTATATTTTTGTTTATATAATATATGTTTACATATTATAACATCATTTAAATAACAAATTCTGGATTTTCAGCTACAAATTCAATACACCACCAGTAAGTAGCTGCGGTTAACATTTTATTATCGCTATCAGCATAAACTTTTCTTAATATATTTGTTTATCACAATAGAAACAGTTCCAGAAAAATCATCGGTTGAATAACGCCATGGAAATGTTGTAAATATACTAAACTTTGTACTACTTAACAAAGACAATCTATATACACCAGTGACCTATGCGATATGTCTAAGAGTGTTATTTTGCTGCAATCATGTTTCTTTTCCTAATGCATTTGTGTACATAATATTTTTAATTTGTTTGTGAGGAATTTTAATAAGATCAGTTTTTGGAATAATGTTAGGAATGCCACTAGTGATATCGTTAAGTCTTGAGTTAATGTCAGCAAGATTAATAATAACAGTTGGTCGAGTTCCAAAAATATTGTTAATAGTTCTGTTTAAATTTCTACGAAAATTTAGAAATGTTTGTATGTGATTAGAAAACTCAGTTCTAAATGTGGCAACTCTATCATTGATTGTCGTTAGTGGAATTTTCTTATCGTCGACATATTTTTGAGTTGCTGCGTTGAAATCTGTTTCTGGTGTTCTGAGATTAGTAATACCAATATTGTTCATAATGCGAAATGCAAGCATAATACCACCGCACACTGACACGTACTTAGAACCTTGATCATCTACGTATTTTTTCGTTGTTGCATCTGTATCTAAGGTTGGGTTTCCAAGATATGTATAAAATATTTCTGACATAATGATGTCGCCAGTAAATACATCGCCAGCTTTCTTAACATATTCGTTAACGGACTTACCCAAATCTTGTATTTTACCTTGATCAGCAAAAGTAACTATATTATTAACAACCGCGACGGGAATTCGTACATCTGATAGTTGTATATTACTCGTTTTTAATCCTTCTTTATCTTGAAAAATAACAACTTCGTTTTGATCAACACTCGTGATATTTAATAAATTAGTAATTTCATTTTTGAGCTGATGGAGAGTTGCGTATTTAGATAAGTCACCTTGCTGAGCAGACGCTGAATCTCCTACTAATGTTCCAAATTTCGAATAAAAACCTCATTATTTATTTACTGCTTGACACAATTATATACCATAATAGCAATGGCAAAAAAGTCGATATTAAACTTTGATACAGAACGTTTGGTGAAACATAAACATGACAATGAGCTTCCAGATTGTCATTATCTTTTTGTTGGTAAAACTGGATCTGGCAAAATAAATTTGCTTATGAATTTACTTGTAGGAGATAATTGTAACTACGAACGAGTTTATATTTACACAATTAATCCGCAAAAAGATAAATACGAACTACTTAACAATTATAATGACAAACTTCGTGGCGATCTTGAATCTGGCGAAGATTTCTTTATTATCAGACAAACGGAAGAACTTATTCCACTTAATCAACTCGATTCGTCCGAACACAAAATAGTTATTTTTGATGATATTCTGCTAAACAACGAGGAAATGAATAAAATTAGATCGCATTTTTCACTGTCGCGAAATAATAAATGTATATCTATTTATCTCGCTCAAGGATATTATAATGTCGACAGATTTATTAGACGAAATACTTGCTGATTTCCCGGACTTGACAATATCAACGTTAGAAAAATCGCGAACGAATAATGCGACGACGTAACAAAATATAAATTTATTGAATTATATCGTCAAGCAACGGCAAATATATGATTTCTTTTTAGTCGATAAGTTAACAAATGATAATAATAAAATGTTTCGATGTTGTATTGAAAACTATCTACAATAATTTTTTATAGAAAATAGCATATAATTAATGAAAAAACAAGCAAAGTACAGAAAACATCGAAAATCGAAAAAAAAAACTTACGCAAGCTGAGGCAAAATTTAAACAGCTAGTACAACAAGCACGACGCGGTCAAGTTGTTGCAGCAGAAACAGCAGCTAGCACTGTTCTGGTGGTTTTAAAATTATGTGATTAATATTCTTAAACCAGTTACTGAGGCTTTACTTGGAAAATAACCTGAAGCTAGACCACTATCAGAAGAAGAAGCTAAACAATTACAAGAAAAAGGTTAACTTGGATTAGTTCAAGAACAACAAGAGGCGGCTGTTGGAAAAGTTATTGAGAGATCTGATGGGGAAAAGAAACGATTGGCTGAGGCACTTGCAGCAAATATAGCTGATCCTGCTGCGAGTCAAGCTTAAATAGATAAACTTATAAATAATCTGCAGACACTTGAACGAAGATTAGCCGAAGCAGCGGTAGTTGGACCGATTGAGAGAAGGTTAGAACATGAAGAAGAGCTTAGAATAAAGAGAGCGAGAAAAAAAAAGAAGAAGAAGAACGCTGAAGAGAGAGAGAGATAACGAGAGAGAGAGATAGAGAAAGAGATAACGAGAGAGATAGAGAGAGAGAGAGATAGAGAGAGAGAGAAAGAGAGGAAAAAAGCTGAAAGTAAAGCATTGAGAAAAGAACATGGATTAGATATCCAGGACAAAGAGTGATTCGAAACTAATCTAGAAAACATAATTAACGTAGAAGAGAGAGAGAGAGTGAGAGAGAGAGAGAGAGAGAGAGAGCTGAAAGAAAAGCAATGAGAAAAGAACATGGATTAGATATCCAGGACAAAGAATGATTCGAAACTAATCTAGAAAACATAATTAACAAAATAGGTGATAATGAGTATACAATTTTTGATGAAAAATATGGCTTTAAAGGTGTAAG
Organism: Potamilus streckersoni; assembly: GCA_016746295.1. Lineage (NCBI taxonomy): Eukaryota > Metazoa > Mollusca > Bivalvia > Unionida > Unionidae > Potamilus > Potamilus streckersoni. The sequence continues at coordinate 3,636,786 of JAEAOA010002355.1, read as the reverse complement.
AGTACGAGATGTTACAAAAGATGATTACAAACATGAAGAGAAAATTAAAGAGCTAGAAAAAATTAGAGAAGAAAGTAAGATACATATTGACGATGTAAAACTGAAAACAGTATTAACGAATATTGACATTAGATTATTGCTGATCTTTATATCAAAGTTATTAATAGAATTAAAGAAGGAATATTCTTAAACGTCAACAATAATTTAGGTACTGAAAAAAATTACTAACAAGAAGAATGAAAGATACTAAAGTTGTCCCAAAATATATGAAACCTATCAAAAGACAAATAGAATTTAGTCGTTTGGTCGATGATAATAAAGAACTTGAAAAAGGTAAGCTGAAAAAACAACAGGAATTGGAGTCAGAATATTCGCATCAGGTACTGAAATAATCGGCAGATTAATGTTGTTAATATCATCAAAAGAAGCAGGAAATTGTGTTGAAATCGACATACTTGATAATTTAAGATCGAGAAATGTATTACCATCTGACGAATACGATACTTTGGACCGCGACTTAATTTAATAAAAATATAATAATAAATGTCAGCAACATTATTATTCGACACCAGCCAATCTGATAAAGATATCTCGAAATTTTCAGCAAAGTATAGTCCGCCAATAGAACTTGATCGTGAAAAACAGTAAGAAATTGGATTTATTTCATGCACTTGGTGGACTGCTTTTGCAAATGTAAAAACTGGAATTAATGATGAATTTAGATTTTTTCAAGTTGGAAGAGGTGGAATATTTAATATTCCACAAGGAACCTACAACATAACTGACTTAAATAAAGTGATAAAAGAATTTATATAATATATTAGTGGTAGTGCAGATGATTTGGAGCTAGCACCAAATTATAACACATTGCGAGCAAGAATAATATTAAAACCTGGTGCAGCAATCGATGTTACATCACCAAAAAGTATAAAACCATTGATAGGATTTCTTCACGAAGTTTACTATTCTGTATAAGCTGAATTTTACTCTGTTGATGCTCCAGTAGAAAAAATTATCTTAGAGAAAAATATACATTTGACGGTCAATTTCCAGTAAACATAATCGACTTAAACACGATATTAGTAAATTGCTCTATTGCATCTGGTTCATATTTAGCTAAAGGTAGCAAAGGTCGAACTATATAGTTTCTCGCCAAAAGTTCTACCTGGTTCTCTCATGCAAATCAATCCTCGTCATATTATTTATCCACTAAACTTCGAAAATCAAATAACTGAAGTAAATATACAATTGATTGATCAATCTGGAAGACAGTTGGATTTTAATAACGAGGTCGTTACTTATTATCTTCACCTAAGCGAACAACAGTTAACATATTTTTGAAAGATTTGGCAACGAACTTATACAACCTCAGATACATAATGAAACAGAAAAAAAGTTAATCGAAAAAAAATAGGAGAATTTTTCTGAAATATTTTTACTAAAATTGTTGAAAATATTCCAGGACTAGCTCGTAAAGTTGCGTTAATTGCACTTGACGCTGGTAAAGCTTTTGCAACTGAAGCTGCATCTGCTGTTGCAACTGCAATTGGACAGAAAAGATCTGATAAACAAAAAGGCGAACATAAAGCTGCACCGTAAATAAAGCAAGTTATTTCCGAAATCGCACCAACAAAAGAGACCCAACGAGCGTTGATAACAGCAAAGAAAAACTATTATCACCAAAAGGCGAGTAGATTATACAAAATTTAATATCTAAAGTTAAAGCGCCGCAATAATTTTATATAACCTAATAAAATAAAATATGTCTGTAAATATTTATCTCGATTATACAGAAATTTCTGACAGAGACGACGCAATAATGAAATTTGAGTATGTTAAATATCTCGATGAAAATTCTTATGAACCTAATAAGGCTGGCGTTAAAACATTTAATACACGAGACGAGGACGTATTTCTACTGCCTCAAAAATCAATGTTAGAAGTTCGCGGTCGGATTATGACAATAGCTGATCCACCTGTTGCAATTGCAGCTTGAGCAGAAGTAGCTCTTATAAATATTGGTTGGTGTTTATTTAGAAGTGCTCGATATCAATTGGCCAATCAAATTGTAAAAGTTATTTCAAATCACTTGCACGTTGGAAGTACATCTTTAATTATTATTTTGTTTTCCGATGATTACTCCATATCGACTGCAATTAATATGATGTAGTTTAAAGATACTGGACTTGAAAATGCAGCATCTGCAGAATTTTTTCCAAGGGTAGCAGTTGCAGCTGGAGCTAATGGTAATGCAAGTGCTGAAAATGTGAAAAATTTTCTTATTGCTAATGCTGCCAATTTTGGTATAGTCTCACCAGCTGTAGATGATAATGCAATCGCTACAAGAGTTTCACTTACCGCAGGTAGTAATAATCTTGGTATAACACTACCAGGGGCAGGATATGATTTAACTGCAATGTTAGCTTTAGTTAACGATAATATAATATCAAAAGTGTACGTTACAATGAGCGCTATGCTAAGTGAAGAGATCTTGCAGCAGAATCACGTCAAATTACAATGATGCTGTCACTAAGTACCATATTTGGCTTTTGCAGAGACCATAATAAAGTATCTACAGCATATAATGGAGTTAAACAGACGCTTATTTTAGATCTAGCAGGAAAAAAATGATTGCCTATTCAGATTTGGTGGTGCTGATGTGCAATTTGTCATAAACAAACTTGTGCTTTGGATGCCACGAATAACTCAGGTCAGTCACTAAATCATTAGAATTAGATAGTATACTGGAAAAACGCACCAGTAAAATTCATTTTCAACAATATAAAATAAAACAAACTGCGGTTCCAAATACCACCGACTACACACGGCGAGTTACAACAACATCGAGTAAACAGCTTCCCCGTCATTTATTCGTTGTATTCCTGCAAAAATCTCGACGTGGAAGCCAATAACAAAATAATGGAATATTTGACAACGCTGATGTTCGAAGAATTTATGCCAGAATAAATTCAAAGCAATATCCAGAAGGAGCGATCGAATGCAATTTTGCAGATGACGCTAATAAGAGCTATACTAGACCATACATTTACCTTCTCGCCTCAATGCAGAAATATCAAGATACTGGAGACGGAACTCATATATCAGTAGAAGAATTTCGTACACTTTATCCGATATTTTACTTTGATTGTAGTAAACATTGCGAGCGAGGTGTGGACAGTACAGCTGATATTGAGGTTACTTGGACGCTCGGTGCCGCTCCAGCAGCAGCGTTAAATGTATATGCATTAGTGATAAGCGACTGATCTATGAAAATAGACATTGGAGGTAAAATGACAATACAATTTTAAACTGTAATTGTTATATAAGATGACAAAATATATCATAAAAGAAATACATTTAACCGATGGCAAAGTTAAAAAGTTAACAACTGCTGTTGCAAAGCGGAGGTCGGTTTCATTGAAGATCAACCCAAGTGCTTTGGGGACTTTTACAAAATTATTGTTAACCAAAAATCAAGCGAGTAAATTCGATCGCAAGAAACATTTCGTTTTAAACTTAAGCTCTGAACAAATAACTGCGATGTCAAAACACGACGGTTTCTTCGGTCCCGCACTATTAGTAATAGTCAAAACATTACTGCCTAAAATTTTTCCAACGTTAGGTACATTAGGGCTAGCAGCGGCGTCAGAAGCAGTGCATGGTGCATCAAAAAAGGCATCTAAAGGTAGTGGTATATTCAGAAATAATGTCTTTGGTGGTGGTATAAAAAAATGCTTGTCTAAAGATTAAATATAATGCCTAAACGAAACACTGCGAAAAAAGACAACACCGAAAAGAAAAACGACGAAAAAAAGACACAAGGTAGATTTATTCCAATAGCCCCTTTACTGGCAGATTTAGCGGGAAGTCTACTGCCGGGTTTGTTAGGACGAGGACTAGGACTAATGCTGCCGGGAACAATGCGTTAAGTAATTTTAATATACTTGATAAAATACAAAAAGTTAGAAATTTATTCCAAAGATGATCTTACATCTCTAATATTGCCGGGTTCTTGTGTTAAATATACAAGATTTTAATGACACATCTGGTACACATTGGGTAGCTCTTTTTGAAAACAATTATTTCGACTCGTTCGGAATTCCACCAAGTGACGCGGTAAAACGATATATAAATTATTCTTCTAATCAGATTCAGCCAGTTGGAACTTCCTCTTGCGGTTATTATTGCGTGATGTTTATTAAGGAGATGACAAAAAATTCAGATTTTTTAAAGTTTATTTGGCAATTTGATAAACAACCCTCTTGCGCTAATGATGAGATCGCGATCAATTTTATCTAAACTCCTTGATATAACAATGTCAACATGTCGTCTCAAGTGTAAAACTAAAAGAGAAAATAAGACGAAAAAACGGAAAAGACAAAGACTAATAGAATAATGCTGAAAAGTATTTGCTCAATCTGTGGAAAAAGAAAAAGTATGTTTCTTACCAGCAGCAAAGTTCGGGGCGGGTTGTCCTGATGTTATTTTAGTAGACGACTAAATAAATAATGAAGTGCAACTGTGATGCTGATAGAGATTTATGCTTCGAACAAAACAAAATTGTTACATATTGCCAGAAATGCAACAATAGAGAAATAATTGGAACGGGGATAGATATAAATAAATTAATTGGCAAACTACAGAAACCGAAAGGTGGATGGACATTACCAGGCCATAAATATACTGGTCCGTGGAATCCGCTTGATGAACAACATGACGAAAATGATAATCCGCTGCCAGGAGAGGAGCCTTATAATCAGGTTGACGCAATAGCGATGCGTCATGTTATCTGCTATAGAGATATTGATTTTCCTAGTGGCAAAACAAAACTAAGCTGCGACAAAGCGATGTTGGACGAACATAGTGAAATGAAACCAGATAATATGCGAGAGCGTGTTGACAGACAGTTGGTACAGGGTTTTATTGGAGCAAAATATAAACTCGGACTCGGTAAAGACTTTTATGATGACCTTGCAGTCGAACTACAAAGACCTAAACAAAAGGTTACCGCGACGCAATGTTGTAGCAAAAGCCGTTGATGACATTTGGGCGATAGATTTAGTTGACATATCAAATCTAGCTCAATTTAACGAAAAAAAAGAGATATCTTTTTAATGTTGTCGATATTTTTTAGTAAATATGCATTAATTATACCAGTTTCGGATAAAACTGGGAACTCAATGATTAACGCGCTAAAGCACATAATAACAACAACAGAGAGAAAGCCAAACAAAATCTAGACCGATCACGGAGCAGAGATTTTTTAACAAAACGTTCGAACAGGTTTTGAGACAGAATAACATTAAAAAATACATTACTGGAAATGAGGGAAAAGGCGTTATGGTCGAACGATTTAATCGCATGCTTAATGAAAAAGAATCATAAGTATTTGAAAGCAAAAAACACTAATAAATACATCGACAACTTTTAAAATATCGTTGACGAATATAATAACTCGAAACACCGAACTCTTTCCGGCAAAAGGAGAAAGTCACCAAATGACGTGCTTGCAAATCCAATACTAGGAAACTAAAACATGTACCGCATGCATAAATTTAGAGTTGGCGATAAAGTTAGGATTTCACTGACTAAGGAAACGTTTGAAAAGAGATATACTCCGAACTGGAGCGAAGAAGTTTTGTTGTTGATAAAGTAATTTTAAAAATACCAGTTACATATTCGTTGAAAGATTTGCTTGGTGAACCTATCACTGGCTGTTTTTAATAGCAGGAACTTCAAAAAACAGAACAAGATATATTTGTTATCGATAAAGTTATTAGAAAGCGCGGCAACAAACTTTAGTTAAATAGCGTGTATATAGCGATAAATTTAATAGTTGGGAACCAACTCAGTCTATTGCATCGACTGCGATCGAATAATATTAGTAAAAATTTGCTCATATTTCATTAGTACTGACTTACATTTTACAGGTTTACATTAAAAAAATTAAGTACAATTTTCTCGCACCATCGACTGCCATTAAATTAAATATGTGACAAAAATAAAATAACATTTTGATATCCCGGTACTTTTACGTTTAGAAAGGGTCTTATAAGCTGCCAAAATATTTGGTGCTCAGCAATGCTAAAATTAAATTTTAATATTTTTTGGCAATGTGGTACTTATCATATCGCCCAGTTGTTTGTCTACTTACAAATTTCTTGCTAACGACAACATCGTCCTCGTCATCATCGTCATAGTTATACAAGATATCATTTTTAGTAGGGTCGATGAAATCAGCAAATCTATCGTCGTATGTGACATTAGTAACTGGAACAAAATCTTCCGAATATATCTGAGCCAGTCTCTCGATTAGGTCCATTATTATAATAATCTTTTATCTAATTAATATATAAAATGGAAATAAAATATCATTGTCGAGTTAATATAATAAACAAAAAAGAATTAGCTGAAGCAGTTCGAATATTTCATAACAGTTGTAATTTGAAATTTCATGCTCCAGATTTTATTCCATTAGTTTTACATAACTTTCGCGGCTACGACAATCATATCATTTGAAGAAGCTTTTGGTGAGAAAAATATGTAAGCTAAACTAAAACTAAATAACTTGATAAAATGTATTCCAAATAATTTTGAAAAGTATATGTCGGTGACCCTCGGAAAATTACGCTTTATCGACAGCTTGCAATTTATGGTGGCATCATTAGACGAGCTCGTGAAAGGCTGCAGTATTTTTCAATAATCTGTGCGCTGCTTCGGTGAAAACTATGTCCATCTGACAAAAAGTGGTATCTTTCCTTTCGAATTTCTTGACTATTGGAGCAGATTTAATGAAACTTCTCTACCTCACAAAGATAAATTTAACTCTCAACTCAAGAACGAGAATATCAGCGACGATGAGTATAAATATGCACAAGATATATGGACTAAATTTGCTTGTAAAACCTTTTGGCGATTATCACGATTTATATCTAAAAACTGATGTATTACTGCTAGCAGATGTTTTCGAGAATTTTCATCAGCTTAAGTCATAAATTACGGATTAGACCCTTTTTGGTATTATTCTGCTCCGGGGTTGTCTTGGGACGCTTTACTTAAAACTAGCGAGATAGAATTAGAACTCTTAACATATATTGATATGTTTAACTTTATTGAGAAAGGCATCATAGGGGAATTAGCGTCATAACAATCAAATATGCAGCTGATAATAATTAATACCTAAAGAGTTAAGATAAAACTCTTCCGTCGAGTTACATTATTTATCTAGATAAAGTGAACCTTTACGGGTGGCTATAGGGACAGCCAATGCCTTGGGGGAAGAGGTTTCATCGGATAACTCTAAACCAATTTCTCAAAGAAACTGAAAAAATCTTCCGTCAGATATTTCATATTTTGTTGAATTTGGTCTAGATTACACTATCTACATAACGACTATCCATTTTACGCAGAATCAATGATGATTAATTACAGTTTATTATCACATGAACAACGAGCAATGGCAACGGCAAAAATGTTATATCGTTACAAAGTTAGTTCCAAATTTATTAGATAAAAGAAATTACGTTTAGCATTACAAAAACCTAAAGCAAGCAGTAGATGCTGAACTAATTCTGAGAAAAATCCATCGTGTGATACAGTTTAATCAATCGCAATGGATGGCGGATTATATTAACCTAAATACGAAACGTCGTGCCGTAGCTACAACATAATTTGAGAAAAACTTTTTCAAGCTAATGAACAACTCTGTGTTTTGAAAGACTATAGAAAATATACGTAAAAAGAATTTCGATTGAGATTGTTAATGTTACTAATCGCAGAAATAAGTTAGTTAGCGACGATGGTCTTGTTAGCATGAAAATATTTAATTAAAATCTTGCCGCAATACAACGACGAACACAATTTAAAGCTAAATAAGCCAATCTATGTTGGTGCAGCTGTGCTTGATATATCGAAGTGGTTGATGTACGATTTTCATTATAATTTTATCAAAATTATGGCCCGATTCAGAGTTGCTATTTACTGACACGGATTCTCTGGTATACAATATATAAAGTGTGAAAAAGTATATCAAAATATTTACGATAATAAAGATTTATTCTATTTATCAGATTTTCCAACTTGTAGTGGATTTCATGATAATTCTAACAAGAATGCTATATGAAAAATGTAAGACGAGTTTATGTTTGTACCTGTGAGAGTTTGTTGGAATAAGAAGCAAAATGTATGCTGTTATATTAGAAGACAATAAACTGACAAAGAAAGCTAAAGGCATCCCTAGAGGATATGTAAAAAAGATGATTCATTTTGAGGACTTAAAAGCTGCTCGTAACAATAGATTCAGCTTTATTAAAACCAATGTCATTAGAACTAACATAAGCTTGAAACCAATACAATTATAAAATGTGGACTAAGTAATGTTGATGATAAAAAGGTATTGTAAAGACGGAATTAATACTCTCGCTCTTGGACATTATTTAAGTAATATTGTCTAAGCATTGAATATAATGTTTGAAAATTTAACACTTGCAGACGGAGTTAATAGTAGAATAAAATAATTAATTTTAAATAACCAACAATTGTCATTTGAGTTTCATGACGAAGCTTCAGGCATTTATTTTAATAAATTTGATAAAATAAAACTTTCTCTTATTAGAACAGTCTATAGCAAGTACTTTGCATATCTCGAAAATTTAATAGATGCTCTTTCTTTAAAATATGAAATTCTACACAGTCCAATAAGCCAAGGTCAGAACACAAAAATCATGATAGATTTGGACAGGTCAAATGTTTTTGCAAAAGGTAGCAAATATTTATTAAGCAAATTAGCAATGAAGGAACTATTCGAGAGTCGCCGTAAAATATTTGGGAGAATCAAGTTTTTCCTATATATTTACGAAAACATGCAATACCTAATTGCAAATGTTGATATCATTTCAATAGGATTAGAGATTTAGTTTAACCCATCCTGCAATTCTGTACTACCTGTTTTTAAAAAAGGGAGATAATAACGCTAGGGTTTAGTTTAAAAATCATTTGCGAGTTGTCGAACATAAAGATAATGTTATGTTGTTTATATCTGGTTTTTAACTTTTAATCAGTTGCTTATTGTTTCTTAGTGAAATATAAATATATAACAGCATTTTTAAGACCTACAAATTCTGATGTTGTTCTGCATTTGTTTAAAAATAATTAGAAATGCCCTTTTACGAAAACTAAATTCAAAACCCTATGTAACTTAATAAATTGCCTAAATTTGGTTATATGTATATGTTCTATGGATTTTAATCTGTGCAGTTTTGTTATTGATTAATTAGTGAAACAAACAAAAAAGTCTATTATCTGCTATTTTTCACATTTGTATCTCTTTGTCTAAGTATATATATATATATATATATATATATATATATATATATATATATATATATATATATATATATATATATATATATATATATATCAGATCAAGTCATGTATATAAAGCTGCAGTATGAAATCCGTTCTATACTGAAGAAAGTCCATTTTGTAACACAACTATAATTAGGCCTGGCAATGGTCATCTTTATAGATTGTAATGAGAAATTTGTTATACAAAAAATATATATAATTTTTTCGAAATATATATATTTTTATCACTTAGTTTAGCCTTGACTTTGTTAGTGAGAGTGTAGCATTACATTTCTCTGTTATATTGCAATGCGAAATCAAAAATTCTCTTATTATTTATCGTTTTTAAAACAAAATATATAATGCAGAATTAGGTGATTTAATAATCAGAAAGTATACATTAACTAATTCACTATATTTATATAATTAGTCGGTAGGTCATTCGGCTACGTTTAGAAGCTGTGGTAATTAAGGTTTGGGTTCGAATCCCGTGAAAGACAAATATACTCACGAAAAATTATCTATTTAGTGGGAGGTCCAGAGTAATCCTAGAAATTCAACAAACAAATCATACTTCTCACTACTTATCACTATGTAGACACATAGTAAGTGTTATTTTGCGCTCTTAGGTGTCACCATTGTAGGGAGTATGGTGCGTTTGTTGGACGTAGACAGGGTTGCCCGCCTTAGGATAAGTTAGGATAAGTTTGTGTTGTCTTGTGTATATGTTAAATGTTGTGTGCCCTCTTGTGCCGTCCAAAAATAGACCAGCGGGAGGTGATATGAGATCGTAACCGTGTGAACTACTAATGGGTCACAAAGACCATTAAGCCTTCTGAGTTTCTAGACTTCAAATACGAATAATCTAGGAGCTCTTGCAATGGTTGCAAAAAAAAACCTACACCGCAGACAGCCCTCTGAGTTTCTAACATTTTGTCTATAGTTAGAAACTTCGCTTTAGGGGTAAATGTCTAAACAAAAATTCAGAACCTTATTCTGTTTATATATATATATATATATATATATATATATATATATATATATATATATATATATATATATATATATATATATATATATATATATATATATATATATATATATATATATATAATTTATTTTGAGAATGCAATTAAAAAATTACAACATAACGGTATCAATGCTGAAAAAATTCTGTGATTTTCGACTAATAAGTACATAGTAATAGAGATAGTTGATATATCGTATCTCAGAGACACCTCGGCCCCAAAACATATTTTGTCAGAAAACTGTGTTATCATTTTGAGCTAACAAAGGCTGCTGAAAAAAATGTTAATGTACAACGTTTTGGGAGGCGGGGAGGTGGCTCTGAGAAAGGATCATCAACTGTCTATACTACTGTGAGGCTCTAAAAGTTAACCTAAATCCACACAGATTTCATCGTTGCAATATTCACAAGTGACCGAATATGGCATCTGTGGATTCCATTCGTTGTATTTATTTATGTATGGTTTAGTGTTATGTTTTCTGATAAACGAAATTGACTGACATAATGTAATAATCAGGAGTTCTCTGCGAAATTTGGGAGATATCTCTAGATCGGGAGGTAGGTGCGGAAATACCCCCAAAATCGTGAGGTTTTTCTGAACTGTCCTGCCATGTGGAATTTCTGTAAGGGCTTGTTAGTTCATTCAAGTCGCCAGCCCGTGACCTGTGCCTAAAATATTTTCATTGAGCACTGACCAGTGCAGTACATTAACTATTATACCAGGCAGGTATATATTATCAGATTTGTCAATACGCTGCATGTAAAATACACTGTCATTGAATCATAAGAAGGAAGCTTCTTAATGTCAAAGTTATTTACTTATGATTTCTGTTTTGCAGATTTACTTGTGGGTTAAAATAAAAAACAACTAATGTTTAGGTTACGACCGATCAAAACCGTTCTCAATGCCTTTTACATCTCCCCGGTAATGGATATTGTTTCGCACAAAAGTCGTTACCCGTTCTAGTCCCTTCGCCCATATATCTCTCAGTGTTTCAGTGTTGGATATATATTTTGAAAATAATAGTTATTAGGTGATGTGTTGGGGGTAGGTAATGAATATGTCATTTACATATATACGATAGAATTTCATCCTTCTTAAATGAATATAATGCCTTGTGAATTGTTTAATTGGGCACCATCACTTAATCCTTATCACATTTTTGTACAGCACACAAAGTAGAAGTATTTATGTTAAAATTACATTGCTTTTAAAAAAAATTCTTACCGCAAGCTCAACAGATATAGTTATAAGCAGATCTCGGAAACAGATTTAACTTTTTTAATGTGCAACCCAAATCTGGAATACTCGTGTATGTCTCGCTCGCCTTGTTTCAGTTTCAGAATTGGCTAGTATTGCAAAACGGGACCACGTGATCTGTCGTCTCGCAAAAAAAAAAATCGGCAATTTACGGAATCATGGTATCTTCCGCGTAATATAATCACTACCCCGATACGATATGTAATTTATAAACATCACAGTCAAATTAAAATTTGTAGAGAATTACATACATGAAAGGAAAACTTTTATTCTGGTTTCTTTTAAATCACACATTGCATGGCTAATCTGTTTTACGCAGGTATATTCGCGTGTATGTAGATTGCATTGGACCAATAAATAGGTGTTGCCAGATTTCCAATAAGGAAACCTGTTTGTGAGTTTATGGTTACTTCTTAATGGATAGGTCTGTCATGTATGTTCATCTACGATGTGGGGTATTTTTAAAATGTCGCGTAGTGAGGAGGAGACAATTGCGATCCAAGCCTGTATGTGTGCATATAAGAAGTGAACTTGGCAATTAATTTATTCCTATTTCGGATTATCATTTCGTATGTTCTTATGTGAATAGAATGTAAGGTATTTATTTAATGTTTTTAGATATAATTTGAGCGGAGACATTTACTGTGATCATTCATTGGAATTACAAAGTGCACATTTGACTAAAATATTATTCTCAGACTTGTGAATTTATTCAAAGGAGTTCTGGACAAAGCCCATGTGATTCTTCAGGACTATTGGTAGATCAGTACATTCGACTATCTGGATTTTATTAGGAACATTAGAGTCTTTTGGACTTGTGTAGAACTGTTTTTTAGGATTGATTTGTATTTAATTCACGGTACTGTAAGTTCCTAATACATTTTCGTTTTCTAACTTTGAGATTTATATAATTTTTCGAAGTTTTATAAACCTTGTTGGTTTTGCTTCTTTCTGTTATTTAGTTTATGACCACAGAGTCTTAACAATTGTTCAGTTTTACATTTTTTTCAACGTATCGTATTTTACTTAAGCTTTGTCCCGCTTAATTTGTTCCCACAACCGAATACTCTATAAGCAACCATACTTTCTGGCTCACAGTAAAAGTTATTGAATTTTGGTTCAGCTATTTGAAAGGGTATTAAACATATTGAGACTATCTGATATTTGACCAATCGAATTTGTCTTATCAGAAAGTCATTAGAACATCCATTGACAACTGGAACTTCAATTTTTTTTTTTTTGCAGTTTGTAACCTGTATTTAAATCGTATCACGTTTACAATTAATTTCAGATTCATAATTTTTTTTTACCATTTCTATAGCTAATTCAAAATCAGCTGCCTCATATAAGAGATGTTTTTTATTTTTTATTAGTTAATTTTTTTTATTTCCATGAATCACATACATCTTTATTGAATTTTTGTACATTGTAATGTTTAGGAATCTTGGACTTATACGGTAAATAACAAACTATCTTTACTCGCATCAAATACATAATTTATTACGTCTTCATGAGGTACTATTTACATACCTAGCCTTTGATATTAGTGATGCTTACCTCTATGTTATCGTCATTAAATATAATATGCCAATCTTCCTCCTTCCAAATCAATGTACAGTCTATTTATTAAGCATGAACTTGACAACAGTTTTGCTTTCTACTAATTGTTCCATGAATAGATTTGAAAATGCTCGTTGTCTGGACCAAATTTTGAAACGTGCTCCACGTCTTCTTAAATCTCTACACCAGATGTAACATACATTTTGGAAAATAGTTAAATGTCAGGTGTTCATACTCCCCTACATTGGATATTACAATCTGATTCGCGGTTTAGCAGTCACTTACTACATAACCAATTTCACACGACTGTTATGCTAGATCATAACCACGATAACCGCCACAGTATTTCAGGGTAAGTGTCTGCTTCTAATTTTCTTATTTTCCATGCATCTTGAATAGGATTGTGACCAAAATACCTGGCAAATTGCAAAGAATCTGAATGTATTAATCTTATTGCCAAAGACTGAATGGTTTCTGAAAACATTCGCACATAGTGACAATTTCAGTTAAAATTGTAACCGGTTCCATCATCAATAGGATACGATCCCCTTTCCAATTTCGGCGCTGACCCACAATGTTTTCCAGGGGTGAACCGACTGAGTTATTAGACCCAGCCTGGAATCGATTAGCTTCTCCATTGCTTTCTCTTCCACCAAATCCAGTGCGAAGCTTCTCCGGCCTGGTTGCGAAGCTTGGTGAGTAACTTACCGTGGCAGGTCCTACAAACACTATGACTCCCAGGGCACGCTGAAAGGTATCCGCTGGAATGCCACGTAACTTAATTTCTATCCGTAGATTCAATACCTGTGCATTCTGCTGATATTCATGGACGGGTAACTTGCTTAGTCAGTTTCTTCTCATTGGCATCCTCCATTATATATTCTTATGACATTGTCAGTTCAGACAAAATCACGTGTTTCATACCGCCCGACCTTCGTACAGTATCAGGTCTGAAGTTAAGTGTTAGAGCCGACCCTTGGCAACTTCTGTTGCTTTTCCTTTTACGTCTGTCTTCAATTCTAAATCTTGCTTCAGTCGTTTGTTTTTGTCTCTCGCCGCTTCTCAAAAAAAGCGAAAAATGTTGGAACCGCTGCTTTTCACTTGATCATTTGATTCTTCTTTCTCCTCTCTACATCCATACCTCCTCTCTACATCCATACCGGCGTCAATAGTAACAAGTACTTGCTCATGATGCCAACGATAACGACCGTCTGTCATTAGCTACATTTCAAGATGACTGCACTTACTCTATATTTGCAATACTCCCAAAAGTTAAGTTTGTTGTCAGTTAGTCACCAAGTTTTGAGGTATAGGGAAAAACAACATTCACCGAGCGTAAGACGAAGCTGATTTTTCTGGGCTTCCCTAGTGCTGAAGATCACTATAAACTGCCACACTAGTGTATTAATATGACCAAAATTGTTAAAACTACGTCAAAAAATCCAGAACAAGACACATTTTCTAGGCATCCGTTCTCCAGATGGATATCGTTACAAGTCAGGTTCCTCGATCCCACAGCTTCTCAACGCATCCAATCTCCCTGCTTCCTCATGCACACAGCTTTAACTTGCCTGTCTTCCTCTTCTGCAAGACGTACTCTTTTCTGAACCATGAAACGCTCCCCCAGTGAGTTGACCAAATTTAAGGTGGGCTAAATTTCTGACTTGCCCAGATTTTAAGCTATCCAAATTTCAGGTTTGTCAAAATTTCGGATATGCCTTGATTTTGAAGTGTTCAAAATTTGGATTTGCCCTTATTTTCATTTGAAGGTTTCATTTTATCATGAGTTTATTTCAGTAAGGCAGTACAAGTCTCCACCAATAGGATTGTATCATAATGTTATATTCGAAACATCCATTTTACCAAATTGAGCTAATAAACTATTTCTGATAAAACTTGTTTTTAAAGTACATATAAAGCAATTGTGCAGAATTGTGAAATCCTTGTTTGCAGAGGCTTATACAGTAAATGTATGGTCAGAAAAACAAAAAAAAGAACATGGCAAAAAGTAAAACAATTTATTCTGTACTTACTTATATCTTAAACAGCAAACATTTCTTCTTTCTTCCCTATAATATATTCTGTCCTTTTAGGCTCTACTGTACAAAAATATCATCCCTAACAACACTAGCTTATTTCTACAAACATTTCATTTAAAGCTAATACCAAGCAAACCCAGGCTATTTATGACTGAAAGAACCTAACAGTTGTTCACTACCGTGTCAATGTATCTCTTTCTGGATTATATTTTTTCATTACACTAGCTGTCACACACTTTTTACCTGTCTGTATCTCCACTGCTGCTTCTCTGACATTCATATCTGCACGGTTTTGCAATAACATCACCTGTATGGCCCAAGTCCCCTTGAACCCGCCTTTTATTGATGATAGTAGTAAAGCTGGTTACCGGTACTGCACAAACACACACTGCTGAATCTTATTGGCAATCCTATCCATCATTGCAGATAACGTATTTAACATTCTCTTGACTGCTTCTATGGCCGTCAGTGGGACATGTTATACTAGACGTAGCCAACGGATTCTTGATTGAATACTAAAATACCATGCTGGTAACACCAGGCCCTGTTCTTCCTAGGTGGCTAACTACGGTTTATATATTCCATTGAGGATCCATCTTTGACTTGTTGCTACATGTTTGACACATTTTCAGTGTCTTTCATGGAGTTTTTAAACCCATTGCCATGGCTTTTAACTGGTTGCTCATTTAGTGTATCACTTCCTCTCCTATTTTAAATCTGTATTTATCTTCCACCAAACCTTTTTCATGACCAGACTTCTTTACTTAGATGACTGGAACTTCATCCTGGTCCAGTTTATCTGGTATCAAAATGCTTCTGACATGCAACTACCTTCTGGTACTGACTTGAATCTAATTGTCACACAATCCATGACAGCCCTTGTCATTTTAGGAGGCTGAAGAACTCCAGATGAGATCATTGGTCCTCTGCTCATCTTCTATGATTACTTCACATGGAGATTCATTACAGCTGAAAATAATTCCATTGTAATGTTACATGCAGTTTCTATGTTAACTTATATTCTGTCAGGATATTGTATTGTCTGACGTGCTAAATCTTGCTTTGAAGTGAAGCAAGTTCCTGAACTTCTCTGCTACTTTATATTTCTCTAGAGTCAGGTTCATCAACTTGTGTGGAATGCTTTGCTTGTGTTGTCGAGTTCTAACCACAACAATGTCAGATTGCCTTTGTTTTCTTTGGAATCTTGCGTTATCTTAGTTAAGACATTTGTGTGCTAAAAAAAACTAGGTGCTCATGAAACTCCAACTTTCTGAACCAAATGTAGTAATGTACTTAATGTGTTTACTGCATGCATGTATGCTGTGCAGGGATAGCTAGGCATATAGGCATAACTACCCCCTCCACACACTTAGAAGGGATATTTTCCCCAAGCTGCATTATTCTTGACAAATATCTTTTCTCAAAATAAAGTGTCACCTTTTTAAGCAACCAACTCTTGTCAGCTTCCTTCTTTCCTATGTGGTTTGTCTTGGTCTGTATTTGTCAACCTGATAATGAATATAATTTGGTTAAGGAGCCCTTGCATCTGTTACAATGTCATTCACTTCTCGCCATCATGGTTTTGAACTGGTCAGTTCAAACTGCTGATTATTCTGGGTTTATTAATTTGTGTTGATCTCCAATGCCTTTCTGTATGGACCAGTACTACTTTTACTCAAGTATTCTCCTACCTTCGCGATGTCCAAGTCTAGCTAATATTCTTGTCTCCTAGCAGCTTTTTCATGGAGCAAAATAGATTGGAAGTGAAGAGTTTGCTCTTCTAAATACTCTTCTCTATATTCTTTCTATTTTTCTCTGCTCTTCTCAATCTCTTCAGCCTTTCCCACAGGCAATCTCTGCAGTTACACAGTCCTTTTTCTCTTCATGCAATGCTGAATCTGTTGAATAACACTCAATTACCACTGCATTCCTTCTATGATCATCCAGTTCTTGTCTCCCACTCAAATACACCAAAGCATCTATATGCTACACCTCACCGTTGAACTAATTTTTTATCTGCTAGCACTTGGAATTGCTGAAATCTATGGTGTGTATCCTGATCTATCACCTGTGTCTGAGGACTAGAGGACAGCCTATCTTGGTACAATGAATTATAATAAACCCTCTTGTCAATTTTGCATTATGCCACAAAAATAAACAATATCAACATTATCAACAAACACTGTTAGCATGAAATATTTACAAGGATTTACAAACAAATTATCAACAAACAATACTAACTAGCTTTTGACTGAAATCTTTTTCTTGTTCATTGTATTTATAATATGATTATGCTAACAAAAGAGTTTTCCAAATTCATGCTCAGTGTAGCAGGTTGTTATGAAAAGGCCTCTTTGGACAATGTAGTGGCCATCTTTTCAAGTCTGCTGTTCATAAATTGAAGACATTCCACAAACTGTAGCTGCCTTGAACTTTTTCATGTTGTTATGAATAGCGCTAATCTATGGATCACAACCAGCACCTTCAATTTTCTGGATAGATTCCCAGCTTGATTTTGCATGCATTATGGGTGGTGCCTCAATAATTGCTGGTGATGTGGTGGTACTGGTCTCTCATCTTGTCCATCACCAACTCTCTTGAAAGCCTTCAAGTTGACTTCATCCATATTATAAATAGTGTTCCAAAAGACCTCATGGATCTTTTCAAGATCCACCTCCTCATAGATCTCTTTTAGTTACTCCTCCAGGTGCTAAATTGGGGCCCCAAGTGGCCGAGTGGTTTAAAGCGCTGTTCATTACGGATCACTTTCATCTCACCTCTGTCTGGGCGAGTTCGAGTCTAGGATTTGGCGAATGTGGATATGTGAGAAAGCTTGCCAGTTGCTTCTCATGGGTCGGTGGTTCTTTCTAGGGATTCCCCCATTTCTTCCTCCACCATTATTACTGGCCACCATGTATAGCCTATTGTGTGCTGAAAAATGGCATTAAGCCCCACAGCAACAAACAACCAGGTGCTAAATTAAGGTTTTTCTGTTTTTACCCTCAGCTTCTGTTAACTACAGCAGATCTACTGAACTTTCTTACTATTGCACTGAAGACAGAGACCATATTTCCAATCAACAACAGTAACTGATTTTTTAGTCACATTACTCAAATTTACCAATGTCAACTCACAATCATTGGAAAATCTATGTCATCAAAGTTTAGACGTTTTAAGTGTTGAGAATATTCTCCTCGATAGTCAGCACATCTATTGTTCTGTAGATATAGTCAACAGAATAGTACACATAAAACATAGGTTTTCAGTCTTTTTTGTATCGATGATAGGCAACATGATGTTGTTATTGCCTCAAAATGGCTGATACAAGAGAATGAGATCTAAATATATGCAGAAAATGAATCTCCATCCTGAACCTTTCTACATGTAGTCTTCAGTGTGTCATAGTATTGGTGCATTTGCATTATTGACTAGCTGCTTGATTTCATCTGGTCTAAGCACTATTGCAGCTTGGTGCCTGTAGTAGCACATCAAGTTAACCAGTTCATTTCACTGGCTTCCTTGTTTTCCAACTTCACTGAAAGAAAAGGCTACACTTTATACCACCAAGCAGCTGTAGGTGATGGCCAAACCACTTCATTTACCATTGGCACAATGGCAATAATAAATGCCCAAATGACTTCTTCAAGCCTGTGTTTTTCAGGCATGGAGGCTCAGTGGTCTTTAAAGTTCACGCCAACTCTGCCATGCTGCTCTACAAAGGTAGGTAGGACTGCAGGCTCAACACTGCATTAAGATGCCAGAACAGGCTTCTATGCCTCAAACTACCCACTTAGCCAGAAACTCAACCTTTAACATGTGGGGGGCTAAAAATGGATGCTCTGTTGAAGGCTCAACCTTTCACCATGAAGCTGAAACTAAAGGCTCTTACTCCATGCCTGATGGTTATGGTTAGACATAACAGTGGCAAATTCAGTGTCATATTTTTTTGTTGCTACCTACCCTTACTCAAAGAACTTCTGAAGCTTGATAATGATAAGCATATATGCTCTGGTCAATACTTTGCATCTATCCACTAATGGTAATAAACACCTAGGACTAGCTGATCCTTTGGTACACCTTTTGTGAATCTACTAATAACAAATCTCTAACTGAATTTCACACAAATGGAACATTAAATGTGCACACCTGTGACTAGCCAATTTTCGGTACTTTTTGTACATGTTCCCTAATATAAACAAATCTTGAATTCAATTTTATGCAAATGGAACATGCTAATGTGTCACAGATCACACCCTGTCTCAGAATTGGTTGCCCTCATTTCTGATAGCCTCAGCATAAATTGCATTATTTTCAAACTATCTTAATTAATTTATAACAAATCACAGAATTTTTGGAACACATTAACATCTCTAAGATCACAGTGGGAAAAATGTGGTTGTGATGTACAAGATGCAATTTATACTCTGATACTCTTTAATAAAAATGTTTTAAGCATATCAGAATAAATTGTTGTGTGAGCAATACATATACTAAATTTAAATGATTGAATACAAAAGTAACATTAGAGATTCCAAATCTTTTAATGAGCAACTGACCCACCAGTAGTGTTAAAAGACTAAAGTAAATACTTTAAGTCTTCAGTAACATACATTCTTAAATCTAAGAAAATTGTTAAATAATATTTTATAATACAACTAAAAAGAGGCCCAAATATAAATTCACCTGGCAGACATCTGCCTAACTGTCAAACACAAGAGCAGTTGGCAAAGAAATCTGGGTCAGTAGCATTATTTATGTGGTATCTGTTTTACCATCTGTATCTGATTACACATCAGCATTATTTCTATCCAATTATGAAAGGCCTTTATTCCAAAATGAAGTTTTCAAGTTTTTTTTTTAAATCCCGCTGAGCATTTTTTGAAGAAAAAATTTGTTTTCCTTTTTTTTAGTGCTGCCATATTTGATGCAGGTAAGACATCATTTGTATCAATTTGAACGGCTTTCTATCAATGGCACTTTTTGACCAATTCAATCAAGTTCTGTTTATCAGTTTTCAAGTTAATACAGGTTAAGATTTTTTTTTAGTGATAGCAGTCTTATTTAGTTGCAATGTTATGCAATTTAAAAAAATGAAAGCCGGTCATGCCAGAATGCTTTTTTTCTCAGCTGGGTGTTTTATTTTTACAAGTCATTTACTTGATTCTCTTATTTTCAATCAAAATGTATGGCAGATCAGCATCTTTTGTATAAATAAGTAAATCTGAAAACCCAAGAATCAGAATGATTTTTGTCAAATCTGGTCCAGTTCTGCTAAGTAGTTTAGGAGAAAAACTTGTTTAAAGTTTGTTATATTCTGAGTAACAGTGGCCATATTAAAGTTTATTCTATTCTGAGTAACAATGGCCATATTCAGCATCATTTGTACAAGGTTGCAAGGCTTACCTGCCTGAATGCTATCAAATTTGGCAAATTTTGACAAGCAAGTTTGGAGAAATCATTTGAATTGTTTTGCAACAATGGTCATACTTGATGAACTGGCATCCACTAAGCAAATTTAAAATGCCTTGATATCAGAATAATTCCTTTAAAATCAACTGCAAATCAATTTAGCAGTTTTTAAAAAAAAGATGCAAAACAACTCTAAATGAGCAACAGACGATGAATGAAGGACCAAACCATAAGCTCTCTTTGTCTTATGCAAGTTACTCTTATGTAATTCAAAAACAGCTCATAACATTGTTCTAACTGTAACATTTGACTGAATTTTGGATGCTATTTACACAAATCTCTACATACAAGAATGTACAATAACTGACAGAAGCTTTTATATGTAAATTACCCACAATGCTATCAATAAGATTTTTTTAAGCAAGAGCCCCAGGTGGGCTTGAGATCACTCAACTGACTGACAGCTGCCTAACAGCTATGTGCAAAAGCAGTTGACAAAAAGTCTGGGTCAGCTGGGTGCTTTCTGTTTAAATTTCTTCCAATGCTATTGACTGCATGTTATTAAAACAACCATTCAAGCTTTCTCAAGTCTTTATATCTTCACCCATATCTGACTGCAAATCAGCGTCAGTTGTCTCAATATTTAGAGGGACCAAATGCAAGTATGTTTTATGTCAAATTAGGTCAATTTCTGTTCCTTTTTCAATAATAATGTCTCTGTTGTTCTCTTTTTAGTTATGGAATGACATCATTTTTGCAGAACATGAAAACCTTCTGTGCCGTGATTATCTCTCTCAAATTTGGTCAAATTCATTTGAGTTGTTTTTTTCTGAAGTATTTTAAATGTTCCTCTATTTTCAGTAACGGTGGCCATATCTGATGACTGGTCAACATGTGTAAATTTGAAATGTCTTCAGAAACATTGCTTTTTATCTAAACCTGTCAAATTATATGCAGTGCTTCAAAAGTCATTTAAAGGTTTGTTCAACTTTCAGACATGGCAGCCATATCTGAAAAGTGGATTGGCATTGTTTGCATAAATTATTTAAGCCTTCATGCCATGATTTTCTAAGCCAAACTGAGACAAAATTGGGATTTGTACAAATTTAAATTAGCACAACACCTGACACAGGATGCACAATGGGTGCTAGGTTATACAATAAGTTCTTTAAACTGATGAGCTAAATTTTACACTTTCCCATTAAAAGCTAAAGGCATGATTTTTACAATTCCATTACAATTTAAATCTTGCCACTAGAAATCAAATATTCAATCTAAATAAAAAAAATTCAACATTACCATATTCCTGTTCAACATGATGTTGTATTAAGAAGACTATTATTTTTCTTCCACAATGACATAAAAGATGCACAAAATCGATGCTCTGCTTGATAATTCTGACAGAACAGATTTTTATAATACGTCGGAAAGGACACAGCCTTGACACTAGAAATTTTGCTTGGTGATATTAGGCACTAAATTTCCAGCTAAAGATAACATAATGACGGATAAATTTAATAAAAAAATAAATAATTTTGAATGAATAAATGCAATAAGAATCCTTAACATCTAAACAGATCTTCCAAACAATTCCACAAAAATTTATCAAAAAGTTACATTTGATGTAAACAAATATAAAATTAAGAATATATTTTCTCATTTTTTTGTACTGTAAACATCACAGAACAAGTGAACAGTGATGGTGTGTGCCAAGTCCATTGAAGGGATGTAACTCCAACTAATCCATGATCTACACCTGCTCCATTTCCAGCTCAAATGGTTGTCCCTCATCCTCTGTTGCATACATTGAAGCATGGAGCATTATCACAAAGAATGATGCACCTGAAATTAAATATAATCATGTTTCTCAACTGGTTAGGGCTGGTGTTCTACAACACAGTAATATATGTATTTTATCTGGTGTTCTACAGCACAGTAACACATGTATTTTATCTGGTGTTCTACAGCACAGTAACACATGTATTTTATCTGGTGTTCTACAGCACTGTAACACCTGTATTTTATCTGGTGTTCTATAGCACAGTAACACATGTATTTTATCTGGTGTTCTACAGCACAGTAACACATGTATTTTATCTGGTGTTCTACAGCACAGTAACACATGTATTTTATCTGGTGTTCTACAGCACAGTAACACATGTATTTTATCTGGTGTTCTACAGCACAGTAACACATGTATTTTATCTGGTATTCTACAGCACAGTAACACATGTATTTTATCTGGTGTTCTACAGCACAGTAACACATGTAGTTTATCTGGTGTTCTACAGCACTGTAACACATGTAGTTTATCTGGTGTTCTACAGCACTGTAACACCTGTATTTTATCTGGTGTTCTACAACACAGTAACACATGTATTTTATCTGGTGTTCTACAGCACAGTAACACATGTATTTTATCTGGTGTTCTACAGCACTGTAACACTTGTAGTCTATCTGGTGTTCTACAGCACTGTAACACCTGTAGTTTATCTGGTGTTCTACAGCACAGTAACACATGTAGTTTATCTGGTGATGTGATAATTGGAGTAGTTAAATTAATCTGCCCCAAATTTCACAAAAAAGGTCAAGATTTTCTGTTTTTCCTATTTCCTGACTTTCAAACATGACAACACAGAAGAAAGTAACAACCCTAGTCGGTGCCTATTCTGTACAAGTAAACTGGGTGAAAATTGGCTTTTTCTTATACTGTGTGCGCTAAATTTGCATTAAAATCAATATTGATAACAACATTTATATGAAATAAACTTTATTTAAAAGGCCTTTGAATTATCTACAAATGCATATTAATATATACATATTGTTATTTAACCATATGACCATGTAATCATCAATCAGTTAACAAAATTGTCAGCTTTCAGTTAATTGCCATTTCCTGTGTGCGCGAGTTGATACCAGTGTTTGTTTTGCAAATGCAGGTCATTAGATCCTCATGAATATTAATGAGAATTTGAACTATGAATGGCGAATGAATAACGTTTCCAATGGTGTTTTGAAAATTTGCATATGATGACCCTGTGCTGAGAAAATAGTCCCTAAAGTCTTGCTAATTTTTTTCAACTCACAAACATTATATTTACATTTTCAATATACCATTAGAAAGTACACATTCTAAAGAAAACTTGTACTAACAGATAGACAGTTGACATTAGACTATGGAAAAAAGACCATCACATAAGCTTTTATGGTCTATGACAAGTAGAGCTGAAAATTATATAAGTCTCTTAAAAGTTGGAAGTTTAAGGTAAAGTACTTAATGTTACCTATGACCCAGAAGACTGCAGACCCTGCACCAGCCAACCAGAAGAGAGGAAATGAACATGCACCAACTGCTGCATATTGCTGAGCCAAGCTAACTTCACGGCCTGGAAGAGAAATAATTATAGGTCATTGTATGTGTACTCTCTGATATAATGAATAATATGTAGTGTTGGAATATAGCATAGGAGCTTACATATCAGTTCACCCGAGATATCCAATAGTACATAATCAGTCCACACAAAATATCAGACAGAACATACAGAATCAGTCCACACAAAATATTGGATAGTACATATAGAATCAGCCCACCCAAGATATCAAATAGTACATACAGAATCAGTCCACCCAAAATATCAAATAGTACATATAATACCAATCCAAAAAAGATATGAGATAGTATATGCATATCAAGATATCAGAGATACCAAAGACAACCAGTCCACCCAAGATATCAAATAGTACATACAGAATCAGTCAATAATTAAAAAAATATTAGATAAGACATATAGAATCAGTCCACCCAAGATATCAGATACTAAGAATCTGTCCACCCAATATATCAAACAGTACTATGAGAATCAGTTTCCATAAATATCTTGCCTACTGAAAAAGTTTATACAATATATCAGATAGTATAGATACAAAGTTCAAACATGATATTATATAAACAATAAACCCACCCAAGATACAGATCGTACACATATCAGTCCACTCAAGATATTAATTGGCACAAATTTTTAATCAGTCCTCCCAAGATACCAGATAATACATACCCATATCCAATAGTACATATACAATTGGTTCATCGATATCAATCTGTACACGATCAATCAATTCAGCCAAGGCATCAGACACTAGTCATACAATTGGCACACCTAATATATTAGATACAATCAGTTCAACCAAGATGTCAGTTAGTACACATAACAACATCCTGTTTATTATACGCTTTAACTTGTACTTTATATATCTCAAAATATTAGGACAAGGTACTTTTCCACAGTTGTTCAAATAACCTGATCAGTTTTACCACAGTCTTCAAAGTACATGGGTTTTATGGAAGGCCAGGAAATACCAAAAGCTGCATATCACAAAGACATGTTAAAATTTCAGAAGACATTGTTAAATAAATTCTATTAATTCATTAAGTTTAATTGGACATTTATTTTCCAATTCCAGTTATGTTCCATTCTTTTGTTAAACATCAAAATGTACATATTCTTACATCTCAGTGGGACCACTCTGATGGCCTAGTGGTCACAGCATCTGCATCGTATGCAGGAGAATGCGGGTTTGAAGTTATGACGAGTTATACCAAAGACTTACAAACAGCTGCCTCACCTGGTACTCAAGCATTAAACGGTTAGTGGTAGGGCTGGTCAGCATGGTGTCAGTATAATGTGACTGGGTGGGACATCATACTACATGTCTGCGGCATGATGCCCCACTGCTAGGCATCACTATAAACTGCCACACTGCAGACATATTTGCAATATATCTGAAAAATTGTTAGAACTATGTTAAAAATCCAAAATACACACACACACCCATACACACACATTGTATTAACTTTCGCACTAAAATATAAATAGTGCAGACAGCCACTGTACTAAACTATATCTGCCTCCAAGTTTTTAACCAATTAAAATTTGTATGTGCATGTGTGCATGCATGCACTAACCTCTTAATGCTGAGCGTCAAGCGAGGCAGCTTTTAGTACCATTTTTTAATAAGTCTTTGGTGTGACTTAGCCAGGGATTGAACCCATGACCTCCCACATCTGAGGCAGACACTCTAATCATAAGGCCACCAGAGCAGTCTAATCAAAATATGTGATATGTTGATGAAACAAAATTTTGGCACCATTAAATCAATAAATACTAATTACTAATCATGGAAAAATTTCTTTTGGTTAAAAAACACCAGAAAAAAAAAGAAAGAAAAAAAAATGGAAAAAGAAAGAGCAGCAATGGAAGTGTGATAGAGAAGAAAGATCAAGTAATTATTTTGCCAAAAATTGAGTTTAACTGGTTGATGTACAGTGAAGTGGGTACATGCAAAAAATGCTATATTTAAGACATAGCTGTAAACTTTTCAAGAGCCAAGTAAGGAGATTGTATAAATAAAATAGGAAGATTGGGGCATAAAATCGTGAGACATTTTGTGGCATTTTTTAAAGCTGTGTGTTCTGGGTTTAATGTGAAAAAAAAAAAATGCTCTTTTGTTGTAAATACAGTCTCGAGCTACTGTACATGTGGCAACTATTTCTCCTATGTTTCATATTGCACCTTATTTCCTTATTCTTAATCCAAAAGGTATTTAACATATTTACTTAATGACATATTTATTCTGAACTAGTTTTTTGAAGGCACATAAGCTGCATGCCTGTTTCTTCATTCCTTCTTTTAATTTAAAGAAGGTAATTAATGTTCATATATACAGTACAGTAATGCCAGGTCTTCTCTCTTGTAAGTTTCTTTGGTGGGAATAAAGATGCTACAGCATTCACAGTGATGATTTTGATCATTCTTGTGATTGAAACTAATTGCTGAAAATTTTATTGTCATGGTTTATTTTCTGATTTTAGTATTGGGCTAAAAAAATAATCAAAAACTGATGTGAATAATGTTTAAAATTAATGTTCCATTTTCACCAAAAAAAATTTATTTGTAGTGTGATAATTATGTTGTCAACAATATTCACTAGTGATACAACAGAACATTCTTCTGTGGACAAGGTATATCATTTTATGGAGGATTTTGCATTAGGAGAAATGAAAATCGACAGACATAATGTGATAATTGGGAGTTCTCTGCAAACATCACGAGATATTACAAAATCAGCAGATAGGCATGGAATGATCCAAACATTAGTTTTTTTCTCCCAGAGTGAGAGTTGAGAGGTACATTAAGAAAATGATGTAACTTTTATTACAGGAAGAAAAAAACTAGAAGAACATGACAGCTGTTAATCAAATAATTGGATGTGGACACCTGTATGATATATGTAGTAATATAATGGTCATCTATATGCTCTGTTAAACATATTTGACAAAATCTGAGAATAAACTAAAACATCACTATCTTTAGCAGCTGTATCTACAATACTATCAAGTCATCTGACGCTAACACTAGGTCATATGCAAAAATACCATGTAACTGATAATATCTGCAGAAGGTTCATTTTTGCTCACAATTATGGTCATGGTGAGATTTTACATATAGATAAGTTGAAACCATACAGCTTTCCTTATGAAATTCTTGCAATGAAGGTATCAATACTACACCAGTTTTCACACAGAAATGTACAAACCTCAGAGTTTACAACAAACATAATGGATCAAATTGATTGATTGGTTGGTGTTATGCAATACATCAGCATATTAAAGACTATAGTACAAGGCGAATGGATCGAATGGATCGATGGGGCCTAGACCAGACACTTAAGAAGATGAGAACAAATTACAATGGCAAGGGTATGAATACAACCAAATCTTAACTGCACATGATAACCACTGAGACACTGCACCCCTTCATGGTTGAATCAGACGATATAGAAATTTCTGTATTAATCTTTTATGGACCCCAAACTGGATTTTTATTACAACCTGTATATTGGGATAAATCAGCATTAAATGGGAGATGTGTGTACTGTCTTGATTACTTCTTCATACATACCAAAAACTGTGATCTTTTTGTCCTGATTTTTCAGGCTGATGATGTAGCATGCTCCAAGACATGCAGCTATAGCAACCAACAGCAACGGCGATGTCAATCTGTAATGAGAAGTGGAGGTGTGGCACTATTTCTAACACCAATTGAAAGACTGTATATCCTTGCTTATAAGTTGAGCACAGATCCAGATCCAGTGTCACAATGCACTGGCCAATCTAGATC
This sequence comes from Potamilus streckersoni, assembly GCA_016746295.1. Taxonomy (NCBI): domain Eukaryota; kingdom Metazoa; phylum Mollusca; class Bivalvia; order Unionida; family Unionidae; genus Potamilus; species Potamilus streckersoni. The sequence goes on along the minus strand of JAEAOA010002355.1, from coordinate 3,608,967 downwards.
TATGCATTGTGTCTGGAGTTATCAACAAAACATCGCAGATAACTTACATGTGAATATGAAAGGATCATACAGATAATTAATTTGTGAATGTAGAGTGACCATATAGATAAATGATATGCGAATGAGAAGTGACCATACAGATAACTGAGATGTTAATGTGAAGTGACCATAAAGATAAGTGATATGTGAATGTGAAGTAACCATACAGATAACTGATATGTTAATATGAAGTGACCATATAAATAAGTGAATGTGAAGTGACCATAAAGTGATATGTGAATGTGAAGTAACCATGTAGATAACTAATATGTTAATGTGAAATGACCATAAAACTGAATTGTGAAGTGACCATATCGATAACTGATATGTTAATATGAACTGACCATAAAGATAACAGATATGTTAATGTAAAGTGATGATAAAGTTATGTTATATTAGAGTTCTCCAAAGGATATTGAAAGTTCAAGTCCTGGACACATTCCTTAGAAAAAGTTGCAGTCCCAACCTAGGGATTAACCAAGCCATCTTTGCTGCTTGCACCCACCTATATTCAATAAATCGATAAATGTTACTGAAGTAAAAAAATGCTTAATTACGCATATTTGGATGCAAATTGTTTATTTGGGACGAAGTAAATCACCCACACAGGAGTCCTCCGTACACACGTTTTTGTTGTAAAGAGGAAAGTTTTGTAGCAAAATAAATATGTTCTAATCACTGTGAAAACTGAAGTAATGCTTTTATTTTAGATTGTTGCTGACTCCTTTGATCAAAGGTCACCAGCTTGCTTTGATAAAGACATAATGATGTTATCTTCAAAACAGAAGAAACAATGTAATTTCCTCAAAGAAATGTCATCTAGAACAAATCCAGGCATGGGAATGAAGATGAATACCAACAAAAATCAATCATATCGTATTTCCTGTAGATGCAAACAATTGCTACAGCCACAGGTACTTGTTGTATTTGTTAGTGAAGAAGGAAAACTACTGACAACACCCAAATAATATCATTTTTAACTACACAAGGTGATAAACTTGAGCAGTTTGAAATCTGCCCCATCACTGAAATCATGCTACTTTTATTTATTCTATTGGCACCTTTATTCACTAATTAAATATCTCTGCATAAAAAGAGAAATTCCAAACTTGTTCCCCAAGTACAATTTAAGAAGATATACTGCTAGGATTTTATTTTAAGGGAGATCTCCCTCTTTGTCAAAGAAGTGGAATGGAAAAAAAGAAGAAGGAGTGGAAGAAATGGCAATAATTCAATAATTTACCTAACACTTCAATATAGTCTCTCTTCCTGCCTGCTCCATTTTCCTCAAGCTGTACTGAATCAACATCTTTAAAACATGTAATCTCTAGTGGTATAAGCATTAATCTGTTAATTATTTCTGAGCATAATCTGTTCTTTAACTTTGTATAATGCTTCCTTAGTTTTGTCAGCTTGGGAAGCTAATCTTATGATTGTAATGTACAATTTTCCAGTTCACAAATATTATCTTTTGGATACATCTGCTCCAAAATAGGATTTTTCGCTAAAATAAAATTTGTTGAATCAGTTGTTTACTGACACCTATGGCAGATTTCTTATCTGTACTATATTGCTGTATTAGAGATTTTAGTCCATCAATGCCAGTCTGCTTGTGCAGACAGGGGTATTTAAATAAATATCTTTACGTCTTAATTTTATTTTATTTTTTACCTTATTTTATCAGTTTATCTTAACCATGATATGGCTATATCATTCCAGATCACTTAATGGCATCTCCTTCAGCTATTCCCAGCTCCAATAATCTGATATACTTTATCAGGCAGTATTTGCTGAACAAAATTGTAAATAACCATGCTGGGAATTCGATAGTCCTAGTTTTCAAGGTAGCCCATATTTTAAACACACATTTGTAAAACTTTCTTCAGGGAAGGTTCAAACTAAACTATGATAATGCCAAACAAATTTAATTTAACAAACATTTCATGACAATCCTGAAGAACCCAAATGTGTAACCACTTACCTACCTGAAAAACTGATGTTGCAACAAAGATAGTTAAATAAAATATTTGTATACTTCACCAAGCACATTTTTCACATTCAGGGCTTTCGACTAATTTGCAGTTCTCGTGCATCACTGTTCACTGTTCTCCAAATTTTGCAGTTCTCGTCAATCACACACACTGACAGGATCTCGGTTTAGCTACTTTACATATCAATTAATGACATCTGCATGAACATTCTCTGTTGCTTTGCCCATATATCCTCTTTGTCATGCAGAGAGTAAGCTTTTTTCTGATTCATGATTACTGTTTAACTTAGACTGGAACAAGCAACAACCACCGATGAGAATTCAATGTAACATATATCCCCATGCAACACACTGGTAGTGTAGTTTTCAAATCAACCAAAGGAGTCAACATACAAGTCAATGTAGAAACTTCGCATAAAAGTGGTTACTAAATGATAAGTAAAGTATTTCATTATATATACATGTGGAGCATGTTTGGACTGTGCTGCTGGGTTAAGATAGCATGGGCAGGGTTTAAATTATGAACCATGTCACTTTATGTTAATTTAGAGATGGCAAGTGAGTCTTTATTTTCATAAATAAAAATGAGTGTCCATGACTGCAGATGCTGTGTCAGATGAATTCTAATTTTAAAGAATAATAAGGCAAACTAATAATAATTATTTGTGACCAATGAACATTAAAATAACTTGCATCATTTTTGTATAGATTCTCCATTTCTTGTATCAATGTGTATCACTAAAGCAAAATTATCAATGCATTGATGAATCATTTCACCCCTACCATACAAATATAGCACTCTTAAAACATCCTCTATAACTCTGCAGAAAAGATAAGACTGTTTTTCAGTATAGATGTTCAAGATACTTACACACAAAATATCACAAGACCAATGAACACAAACAGGTAATTGCTCTGAAATTTTTCAATGTTCTTGACTATCCTTTTTGGCAGTGGTGCAAGTGATTTAGGGCTTTTAAGCTTTCCCGTATTCAAGAATTCTCCCCATGGCTGAATTGTTTCCCTTCTTTTCTGCAGCCACTCTCGGGCTGAGACATTCGACAAGGAAATTGACATTAGCCTGAAATAAAAGTCAATTAAAAAATTTAGTCACATTATGTTCATGGTAAGAGTACAACATATAATACAGTACAATGCAGCCAAGTTATGTATGTAACTGCAGTCAAAATCCCCTACACCAGTCCCTCCATAACACAGTCCTTTCTGAAGACTGGCCAGTCCATAAACCAGCCTTACGTGCAGACTGGACACACAATAAGTCTAGACCTCTGCAGAATGGTCTCTCCATAACCAATCCCTCTCTGCAGGCTGGTGTTTCCATAACTCAATCATATTTGCAGACTAGCCCCTCCATCACACAGACTTCTCTGCAGACTGGTCCTTCCATAACTTGAGCTCCTCTGCAGATGGGCCAAATATTTTGCTTGCAACAGAGATATTCTGATACCAAATGAGCCTCCATATACAGTTAACATGTACAAAATGGTCAAAACTATTCATCCTTGCATTGTTCAGATTAAGAAAATTTCAAAGCATGTTCAAAATCATCACATGACTGTGCAACACTATCCATGATTTTCTGAGGGCTTGTCGCAAAAAGACATTCACTCACATTAAACATTCTTTCTTCTTATTAATATGCTATTATTATTATTATTATTATTATTATTATTATTATTATTAGGTACAAAGAATTTATGGTAATTCTTAAATCTAAACTCGAGTTATAATCAACTAGAACAGCAAACAAAATGCACTATTTAGCATAAAAAAGCAAATAAACAGAATACAAAATTAGTGAAAAAGGTTAATAATGGTAATCTTGTGAAAAACTGCAGCAAATTACCAGGCAGCCAGATCTTCAAAGCTGGTTTTCCTAGGGCAACTATGAATTTTCAAAATGTATCTACTCCAATTTCAAGATTTAACACATAATATTTTGCTCTTTTTTAATTTTGTATTTACTCCTTTTATTACTAATAAGCTCCTCTATAAGCCATCCCTCTCTGCAGGCTGGCCCATTCAAAAGCAGACTGACTACACCATAACCTAGTATTTTCTACAAACTGGATCCAACAAAAGCCAGCCTTCTAATATGACACATTAAATATTTATGATCCTGCATATATAGTATGTCTTCTCATTGAGCTGTTGAAGAAATGATCATTCACGTTAGTTCATATGACTGTTTCTTCAATCAGCTAACTTCAGTTCAAGGAATATGGCATTTAAATAATCAAATGCATAACAATTACTGACTTGTAGAATAATAGCTAGATAATAAAAAATATAAAAAAAAACAACACCTGGATAGTCAACAGCACAGCTCTGTGAGGATTAACAATTAATACAGTGAACCATATTGATGTAAAGTCAAACATAAAATATGTTTAAGCCCAACTAATAGAAACACCATCAAAAAAGGAAACACTTTGTTGAAATCAAATAAGTTAAAATAGATTAAATACGCTTGTAAACTTGTGTAACATATTCCATGGCTAATGGTAGGACCAACCTCATCTACCTAGCTCTCTATCTATGTATGTTTTATAAAATCGTAGGGGTAGAAACAAAAGGGGTGGATCGTAGTGTAAGAATAACATGGCCTAAGGCTAAGTCAGAAAGTTTGTTTGGGCCCAAATCTCATCATAAATTTATTACCTGATGAAGGAGTTACTTTGAAAAATTGTAAATAAAAACCTTTGTTTAAGAGACTGATTATGAGCCACAGAAACAGTTATATCTCCCTGTATGTCAGCAGAATCGTTAGATATCTTCTCAAAATTCCTATCCATAACCTATAAAGAAGCCATCTCTACGTGGAAGTAATCCTGGCTTTGAGACGCTTACATTGTTGATTTTGATTTCAAAAGCATTTATAGAAGCTGATATCGATTATCTTGCTGGACTGTATATCGTTTATATGATAATATAAGGCTTCTTGTTCGTTTATAATGTACAAGCAGTCATTTATGTGAGTCATGTTTATGTTTCTTGGTCATAAAAGTTAAATTTAGATTTAATTTAAATGTCTGGTTCACCGCTTCGTCAAGCGCCTGCTGTTCAGCCAGATTTCATCTTAAATCCATAATCAGCTTTACAATATTATTTGTTAAGAAATTTTAATAGTCGACTAAATTTATTCTTACAATCATAATGCAATTTTATTGATAACGGACGGTCCAGTGATAGTTTGCAAAGGTACAGGTGACGAAAAGCGTAGGGCTACAGTTTATGAATATTATTAATAGAATGCATTTTTTTAATGTTATTCAGGGGGGCGGTGTCTGCCCAAAGCCCTGGATGCAGTTCAAGCAAATTATGTTGCCCGTCCCAACAAATTGATTCATATCTCGGGGACTCAGTAGTCTTGACTAGCAAGTTTTCCTCTGCCTTTTGCTTTTCTTTTTTGTGACTTGTCACTTCCAAAAATGAAAGAAAACAGAGCTGAGAACAACTTGTTAATCGATCAGGGCTTCGTTGAAAACTTTTAAAGAAACTTATGGCTCCTTTGGTAGAATAACAAGTTAATTTTTCTTTGGGAAATAGTATTTGCTTTATTTTTGATTACTGGTATGTAAAGATGTGTTTTGATGCTGCATAGGAAATGATTTTGTATATGTAGGTGTTTTATTTATGTAATGCATGGTTTCAGTGTTGCATATATTTCATCTTTGTATTATAAATGTTTTATGTGGATGCTATATAACATGACATTTTGTGTATTATGTAAAAATAATAACAGCAATGATAATGATATTTATTATATCAATACTTAATATTTTTATATCTATTCACACTTTTCATGAAAGATTTCATTAGCTTATGATGTCTTTCTGTCATTGTGTCTGTGCAGACATCCATCATTCAATTCTCGTAAACTGAATTCCATCTACATCAATTGGGAAGGATAAGTAGAATTTAGATAAGAGAACAGGTTTCAGAGTGAAGACACCTGGTGGCATCTTCACTAGCCTAGGGTCTGATATGTAATGTTAATCAATCATCACTTGCTTAAAGTCTGAATTTCGTTGGATGCGGTGGCAACTAGAATGGACTTATAAATAAGCTATTTTCCACTGTCTGTCTATATTTGCAGAGATACATCCTTTTCCTCAAATACGACTGCTTCAGTGGCTGAGTGATTAGAAAGTCCTAACTCTAGCAAAGTAATACTAAAGAATTATAAAAATGGTGCCAGCAGCTGCACTGCTTGGTGCTCAGCATCAATAGATTAGTGCTAGGATTTCCAGGATAATGTGACTGGATGGGACCTGATGCTAAATGTTTATGGCATGATTTCCTAGTGCTAGACATCGCTATAAACTGTATTCCTCAGACATCATAGCAATATGACTGAAAAAATGTTAAAACTACATAATCCAAATCACACACTCCCCCAAATGCACATGTAATGGCTTCTTTCTGGTATATAGTCAGGGTTTTGACATTAAACTTACAAAATATCCTTCTGTCAGTCAACTGCTTCCATTTTCATCCAAGGTACAGTCCACCTCTGTTAACTGGCAATTGGTTAGTTAGCATCACATGCTAAGGAAGGCAACTCATGAAATCCAGGCAATGTTGCTAATGGAAAGCATTGAAATATTTAATCACTCCACCAAGGTGTAGATAGGTCAACATATCTGAATCTTGGCTAGCAAAGATGTCATGGTGGAGGATTAGTGTAAAATGCTGTTGAGTCTGAACATTTTAATACATTTTCTGACAACTAAAACTTGCTGAACCAGTGCAGAAATGCTGGTGTGCTGACTTTTGTAAATAACCATTAATTAAAGCAAATATGGAATTTAACAACTAAATAAATATAGAAAATTTGTATTTTAACATAGGTAAACAAAGTAATTTTTAATTTGATGATATACAAAATTTTTCAAATCCATTATGGAGCACTTTTTTGATAAACACTGATCAATGTACAAATATGTTGGAATAGTGAGACTGATATGAAGTACCTATAACACATAACAAATTTGTTTTTAATGTATATTCCTCAAAAATGATAGTAATCTCACATTAATTTTAATAAAATTCTTTTTTAAGTATGCGTCTTGTAAATTAACATTATAACAAATTTACTCACCTCTATAAAAGCTTGCAGATGTCTACATAATGGTCAAAACAGTGGTCTTGATGATAGTAATTTGCATGACCTGAACACTGAAGACAGTAGCATTTATAAGAGTTTATGTGAAATAATAATAAAACTAATATCATTAGTATTATTATTTCAAGTATTATAATAAAAAACTTTGACCTTAGTTTTATTTATTATAAATTCTTATGACTATGGTCAGAGATGTGTGAACAATGCCTGTTTTGTTCTACAATTCATTGAAAATTTCATTCCATTAAGATAAGAAGATACAAAAATAAGGAAAAAAAATATAACATTTAATACACACTATGACTAATTTAGAGAGTACAGGTTATACAAACTTTGCATCATCTTAACCATATTTTGTGATTATTGTATTATACATCATCTGAAATTTTATGAAAGGTAAAGCACATTTTTCTGGTTCATTGTTCATTCCAGAAATGTTTAATATTCTAAAATGTGCAATAAAATTACAGAGTTGTCAAAGAGGAATAAATACAGTAAATCAATATAGACAACGTAAATTAGTTTTCAATTGTTGTTTGACTGTCTCATACACAGTATGGACTTATTAGACTGTTTGTTTGGAACAGTTCACTGACATAAGCTTCAAATTGGTTATAATTAACCTATTCTACAACCTCCATTGATTGACAAGGACAAAAAGAAAAAGTTCCACATTTTTCAATCATAAAAATCCATAGTTGGATCAACTGTTATTCAAAATGGTCAGCAGGTCATCATTTTAGCATTCTATTAGCAAGTTCTGGTGGTTACTCAGAACTATGACATCAGCAGACTGCTCAATATTTTAGCATCTCCCAGTAATATTGACAATTCTTTGTAATGTGTTCTCCATCTACACCATATTAGGGAGAGTAATTATACTTGATGGTATATTTCCCATTGATATGTTGAGAAAAACATGTTGGATTGTGGGTGCATCTCATTGGATAAGAGGGTAGGCATCATTGACCTTCCTGACAATCTGAACTTTATCCACACTATTTTGTGATCATAATTGATATTTCACAAGGATTAGTAGATAAACTCCTAATAGACAAGGATAGATAACATCAAAGAGACAGGAGTAGATAACCCCTAATAGACAAGGATAAATAACTTCTAATAGACAAGGATAGATAAGCTCTAATAGAAAGGGATAGATAACCTCAAACAAATAGGGATATATAACCTCTAATAGACAGGGATAGATGACCTTTAATAGATAGGGATAGATAACCTCTAATAGACAGGGATAGATAACCCCTAATAGACAAAGATATATAACCTCTAATAGACAGTGATAGATAACCCCTAATAGACAAGGATAGATAACCTTTAATAGACAGGGATAGGTAACCTCTAATAGACAAGGATAGATAACCTCTAATAGACAGGAATAGATGACCTCTAATAGACAGGGTTAGATAACCTCTAATAGACTGGGATAATAGATAACTCCTAATAGACAAGGATAGATAACCCTTAATAGACAGGGATAGATAACCTCTAATAGACAAGGATAGATAACTTCTAAGCAATATATCTAGTGCAGGAAGTTTATCTGACACAAAATGGGAAACAGTAGATGAAAGCATCTGCTTCATAAAGAATTTGACTCTTTCAAACAAGAAATGGGAAATTTAGTCAAAATAAGAAATTTGGCAACAAGCAGTATAGTTTGTTAATAATACAGTAATGAAACTTATTTTCATAGACTTGTCCATTGAAAAATATATTGCTGCTTCTGTATGGGTGATACAATAATGATAATAGCCAGTCTTAATAAGCAGCAAGATATTGATGAGGCCTTGGCCATGTTCAGTTTTTTATTTAAAACCTGATTGTCATATCCACTCACTTTAATTTTTTTCTTATCATCAGCATTCAGTAACATCTTTTACAGAAATTATAGATCCCAATTGTCAGATCATAAGTTAGAAAAAAATTTATTCAGAATATGAAATGTAGAAGGTACAGATGTCTTAAATTGGAATAATATTTCAATAATTACATCCTCTGTTTAAGACAAGCTCAACTGGATCTCTATAGCCCTGTTGCAAAAGCAGAGTTCAAGATAATATTTTTGTTGAGCCTATATTGGTGGTAATAAAACATTAAGAGTTGCTATTCCAAGAGATTTGTCAACAGTTTTTTAAGGTTTTAGTTCAAGTATCTTTTTTGCTTATATTTCTTGAACCCCATCTTGGATTTTCTTTAAACTTTGAATTAACTATTAAAAAAGCCAATACATTCTACAACATATGTGCTTGCTTTGTTATCTTGGGGTCAAGGTCACAGTTAAAGAAGATTTGCCATTAAGATTTTGGTTATATCTTTTGTAATTTTCTTTTATTGATTTTATTAATATTTTTGTTGAAATATTATAATTTAAGACAATTCAATCTGTTGCACACTCACTTGCCCCTTTGATCTTGAGGTCAAGGTCACATGGAAAATTTGAATTAAGGTATTGGTTAAAATGTTTTCATTGTTTTCATTACTTAAACTCTTTATTTGATTCACCAACACTAATGCAATTAATTCAGTAACATGCTCACTTTGCCTTCAGACCATGATATCAAGGTCACACATTTTAGTTTAATACTTTGATAGCAGGTTACTCAATGGATAATTGGGGTTTACAAAATATACAAGATATTTATTGAACAATGAACAATACAACATATGGTGCTTAATCTTAAAAATTGTCATGCTTGTGAGAATAAGTCAGACAGCATAATAACCAAGACAGGGAGTGCTTGATTATAGGACTCATTTATATGTGTTCTTGGTCACATCAATTTTTTTCATTTTGAACATGTTTTAACAGTTGTAAAGAATTTATCTTAGTTGTGTGGTTTATATAAATAGATCGTGCCTTTACTTAGCATGAGTAAGCTTTATATTAATTGCTAACAGTTATGTTTTTCTGCATCCTTTAAAATACATTGAAACAATTCTTAATATTTTATAGACAACAGTTTTGCTTACATTATGGATTGCCCAGCTTGCCAATGGAAGAAACATTTGCATTATGGGAGATTGATAGATTGACTGGTTGGTATTAATCTTTATGTGGTCAGTGGGTTAAAATGTCGATGAAATAATCAGGAAGAAAGGAAAAGATGAGAGATTAAATTTTTACATTTTCCATTTGCAGGAAATGGCAACTGGTAGGACTGAATCTTTTGATGGACACACGTTGATGAGTGCCGTACTTGAGAAGTATGACAGTGATCATGCAGACCAGAGTTTTCAGATATTTGTGCCAAAAAGTGCTCCAGGCAAAACTGGTAAATTCTACTAATATCATACTTGATAAAAATTGGGTTTTTAGATCAACCTGTTCTGTTTGTTTAGATATGAAGACTGTCCTGTCAATCCAAGTAATCATACATTTGATTAACCATCGGGTGTTAAATAAGGCATCAATGTCAAAGTTTATATCCTGGGATCACCCAATGTGCAACCAATAGTTAATACATGGATGTCATTTATTGATTATTAGATAAATAAACATGTGATAAGGTCAAGTTTTGCACTATGGAGAATGGACACTATTTTCATTTTTTTGCAAATGCACCTTTTCTGAAAACTCTAAAGCAAGGTTTATAAACCTCAACCGCATCATAAGCAAGAGTGTGGGTAGAAAGAGTTTGGGTAACAATGACACTAGCATTTGGGACAGTGCTAGCAACTTTAGTTAAAACATGAGAATTATCATCTTTGAACGACACAAATATTTGTACGACAGATTTCATATTATCGGATGGTACATCTTAAGAAGTTAAATAATGATAATAAATTGATGACAGACTTTTAATATATATTTATCATAAGCAAAAAAGAAGGAACTAAAGCTTTGTAGTGAATAAACTGTTGAATTCATACACATCTATATGTCTACACTAGTTTATTTCTCTAAATAGCCGTTTCAGTGGTCAGTACTTAATTGCAAATAGAGGACACAAAGATTACTCAGTGTTTGAAATAATAAACATTGTGGTTCATCAGGACATTCAGGACTATTGGTACTGTAATGAACATTACCTCCATTACGAATTTACAATGTAATTGCTATGCATCATTTCATAGATTAGAGGTTTGCTTTATGTATGGTAATATTTATAATGTACTTAACCAGGACATGTCTTTCAGCGTTTAGCAAACGAATTTTGTTACCGGCAGTGTGTATTGGAACACGGTGACTCACGATGTTTTGCCGCCATGTAATAAACAGATTCGGTAGGTATTGTAACCTTGTATGATTATTTTGTACATTTTTTACTTGTTAGTCATATCAGTATTTAATTACCTTGACAATTTTATAATTCCACCAGGACATGGTCAATTTATTCCATAATTCTAATGTTTTGCTGTTCACTCACTGCCAATACATACTAATCTGCTATTTACACTCTTTTTGGTCAGCGAGCATTATGGAATCTGATTGGCTATTGGTCACATGTATAACTAGCACTACATACACATAATGTAGAGCTTCACTGTTAGCCTGTCCAGCGTTTGGAGCAGACAAAAATAAATCATCAGGTGATGTTGTAACCATTTCATCAGTTCTAGAATGTCTCAGGTCATGTTAGATAGACATAGTCAAGTTGCAATAGTTAGTACCTAATGAAATTTGGTATGCTTATTAGATATTATGGGAAATTGCAGAAGTTATTTATTTTTCAGAATGAGATGCCTGCTACTGTATTGATATGTATTGCACCTTCACCTTAGAATATATTCAGCACCTTCAGCTCCTGAAAGTTAATATTTCACCTTCACCTTATTCACCATCTAGACTTAAGCAACTCTTTCTTGTACTTCAATGACATGAATTCTATGTGATATAAATCGTTACAAATATATTTTGAAATCCACTCATAGGTGGAGAAAGTTGAATTATATTTGAAGCCCCGAGGCACCTTTCCCCATGGGAGTCCATCACCTTTGTCTTCCGTGATTCTCTAGTTTACACAATTTTAGTATTAAATCTTGAATATTATGTAACTGTATTGACATTCAGTAGTTCTACATCAACCTGTTCTTGTCCTTAAGGTAACTTACAAATAAATACTTTTAATGTTTATTTTATGTGATCTTATGTTATTCTTTCTAATCAAAAGCTAGACAGGAGGACCCCAAAAATGTTGTAGCCCGGATGGGGCGTTACAATTGGTGGCAGCGAAGTGGGATCATAAAAGTCCTGTATTCTAGTGGTTAGAAAGAATTTTGATCTTTGTTTTATTTGCTATAAGGGAATTGTACAATATTTAATCCATATTTTAATGATAAATATTTCACTAAGATGGAAGATTCAGGTTAGGTTGTATTTAACCCAAACTCACTACCATCTTCAGAACAGGTACATGAAGAAAATAGCCATGATTATTCGCTTATCAACGAAGAAAACAAAAGTTTGCCATTAGTCATGACTGGTCTTAATGGAGACATACTAAATAATGATTTGATCTTGATGAAAGATGAAATATGTAACAGTGTTAAGGAAATACAACAAAAAACTTTGAAAAGTTAGCTGAGCAGATAAATCAGCTGAGACAAGGTTTTAGCATTCAAATTACAAAATCGGAATCAAAATTGAATGCACAGGGAAACCATTCTGCGACAACTACAATAGGGTACTCTTCAGTATGATGTGAAAATGTTAATATTCCTGTTGATTCTGCATCTGGTGTAGATATGAAATAAAATCAAGATTTTCATTTTTCAGTGTCTGAAAGACCAAACAAGGCTAATAAACAAAATTTGCAAATGAAACCTCAGCAGTATGATGGAAGTGAGGATTTGAATGAGTACCTAACACATTTTCAGATTTTGGCAGAGATAAACAAACAGGATTATAATGCCATATCACTTTACCAGACAAGTATCCCCAAAGGCAGCACATGCGCCTTGTTGAATGAACTTAGTGAATTTCAGTGACGAGACTACGACACAGCCGTACATACTTTGAATACCTTGTATGGATCAGTTAATATGATAGAAATGTACAGAGCACAACTGCAAATCTGAGTTCAGGGTAAAAACAAATCTTTGCCAGAATTAGCTCAATCAATAAAAATATTGATGCGACAGGCTTATCTCTGAGCTAGTTCAGCCATTACTGATGTTCTTTCACTCAATCTATGCCATAGCTGAGTCTGATACAAGACTGAGGTTGTGAGAAGCATGACTGAAATACATAAACAAAGCTGAAACATGGGTCATTAGATTAGCAGGCCACCAACACGGACGCTTTATCTGACTTGTGGATAAAAGTAATATATCTAGTGCAGGAAGTTATCTGACACAAAAGGGAAAACGGTAAATGATAGTATATGGTTCATAAAGAATTTGACTCTTTCAAACAAGAAATGGGAAATTTAGTCAAAGAAATTTGGAAAATCCAAACAGATACAACAAGCAGTTTCACCATGACAGAAACAACTCACAGCAACCAAATCAAAACTGAGATGGTTATTGGGAAAACGGCAATTGAAAATGGCGTAATCAAAATGGCACACACAATTTACACAAAGAGAATAGGATTCCTGAGGGGAATAACATCACTAAATCTCAGGAAAACTTGTAAGGGCCTGAAGGTAATGATACTAATGGGCAGCCCAATACTTTATCAATTGAAAATTAATTTGTAAATGAGGAAGGTTTATTTGTGAGTGCAAAGCAAACCAATTTATTGGTGGATACCAGAGCAATTTTTGGCAAAGACTTTGTTGACAAGCTTGAAGAAATGTCATGCCTCGATATCAGACCAGTAAATATAAGTCTAGTAACAGCCACAGGTGAAACCTCTCCCTTTTTTGGTATATATCCTTATGGGGGAACATAATTTTAAGCATAAGGTATTGATAGCTGACATTAAATCAAAAGGCATTTTAAGAATTGACTTCTTAACATCCAGTCGCTGTGATGCTTTACTGAGAAAACAAAGTAAATTAGTAAAGGGTAATACAATTCCATGCTTTAGATACATCAAGGATGTTCAGCACACTCACAGCAGGATAGCAGTCACTGAGAATTTATCGTCCCACCAGACAGCGAAGTGCTGGTGCTGGGGAATCCAGTAGGTTACATATTTAATAAAAATATGGGTCTTGTATCAATCACAAACTTCAAATTTCATGGAGAAATATGTTTTCCTTCTTGCTAAGGCACTGGTGAATACGTCTCGTGGATTGCACATAATGAACTTGAGCAGCAAATCGGGTATTGTCTAAAAAAAACAACAGTTGTTGCTGCTTTAGAATGCATAGATGAATAAATGGTCGAATAACCTGAGAACATTAATGCCATTACAGCTAAGAAAGGCAGTAAATCCACACCCAGAGAGCTCCCTGAACACTTGATAAAGCTCTATGATGAGAGTAGCAAGAATTTAAATGCCATGGAGAAATCTGCATTGAAGTATTTGCTTATTGAGAATCAAAGTATATTCTCCAAGTCACCAGATGACATGGGCCATACAAGTTTTGTAGAACACTCAATTAACACAAGCAATAACGTACTGATACATCTACAACTGAAAGGCATACACCCTTGGTAAAAGTCAATGATGCTGAACAAGAGATTCAAAAAATGGCTGAGCAAGGGATCATCAAACCTTCCTCTAACCCCTTTTCGGCCTCTGTCATGCTTGTCAAGAAAAAGGACCAGTCCATTTGCTTCAGTATTAACTACAGGAATATTTGCACCCACTTCCCTGTATTGATGATGTGTTGGATGCACTTTCAAGCTGAAAGTGGTTTTCCACTCTTGATTTGAAAAGTGGGTATTGGCAGGTTGTTTGGCAAAAGAAGATTGGCCAAAGACAGCATTTTCCATCCTTGGTGGAGGTTTATGGCAGTTCACTGTCGTGGCCTTTGGACTGACCAACATACCCACAACTTTTGTCAAACTAATGGAAAAGGCCTTGTCAGGGTTATCATGGAAAATATGTTTTATATATCTTGATATTATTGTCTTCTCAAAGAATTTTGAAGGGCAATTAGAGAATCTGCAACAGATATTTCAAAGAATTGGCGAAGCAAATTTAAAACTCAGTCCTCAGAAATGCAAACTATTTCAAAGAGAGGTATCATTCCTTGGGCATATAGTGAATGAAAACAGGGTCCATACAGATCCCACAAAAATTTTGGCAGTGGAAGACTGGCCCATACCCAAAATCCTAAAATGTTTGGGTCTCTGCTCCTACTATAGGCATTTTGTTTATTATTTTGCTGATATTGTCTGCCCATTGCACAAACTGAGTCTGGCCAAACTTTTGACTTGTCAGAAAACCAAATCACACTTGAAACCCCAAAACAATGTTTACCAAGTGTCCCCATCCTTTCTTACCCTAAAGAGGAAGATGTATTTATTCTAGACACTGAATGACATTAAAAGCGTAATTAGTTACTTTAGTAAAGCTTTCAGTCGAGCAGAGAGAAGGTATTGTGTAACCAGATGAGAACTACTAGCAATAGTATGTTCTGTCAAACATTTCCATAACTACTTTTATGGACGTTTTTTCAAGGTCCACAGTGACCATAGTGCCTTAAAATGGCTTCTAAGTTTTAAAAATCCTGAAGGGCAAGTAGCTTGATGGATTGAAGTTTTATCTTCATGTGATTTTACCATTGAACACCACCTGGGATGTGTTCACAGTAATGCTGATAGTCTTTCTTGAAGACCATTCTTTGAGAATAGTTATAATTTTTATACAAGGGCAGAAGAGATGTATCTGGATCTGGCAGATGCTAGACCCATGACGATGGAAAGGACCGAAGTAGCCTCGATCAAACTTGCGAATGAGCATATAAGGTGTGAAACTAGTAATTCAGTGGATGAGCTGCATGAGCAAGGTGCAGCTGGCAAGAAACCACACAATTCTCGAAACAATTGCACAGGTGTAGGCTTTGAAGGCTGCCTTGAGAAAGATACAGGTCTATTGGTTGATGATAGATTGTATGGTACTTATTCGAACGTAATTATGGCTCGAGATCACATTTACTCACCAAGGTGAATATAACCAATTCAGTACAAGCTTGCACTGGGTTGGGTGAGTTATATAACCAAATAAATACAGAAAGTGAAAAGGTAAAAGGCAAGAATGAGAAATTCTTTTCAGAGGAAAAGAAGAGAGAGTTGCAGAGGCAGGACTCAGTGCTTTGCCTTGATATGAGTTGTTGTTTCTGCATGATGGAATTCTTGTCAGAAATGGGAATCAGATGTTGTCAAATATATAGTCTGGTAAATAGTGCTACTGAGTTCGCTTCAACCAGTTACACAGTTCAGTAACAGGTGGGCACCTTGGGGTTAAGAAAACCTTCTTAAAAGTTTGTAATAGATGCTTCTGGTATCAGCAACGCAGTGATATGGAACACTAGTGTAAGGTTTAAATTTGCCTCAAGGAAGCCTTCCCCAAATAAATCAACTGCACAAATGCAGCAATACAATGTTAGCACTACATTTGAATGACTTGTGCTAGATATACTTGGACCAGTACCAACATCTGTGGAAAAAAAACCCACTATCTTTTAGTGGTGGCAGACTACTTCACAAAATGGACAGAAGCAAACCCCATTAGAAATCAGGAAGCTGTTACAGTTACCTGAATGCTCATTAAGCGGGTCATATCGATCTTTGGCATTCCTATGCAAATCTACTCCAACCAAGGAGTGAATTTTAAGTCTCATGTTTAAAGAGGTCTGTATTATGCAGGGTATTGAAAAAACAAGGTCCAACCCACTATGACCTCAGTCTGATGGCATGGTTGAATGTGCTAATCAAAATATTTACAATATTTTCAGTCTGAGGGCATAGTTAAACATTCTAATCGAAATATTGACAATATTTTGTCTGCCTATGTTTCAGAACAGCAAAATGACTGGGATGAGCATATATATCTACTTATGCTGGCTTACAGATCAGCTGTTCTTGAGAGTACGAGTTTCTCCCTATAAATTGATGTTCGGATGTCACGTGTCACTACCCATAGATAGGCCGTATTAAGGCAAAAAAAAAAATTAAAATTTTCAAAGTGATTATGCATATGAACTTTACCAGAAAAATCAATAAAATTAATGATTTTGCATACATGTACATGTCAAACTATAGAGCGATTGAATTAAATGACAGTATAACTTCGAGCTAGGAAACCAAATTTTAATAAAGGTGATGCTGTATGGCTGTATAATCATCATCAACCTAAAGGTAACTGTAAAAGGTTATAATGTGACTGGGGTGGTCCATATTTATTCACTTGTAAGTTGAATGATGTTCTCAATAGAGTTCAGAAGGATCAAAGGAGTAAAGCGAAAGTTGTTCACTTGGACAGTCTCAAGACTTACTTAGGTCTAGATAAACCAAACTGGTTATTATCATAAAGCAATATAATGCATTAATGACTCAGATAACAGATAAATAACCAGAATTATTTTAAAGCTGTATCATTTTGTTTTCTTCTGAAGCCAAATGTTATATTTTTGTAGTAACATAGGTATAGCCTAAACATGGTTACTCATGTTACTTACATTTTTGTTTACAGGTGACTCTGTGGCAGTGTGCACACTGCAAAAGTGACTTTGAGAATTCTGCCAAGTACTGTGTGGAGAGGCATATGTTAGAAAGACACAGTGCTTTTGGATTCCAATGCTGTGCCTGTAAGAGTATCTTCACTAGGTCATCTGCCTGCAACTCATGTAGCAAAAGGGGTCTAACAAGTATTATAACCCTAGTTAGAAGGACAACAATGGAGAGAGGCCCTGAAGTTGAGGCCGCATACAAAGTGTACACCCAAAAGCGCACAGGATCACTACAACAGAGCTCGAGGTGAAAGGGGGAGGGATTTTTCAACCTAAACAATGTGATCTATTAGAACATCCTGTCAGGTTACACCATCCTGAACCAGCTTCTGATACAATTGTTCTTCCATTCTCGGAGGAAGATGCCATTTCCATACTGGCAGAGGTGGATGATGACTTTGGGAGTATTCATATGGAGAGTCACCAAAACCTAGGACCCCTGCAAAGGCCTCAAGTGTGACTTATGTACCTAAACCAACACAGATTCTCAGGGTTCAACAAATGAAACTGGCTGAGGATAAGAGAATTAAAATGAATGTCAGTGGCCAGAAGTTTAAATCATCTGCCTCAACTTCACAAAAGGATCCATCTTCAGTGTTGGCATATATGGTTATGCCAGACTCTCCTTTAAAACTGTATAATATCGACATTTTTTTATACATATTTTGTAGGTCCTGACATTTTTTATACATATTTTGTAGACCAGGACCCAAGCCATTTCAGATACATTTTGAATTATATCAAAAGTGGAGGAGGAGACACAACCAACACTTTCCCAGATACTTAAGAATAACTAGAGATTGAAGCAGAATTTTATAATCTACAACATTTTTGCCTACTTCTGGAGAGAAGACTTGCCATCCCAACCACCAGAAAAGAGGAATAGATATTATATTTTTGATGAATATTCTTAGATTAATTATATTGAATTTCAGCAGAATTACATATTCTGAATTACGACAGGTCATTACACAATCTGTATTAGCTATTTTACTAATTAATGTAGAAATGGTAGGTTTGTAATAGTTTTCTAATTCTAATAGAACTGATTATTGATTTTTACCTAAGAAAATCAATTTTAGAGTGAGAGACACAATGTTATTGAATGTAAATTTTATTGTGTTCACTTTGTCATACATCAGTATTATATATTTTTTCCACATTATGTTAATGTACATTAAACTTTGTTTCATTTTTCATGAAATGTTTTTGACTTTAAGTAGTAATGTCAGTCAATGTCATTTTGCAATGTATTTGCTTATGTCAGTACTCAAAAGCTAATCACATTCCATATATGACCAAGACAGTTTTTTAAATTGGTTTCACCTTGATGCTAAATGTTATTTCATGTTAAATACATTTGGGGTATATGCTGTAATAATGTGTTTATTAACAATTATACTATTCTTGTGAGCTTTGGGGACTAAATGCCATAATTCTAATGTTTTACTTTGCACTTGCTGCTAATATATACTAATCTGCCATTTACACTCTTTTGGTCAGCAGACATTATGGAATCTGATTGGTTATTGGTCACATGACCTTTTTCTATAAATAGCACCTTGTACACATAATGTAGAGCTTCACTGTTAGCCTGTCCAGCGTTTGGAGCAGACAAAAATAAATCATCGGGTGATGTTGTAACCATTTCATCAGTTCTAGAATGTCTCAGGCATGTTAGATAGACATAGTCAAGTTGCAATGGTTAGTACCTAATGAAATTTTATATGCTTGTTTGATATTACAGGGAATTCCAGAAGTTATTTATTATTCATGAGGTGATGTCTGCTACCATATTGGTTGTTATGATTTCACCTTTGGTGAATGATAAATACAATCTATATAATCCTGGGAAACATATTGTTCCCTCAGAAACTGATATATAAGTAGATTAATGTTAAGTCACTACAAAATTATAACTTTTCACCTTCGTTAGAAGGCGAACTCGCATTGCACCTTCACCTGAGGATATATTCAGCACCTTCAGCTCCTGAATGTTAATATTTCACCTTCATCTTATTCACCTGAATGTTAATGTTTCATTTTCACCTTATTCATTGTCTAGACTTAAGGAACGCTTTCTTGTACTTCAATGACATGAATTCTATGTGATATAAATCGTTGCAAATATATTTTGAAATTAACTCAGAGGTGGAGAAAGTTCAATTATATTTTAAGCCCAATTGCACCTTTCTCATGGGAGTCCATCACCTTTCTCTCCTGTGATATTATGTCTTGAATATATATATATATATATATATATATATATATATATATATATATATATATATATATATATATATATATATATATATATGTAACTGTATTAACAATCAGTAATTCTATGTTCACCTGTTCTTGTCCTTAAGGTAATTTGCAAATAAATACTTTTGATGTTTATTTTATACGATCTTGTGTTATTCTTTCTAATCAAAAGCTAGACAGGAGGACCCTAAAAATATTGTCACCCGGATATGGCGTTACAGGTATATTGGGACATTTAAGACTTGGTACATGAGGACATTCAAGAATATTTGTGTATCAAGAAATTCATGACTATTTGTAAATCAGGACATTCTGGACTATTGTAATTCATTCTGTACTTTTGGACTTGCCATAGAACATTTAGGATTATTTGGAATTTAATTCACAATACTGTGTTTCTTAAATTTTAACTTTGTAACTTGAAAATAAATAATTTGTTGATTGTACTAAATTTGTTTGTTTTGCTTCTATTGTTTCATAGATTCAGACCTAAAATCACAGCATTAAATAAGACTGAGACAGTTGATCTATTAATTAGCATGTGTCATGTTGAAGGACTACATAATTCACAACAATTATCAAAAGTACACTACAAATGAAACTAAATAAACATTAATTAGGTTCTTATAGCAATATGTGCAGGCATTGCCATAATGGTCAATATGCTCTTTTAGCATATGAATATTTAAGGGCATACCACTTTTAACACAATTACGTTTAAATCAATAGATAAATTAAAAACACATAATTCAATTAACAGAACCTTTTTAATTGTTAATTCTTTCGTACTGGGGTGCCACCATAAGGAATTTTCCAACATTTTCACTGATTGATATCTCATTGTATATTGTTATTTTATTAAGAAATTACTTTTCCTCAGGAAGCATATGATTTATAATTAGGATTTGCTAATGTTATGATGATTCCAAGTTTTCAAGCACTAACGATCATTTATTTTTATAACACGATGAGCAAAATATTGAACTTTCATTGACTCATTTCGATTGCAGTATATTAAGTTCAGCAGTTAGAAGCCTGTTTTGGAACTGTTCCATTAAAAAAATGGGATCCACACTTGCCTTCACATTTTAAGTGAGTTTACCAATTATCTATCAACATTAAAACATGATAGTAGTGTAACGCTTATCTTTTGATGTAAACAAATAAAGAACTGGATTTATGGGAACACCATGATTCACACACACACAGACACAAACAGACGTGAAATTTTCACTTTAGATGCATTAAAATTTTAGTGCCAGTCAGATACATGCATAAAATATCCATCCAGTACTTTACATAATATAGTAGTCCCCTTCTTATACAGCCAACCCTTCTGCACCAGGAAAGTGGCCTTATAAGATGGGTGACCTTTTCTGAAGGGGACTATATTTGTGAGATGTGTATGTAGTAGGAAAACTACATATAACTTAAAGCAGCTAATATCTTCATTTACAAGGAGCATTAATTTTTTTTTTTAAATTGTCTTAAAAATAGTTTTTTCAGGTAACATTAATTGATAGTTTTTATTATCAAGCATTAAATGAGAGTCGGGTATTGTTCTTATGCACATTACAAAGCAATTCAAAAGGTTATTTAAATCTTGGTATATACATTGCTTCGTATTTAAAATAGTTTGCTTTCCATTTTCCAACTGATACAGAATATTCTCGTTATCTTTTACAACCTTGTTTATTTGAATCTTTCCAATGAAAAATGTTTCTACAAGTGAACTCTCCTCATTGTCATCAAGTTGAATAACATTTCCTTTTTCATCTGTAGTATTTTTTCTTTGTTTACATAATAACAAGTTTTGTAATTTATTCCTTTGTCGCTAATTGTACAGTACTGTAATTTAATTTTGCAGACAAAACTTTTGTAAACAAAATGCCTTATTATAAAAGAAGTAATTTATACTGTCACACGATTTTTCAATCTTTGTCTGGTATCCTCTTTGTTCAAGGTTAAAAACAGCAAAAAAAGTGTAGCCCAAAGCTGTATGAAAACATTGCTGACCCTATTTCTATCTGACCATGTTAAGATATTGATAGTTATGTCCAGTTGTAATCTTCAATTTAAAAAAAAATAATAAAACTTTGATGTGTGAAGCCCAAAGATCAATCAAAATATTCCTGACCTAATTTTCTGCAAATGTCCACGTTCATTATTTAATAATGCCCTTAGTAGTACATGTAATTTAGCCAACACTTCTTTCAGTAATGAAACCCTGACACACCGGAAACATAACAGATAATTGAATTTCTTACATTACCATAATTAAATAAGGGTTCTGGACACATGTTAATAATAAAATGTGGCCACTTGTGAGGGGTAAATTTTACATTTGTGCACTTATATGTTGGCTGCAGGTCACATTAAAGGGGGATAACCTTTCTTGAGGGGTGCTTTTGAATACAAACTCATTGGTGCCAAGGGATTCTGGCTGTAAAGTATGAGTGGATGCTGGTCGGGTAGGGGGCATTCATAAGCGGGACCACTGTATTTTCAAATCATCAATTGCAACGATTTCAGTTGAGCACCACCACCCAGTTGAATGTGTGAATGAGGGTTGTGGTATAAATACATGAATATAAACAATCATTATCTTCCACCTTTTGTGATCTTGCACACTTGGAACTTTATTTTGTGAAAATGGCTTCTTAGACTGTTTTCTGTTTGTCATGCTCTGGAAGGAAGAGACCCTTCTGTTTCCCAGGTTCTCCTTCAAATGAGGGCTACACTCTAGGATGTTGGCCTTTGTGAAGTTTGCCTCTTTTGGTCAAACATCCACTGGATGACAGTGGCTGTAATCCAAATCCAGCTTTATGGCAATAATTAAGGAAGGTGAAAGTAGAGAAAAAAGCATTTGTTTCCACAAGCTTCGAGTTCACTAATGTTATTATGGAACTGACAAACTTGTGCTGTGCTCTCAGTTCTAATCAGAACATGCACCATCTGCAATACTAGCTTTCCAACATGACCAACAGTATGATCAGTGAGCAAGGCTAGTCTGCATTCATATTGCTGATTTATATCCTTAGATAACAAGTCAAGCATGGATCCTTGTTTAAATTGCTGATTTATAACCTTAGATAACAAGTCAAGCATGGATCCTTGTTTAAAATGCTGATTTATAACCTTAGATAACAAGTCAACCATGGATCCTTGTTTAAATTGCTGATTTATAACCTTAGATAACAAGTCAAGCATGGATCCTTGTTTAAATTGCTGATTTATAACCTTAGATAACAAGTCAAGCATGGATCCTTGTTTAAATTGCTGATTTATAACCTTAGATAACAAGTCAAGCATGGATCCTTGTTTAAATTGCTGAATTCTAGCCATGGATACCAATTTGAGCATTGATCTTTGTTCGGATTGTTGGACAACAAATCAAATATAAATCTTTTAAGTTGCTGATTTATAATCATAGATAAGAAATCAAGCATTGATCTTTGTTTAAATTGCTGATTTATAACCATAGATAAGAAAACAGGCATGGATCCTTGTTCAGCTTACTGGTGTACAGCTATAAATAACAAGTCATGGATCCTTGTTCAGCTGTCTGATATATAGCCATAAAAGAAAAATTGAGCATTGACCCTTGTTCTGATTGCTGATATACAGCAATGAATATCAAGTTGAGCATTGATCCTATTGCAGTGATATTTTAAATGAGTTGTGTGTCAAGAAACGTCTTCTGGTTTATATGAATCAATGCAAATTTTTGACATTCCCATTCAATCACTTGACCTCCATTTGAATAACTTTCATAATCATCTTGCTGACAGAGGCCTTGTTAATATTTTGTGGGAGTCATTGCAGCAAAATGAAAGGTCTGCTAATACTTGGTACCTGGCACCTGGGTCTGGAATGACTCCATTGCTGGGTTGTGTCAGTTAACATTGTCATCTGGAGGCCAAAATTGTCATTTGATGGTGTGGGGACTAGTAGAAGTCATTAAGAGCTATACCATTAATGAACCTAGAACTGAGTACAGTGTATATCAGAGAAAGATCTTCATACCCAGTCATGGGAACTCCAGGTTTAGGTTGAGACTGTGTCTGAGTTGGCGTTGACTGTTGTCAGATGCCAAAGTCCAGTACAGGCCATTTTGGAACAAATTATCATGACCAGAAGTGGGATGTAAATATTTGTTCATCACTAACCCAGATAGATCACCATGCCAAGTTGGTACTGGTCCGATAGTCACTGCCAATAAGACCTGTTCTGGTCATGGTGGCTGCTAAATGATAAAGCAAATGCATCAATACTGATGCAAGCAGTATCTGCACACAATGGTCAGTGAATGTAGGGGTTAACATCTTGACCAACAGAATAACTGGATAAGTGAGAGAGAAAGGAAATGGTATCAAAGATGCAGACACCATCAGTACTGCTGCATAAAAAGTATGCCTCCATGCTTAAATGGATGTAGCAAGCAGAGATACTGTAATATAGCTCCAATATCTCTTCCCAAGGTAAGGTCACTCTTGCCTGACTTCCACCTCTGGGGCAGATTCCTGTTAGTATTTGTGCTACTAAACACAAGCTTGGAAGGGCTGGATTTGTGAAATGTTAAATGTGCATGATGAAATTTTGTTCATAATGTCCTTTTTAGTTTCAAAGCAAATTAATTCATTTTAGTTTATATCAATGCTACAATAAGAGTTTTACTTATGGTTCATATTGTATATCTCAACAGATCAGATCATATTTCTGAATTGTACCTGCATTCTCATTGATTGGTGGGGATCTAACTTTTTTCCTTGGTTTTTTTTTTCTGCCTTTTAACTAGAATGTTAAAATGTGGGCTCAGAACTTCCAACTTTGAAAAAGTTGGAGTCCCAGCTCATGAAATAATAGTCCAGTATTTAAACATTGTAACAAAACTATTAATAATCACCGTATTGCATTATAATTAAGAGAGCAAACAGAAAATTTCAAAGTATTCAGCTTATTAAAGACAACAAAACTGACATGTAAACACATTGCTCTAAGAATTTCCAGGAATCCAAGGCCTTTTCATCGTTTAACTGCTGAGTGTTCAGACCATCTATAATATTCTTGAGCAGTAAAAGATGTATGATCAGCACCATTTTCGCTTCAGATGAAGTCTTATGGTGAACAAAAGTATATATTGATTTTCAGAATGGTCACCATGCTAGTCATATTGAAGGTCAGATTGGCACCACTTTCATTTTGTACAAAGACAGCATGACAAGTGTTCTGGTAAAAACCCCATGTTGATATAACCTGTTTATGAGTAGCAATAACAAGGTCTTCAAACTACCTGCCATGGCAGTTATATTGTATGTCAGATTGGTACCATTTGTCATTAAAGACCAACTTTATCTTTAAAAAAATCTGTTGGTGAAACTCCGTAGATATGGCTATCCATTCTGGAGGAGTAACACACGCAAGATTTTCAAGATGTGTGCCATGGCAGCCATATTGGATGTTTGATGCATACTATTTTCATTAAGGACCATCCACATGTAGATTGTTGTTCTGAGGCTTAATGCCATTTTTCAGCACATGATAGGCTATACATGGCGGCCAGTATTAATGGTGGAGGAAGAAACCGGGAAATCCGTGGAAAGAACCACCGACCCATGAGAAGCTACTGGCAAGCTTTCTTACATGTCCACATTCGCCGAATCTTAGACTTGAAACCATGCAGACAGAGGTGAGATGACAGTGATCCATAACAGATTAATTAACACTGCACATTAAATTAACAGAAATATCAGATTACACAGAGCTATGAAGTGTATGATTACATGGAGCAGTGAAGTGTGATTTCAGGCAGCATTGAAGTGTATGATTGCATAGAGCAGTGAAGTGTACATTATCACAAAGCAGTGAAGTGTATGATTAAATGGAACAGTGCAGTGTAAGATTTCATAGATCAGCAAAGTGTATGAATATGGGCAGCAGTGAAGTGTATGATTGCATCGAGCTATGAAGTGTACAGTTTCACAGAGCAGTGAAGTGTATGATTATTAGCATATTTATGAGCAATACTTTGTCTTGTACTAGTTAAAGAACATGATATTTTGGGGTAACATCACAGTTCCCATGCACGTTTGAGGGCCATCACTTAATTAGCGAGGGCCATGTAAAGCAGTGCAATGTTATATGAAGGATCAAATATTTGACAGGTATTATCACAAAACGATCATCTCAACTACTGACTAAATAATTTAGCTTTTATTTCTACTACTTCTTTAGGTGTAAACAATGTTAAAAGCAGTAATTAAATAGATAAGAAAAATGGTTAATGCTATTTCTCCGCACAAGATCGGCCATACATGATAAAGGAAGAACCCAGATAAAACCCAGTAAGAACCACTAACCCATGGGAAGCTACTGTAATCTTTCTCACATATTGTCTGACTTACAAAGAGGCATGATTGCAGTAATCAGTAGACACTAGCACTTTAGACAAATTGGATACCAAGGGCTCCTAAGACAAATGGTCAAACAGAACTTGGCTGCCAATTTTTATATATGCTGTCAACAATGCAACTTTTACACTTTATATAATTATTGTTGAGAGTTGTTGTGCTATGTAGAGAAGAAAGACAATATATGTATGATGTTTAGAGAACTCAAGAAATTGGTGTGAAAAGTGATGACTACAAATCAGCACAGATGAGAACAATGAAACAGCAAATTAGCTAATTGAGAAACATCCTGCACATAAAGACTTCAATACCCAGAATGCCATGCATACATTTGTTAAGTTAAAGAACAGGAAGAAGTGAAGAAATTTGTTCTAAACTCAGTTGAGAGCCCTGACATGGTGATGAGATTGACATTTTGTCCATGAAAATACATATATACAGTTTAGGTCATAAATATACCACTTTCAATTTAATCACAAAAATATGCATCATGCTTAAATATTATGGCATGTTAGTAACTGTATTTTACAAATTTATTGTATTCACATATTTTGGCAGACAATAGAAACCGAGGCCTGGATAAGTGGCATATGACATTTTATGCAAACTAGTGGACTAGAATTGCATAAATAAGTTTTTATGAATTTGCAGTATGCAGAGCAGAGTAGTTTTAAAAATATAGAATACTAAATTTTATTATGGTATTATCAGTTAATGGAAACTGCAGCAGAGAAAAGTTTAAGAATTTTTGGCATGTTTGAAGTGATGGTATTCAACAGCAATGGGAGAAGAACATCAAACGAAGCTATCTTATTGAGTGCTCTTCACTTATTTTCATCAAACCATTTGATCATGTTGCAAAAAGGCATGACCCACACTGTGATTAAGACCTTGTCTTGTGTTATTAAATTTTATTTTATGGTATTAACAAAATACCTGGTTGAAATTTTTAAAATGTTTTTTCAAACAAGGAAGTAAAATTCCTGATTCATTAAAAATCTTATCTGCAGTCTGATAGAATGATGCATATTTGAAAATATTGTTTGATTTTGAGTCAAGAACACATTGAAAGCTGAACAATTACATTTCTTTTTTATCTTCTCAGAATTGAAGGTTTGGTATATTTATCAAAAGAAAAGAAAAACTTCATTATATGGGTTGTACAAAATTTGCTCTGTGAAAATGATTTTATGGAGGACAGATGACGAGTTGAATTAAAGCTTGATCATTCAGAATCCTTTTTAACGGCTCCAATAATTATTTTAACAGAGCAGAAGTGTATGATTATTATTCTTATTTGATAAATTATAGCAAAGCTCAACCATTGCAAACTGTTTCCCTAAAATGCAGGACTCTAATGTCACACAGTTCTGATGTTTTGAGTATCAACAAACCCATCACAACCAGGCTAATAAAATAGAAATTTTCAGAAAAATCACAATTCTTGGCTTTAAATTAAAATGAAGTTTATGCTTTCAGCTTGGTATACATACTGCTTTGTTTTCTAGATTCTGGTGAGCTAGTTCTTCCATCAGCTCTTGCCCTTGACAAATGCGGGATCTGCTATGCTGGTAATGAAAAGGAGATTGCCACCCACTGTAGTCATGTGACTGAACTGGACCTCACAGGGAACAGCATCAGGGACTGGCAAGAGGTCTTATTTTTGAACTTCACTTATTATGCATCATTGTTCAGTTGGTTTAAACAATTTATCCTCCATGCCTTCAGTAACAAAGATTTTTTGCATGGTTGGTCTGCATGGTAGAAAGAAATAAACTAGTGATATCCTTAGTGTACTTTGATACAGTTAGGCAAATTTCACTAAAGAGTGGTCTAGTGGATGCTGGAGGTTGTGAGTTCTATACCCGGCCAAGTCATACCAAAGACATTCAGAAATGGCACTAACAGCTGTCTTGCTTGGCACTCAGCAATAAAAGGGTAGTGTTAGGACTGCTCAGCCTGGTGTCAGGATAATGTGATTGGGTGGGACATCATGCTACATGTCTGCTGCATGAATCCCCAGTGCTAGATATCACAATAAACTGCCACACTGCAGACATCGTAGTGATATGACTGAAAAATTGTTAAAGCTACATTAAAAATCCAAATCTCATCACAAGAGTGAGTTTTACTTTAGATATGAGCCTTGCCAAGAGTTTTATGTACCATATATACTTACTTAGTCGATCTGTCTGCATAGTACATTGGCAGACCTTAGTCTGTATGTTTTTTAGGAGTAATAAGTAGAATGAACAAGATATACCCTGATCTGCAGGTGCATTATACTGTGGCAGATGAGGATCTTTGTTGTTTGCAGTTTGATTAGACTTATAGGCAAGTAAATAAGGTACACTTAAAATCCCAATAGTACAGTGTCCTTATTCAATGCTTCTACATAGTGGGTTAAAGAAGCATACAATATAAACAGAATGGTGCCCCAGTGGTACAAAAAAATCATGAAACAGAAAAAGACATTAGTTTTAGATTTTTATAACCATTGCTGATGAGGAAACACAGGGATGTTATAGTACTTCATTACATGCATGCATAGGTATGTACGGGATTTATGTCCTTGAAATGCGCATCTATTAATTTGGGACAAAGGTTGCCTCTAAGCCCCTCTCATTCCTCAGTTGTGAAAACAATAGTATTAGATGGTGTATCCCCGATTTTCTTGACATGCCACGTAGTATAAAGCCCCTGCCTGCCAGACCATGGCATTTGGGCCTGAAATCAAAAGCAATTTTGCAGCGCACTGAGAAACCAAGTAATGACTGGGAAGCCCAGATCACCCGAGTCATTAACATAGCAAAAAGTTCAAAGAGACAAAGGATCATTTTCTGGACAAACACAGAACTGTTTATGATCTTAGTCCATTGGCAGGCAATAGTTGCCGTCCCATTTTAAGATGTTGATTTATTTGTTGTGGGTGGTGGCAAGGAACAAGACTTTCCCAACACAAGCTCCCCAAATCCTGTCAATGACATACCACCCCAAATGCCTGAAGACAGCCATCTTGAAGGCGCCAGACTCATGCACATCAACTGTCATTAGATCACTCAACTGGGAAAAGTCTGACCTTCGTCCATCCCAGTATATTGTTCACCCATACTTCCAACTCTTCAAATTATTCAGTGCAGCAGCTAACCTGATACCAGTGGGCTGCCTTTTCATGCATCTTTTTCAAATGAAATTGGTAGCTCATTAGCACCCCTTTCCTACTCCACCTGATCAAAAGATCAGAATCTCAGGTGAGATACTATAATTCTTGGTTCAGTGATGCAACTATACATATGGTTGGGGAGCCCACCTGTTGCCAGGCTTCGAGAGTGCCAGTGGTATGTGGGGCACAGAGGGTAAATCTCACCTCGTCAATCTTCTAAAAATGAAGGCTATACTCAATTTCTTTCATTTCTATAAAGTCCAGCTGTGATAAAGTTGTCTTAATCATGTCAGATAACTCAGTGGTGGTGGTCTATATCAGGCAAAGAGGAACCAAATAACCCATCCTGTGCATTCTGGTTTATTAATTCCTGTGTTGTGTGCCCAACTCAACATCACATTTAAAATAAGACATGTTCCTGGCAGACTCATTGTCTTTGCTGATACTTTGTCAAGCAGCTTTGTCTAATCATCCATAATTTTAGTACCAAAAATAATTCAGAAATGTCAGACATCCAAAATGATTTTGATCACCCCTCTCGGATTGAACAAGGCCTGGGTCAGTAATCTGGCAATAGATCTACTCAGGAAGATTCCAGCACAGTAAATTCTTCTCATTCATCTGTGGTCATGGGTATTCCATTCCTGTCCATATCAACTCCTTCACAACTATCTCTTGTCAGAAGAGCTCTAAGAAGTAAAGAATTCAAAACTTTGATCATAGAGAGAATCTCATAAGCAAGAAGACCCTCCACTTTGAAGAAATACAGGGGTAAGTAGCATATATTCAGAGACTAGCATGTATTCAAAGATTAAAACATCATTCCTTTCAGTTGCTTGAGCCCACGACTAGTTGCATTTTTTCTGTGTCGACATATTCCATCATTATTGCAGATAAGATATCAGTCATGATAAAGATTTATCAGGCCTTCTAGCCAATTTTGACTGGAATAGACCAAAGTCCTTTGCCATGTTTCCAAAGTGGAATCTCTTATTGGTCCAGACTTGGGTCAATTTAGACAATTTTGAGCCTTTAGCTAGGGTGCCAGTGAAGCTACTAACATACCAAAATTGTTTTCTGATAACTTTATCTTTGACATACAGGATGAGTGAAGTATGTGTATTTTTGCTGACATGAACTATCTTCATTTCGTATCAATTGGTTTTGTAATCCACACGACACAACCAGGTTTTATTGCCAAGAAGAGACTACTTTCAGTGAACAATCAGAGAGTCTTTATATGCACTCTGTCTGTGCTCTCAAACATTACCTGTAGCACATAAAAATAATTAGAGGACATGAAAACAATTCTTCCTCCAGATCAAGGTCCGAGAAAAAGACCTTACCCCTCAAGCCATAGCATCATTCCAGAAATGTGTACTTTTAGGTCTAGAGATCAGAGTCACCTCATCAAGATCTCAACCCATATAATTTTAGCAATCCCAGTGAGCATCCTTTGCTAAGGCAATTATTTGATACAAGACATATAATAGAAGCTGCAGGCAGACATGTACAGTCAACCTTAAGTTTCTGTCTCCAAGATCTAGCTACCCAGAAACAAGAAATAAATCTGGTGTTCAGTGGCTGCAGCACAGTTTCCCACCAGACCATGCTAACATCAGCACAGACTGCATTACAGGTAGTCCTAGAACCTTAGCTGGATTTGCCCACTTTCATGTTGGTAAAAAGTGTTCCTTTTCTTAAACCAGTTAATGATTGTCTTGGACTCCACAACTGTAGACTGTGCTGTGTCCAAGTTAAGAGAGTTGGTTATCTTCCACTTAGATAGTCAGCCATCTTCCCATAAAGGATACCCAGGGTATTAGTAGGATGCTTGGCATTCTATCCACCTATTTTGTATTCTCCCAATGTTAATGTGATCTTGGAGTATATTTGACGGCAAATTTTCTGAGTGAATTATGTTTCTCCAAAAATACTTACCGGACCACATTAATATCTGTGCCCTCCCAGCTCCCCGCCATGTGAGCATGCTTATTGATCCATCACTCAGTTTAAAACTAGCAATACCTGGCAGCATCAAGAAATGGTAGTCAGCAAGGGTTATTGCCCTTTGTATGCTAAAGATAGAAAATACTTATTCATGCTTTTTGATAGTGAGATGCACTAGGTAGTAAGCTTATGTTGATGTTAATGTGATTGGGTAAGTATTTTCAAGAAACACAATTCGCTTTGAAACTTTGCTTTCTCTCTAGCTTCACTTATCTCGCAATTTACAAATTTCTGGCAGTGAAGGGAATTTACAGCTATTGGTTTCAAGGGGTTCAAATAAAACAAAGTAATGTACAGGATAATATTTTATTACCAGATTAAAGAGATATCATTGATTTATAAAAAAAATTGTTGATCTTGAACAAAGCACAATAAGAATTTGAAAAGGGGGTTGGGTTGTATCAGATGCAGTTAATTTTTTGTTGGTTCTGTTTTTATGCACGATCAATTACCAAAAAATCCAAATAATAAAATCCACAAAAAAATATACTCTGTGAAAATTTGTGATTATACAATACTCATCTACCAGCATTTCAAGGATTTCTCCCCCCACCCTTCCCTAGTGACCGTCCTCAGTGTCCATGTGGAGTAAACAGGATATGGGGCTTTGCTGCAGGCATCAGAGTTGGACTAGGTTCTTTTCTCAGTTCCTGAACCTCCCATCCTAAGGGAAACATTGTCAGGCATCAAACAGAATTTTTTGGCATTGCTGTAACTGTTACAATAAATATTATTGCAATAGATCTGAAACTGCAATAGGACTTTAGTAAAGAATACAATGTATCTTCTAACTGGGGCATATACAATTACAAGTTTGGGAGTAGACCATTCTAGAGGGATCCTTAGTAATGATTTGATAAAGGAAGGGGCAAAGAGAAGGTGAAATAATCCAAATTTAAGTTTTAGTTTTGGTTGATAGCAATGTCTTTGTACTTAGTGCACAGCAGGAACAGGGAGTATAAAGTTAGTTTGTACCCCTACAATATAAATGGTTTTGTTCCAAAGTTAGTGACTAGCTAGTTGCATACCTTATATCCCTACAATTTAAATGGTTTTGTTCCAAAGTTAGTGACTAGCTAGTTGCATATTTTATACCCCTACAATTTAAATGGTTTTGTTCCAAAGTTAGTTACTAGCAAGTTGCATACTTTATACCCCTACAATTTAAATGGTTTTGTTCTAAAGTTAGTGACTAGCTCGTTGCATGACTTGTTTTAATGTGACTGTCTTTAAAGTAGAAAATCAAACAGTCAACATACATCTCCTGTGATCAAAGTTGTGGTAAGAAAACAATTATGATGGCATTTCTATAGCTGTATAAAAACTTGTGAACTTGATCAAATGACTACCATAATAGTTGTGTTTGAGTTAACGTAAATTGATAAGGTGAAAATGGAAGGGATAAACATACCTCTGACAGGTCAAAAAACTGTCAGCAGTGCAGTAATTTGTACTACACACTTTTCCCTCATTTCTAATTGTTATATTGTTTGTTTTTTATCCCTTTTATGATGTTTATGTCTATTTTTAAACTGCTGATTATCTTTTAAGGTTTTCCGAATTGTGGAACAGATGCCTCAACTGAAGTTTCTAAACCTGACCTCAAACAATCTGCAGGATTCTTCATATCCTGTTGATTACAGTGGAAGATTTCCAAAAATCACTGACCTTGTCCTGAACAGCACATTTGTTTCGTGGGATGTCATTGCCAGAGTCCTCAAATTGTTTCCAAAGCAAGTATTCTCAAATCTCCATATGATGACATTTAATTGCTTGAAATGTGAATCTTTTTACATTATATTATACTATACTATACTATACTATACTATACTATATTATTTATATATATATATATATATATATATATATATATATATATATATATATATATATATATATATATATATATATATATATATATATATACAAAATCAATTTTGGGAACAGGTTTGTGGGGAATCCAAAAGTTCATCACCCAAACAGAACAAACTAATGTGCCAGAAGTCTCAGAGTTTGATTGATGCTGGTGCATGTTCTGTAATTGTATGCTGGATATGGGTTTGGTTTTTTTTACATCAAGAAAAAGCAATGTTTTAGATACATGTTTGTGATTGTTTTAGATACATGTGTGTTTTGTACATGTCTGATATTGTTTTAAATTTTAAAATGTTTATTCTACATTTTTATACAGTGTTTTGCAGTCAAGTCATACATAATTAGAAAGCAATCTCAACCAGCTGTTTATATTTTATATTGTAGTGCTTAATACCATATTAGAATATAAGAAATTATTCTCTTGTTTCTCTTCAGTGTTTACATTCTATATTCAGTTTGCCATCTGTATAAGTGGTTGACATTTATCTGGCCAGAGATATGTCAGGTAAGAAGGAAGATGCAAATAGTGATTAAATAGCCTTTGGTCTACCTTATTAACCTCCTCATAGTCTCCAAGTGATTGCAAGAATTTGCCTGTTAATAATAAAGTTATGCCTATGGCATATGAAAAGATTCCTATGGTACAGAGTACAATTTGTATTCTTTGGTTTCTGACAGTATGATACTTTTTACAGTCAGATTTGTGGTGTCTAGTTCATTACATCTTTTGCAGGAAGACAAATAATTTGTGAATAGAGTATTAATTTCAATAAGTTAGAGACTTATTTAAATCATTTTGCATGATCTGTGCTAATCTTTCCCATGATTGTAATGGAATGGTGCCTTTCTTGATTCCTATGTTTAATAGTGTGATTTAAAAGGTTGTTCCAAATTTCCAAAGGGAGATGACTTCCATTACACAACAGATTTAGGTAAAAATTAATTTTGATATAGATCTTTTTTGTCTAAAGGCATTTGCAGGTTAGTTCTATCAAGAAATTGTCTGTTACATACCTGCTGGACACTTTGCAGTACCAAGGCTTCTTTTATCCAGGAAGTATACCATGATAAATTTTACAAATATTAGTGCTATGAGTGTTGTGCCATTCTGAGAGTCTCTGCCAAAATTCTGTAATGTGATTATGTGTTTGATATGTATTTAGTTACTACATAAATAACCTCTGGTAAATATTTAGTTACTACATACATAACTTCTTGTGTGTATTTAGTTACTATGTATATTACCTCTGGTACATATTTAGTTACTACATATGCAACTTCTGATACATATTTAGTTACATATATTACCTTTGGTACATATTTAGTTACTACATACATAACTTCTTGAGTGTATTTAGTTACTACGTATATTACATCTGGTACATATTTAGTTACTACATATGCATCTTCTGATGCATATTTCGTTACAACTTACATAATCTCTGGTGCATATTTAGTTACTGCATACATAACTTCTTGTACATATTTAGTTACTACATGCATCACTAACATCAGTCACATTATAAAAGTAGACATTAACATTTTTGAGAAGAAAGAATCGTTGCTCAGTCAACAATGTCATGGTGACTTATGCAAATAAATCATTTAACTTGCACATTCTGTCCAGATATCTAAAGCATTATTGGCCAAGTAGGGAAAAATACACAGAAAAACAATAAAACTTTGAATTTTCATCCTGTTAATCAATCATCATCTGTGCAAGGCTACTGGGTAGAAATTTAAATTGAACACTCATCTGCATTATAGTAAATGCAACTTGAATTGTCTAGTTTTTTTTTCTCTGTATTCACTGATGGCTTTTACAGACTATAATGTACTATTATGTATCGGGGCTTACCTCCATTTTTTTTTTTCAGTCTTGTTGAACTTCATCTTAGTTTAAACAATTATGCTACAGTTGACCTTCCATCAGATTGCCAGCAGAGCTCGTTAATCAGACTCTTCCTGAATGAAAACAAGTTTAGTGAATGGAGTGAGATTATTAAGCTAGGCCAAGCCTTTCAAAGTCTTGAAAACATGGTCATGATTAACGTCAATGTAGAGAGCATCATTGTGGATGGACCACAGTGTGATGTCTTTTCAAAGTTAGTGGCATTAAATATCAGCAAGACCAACCTCAGTTCATGGGAGGAGATAGATAAATTGGATCTATTCCCATCACTCCAGGATGTACGATTATGGGATATACCATTATTGGAGGTAGGATTGTGTTTTCTTTCCGGCATTTTATGTTATTCTTCCCATCCATGCATGTGGTCATGTATAATGTAGTACATTGTCACCTACCCTTTGAAAGATAATAAATTTAAAAATTGAGTAATGATAGGTGGGAAAAATTTCAAAATCAGATGACTGGTCTGGTAAAATAACTTTGTAGTTGTCCAGCTGAATATAAACTCATTAGCATCATAGACAAATATTTTGTACATCAGTTGTCTGACTTTTGTGCAATAAGGTAATCATTTTATCTTGTTTCTCAGTCTTTTTAATTATCCATATCTCTAGTAAATAATCATTTAGTTAACAATATGTATAGCAAATTATTTAGTTATCCATATCTATAGTAAATAATCATTTAGTTATCCGTATCTATAGTAAATAATCATTTAGTTATCCGTATCTATAGTAAATAATCATTTTGTTAAAGGTATCTATAGTAAATAATTATTTAGTTATCTGTATCTATAGTAAATAATCATTTTGTTATCCATATCTATAGTTAATAATTATTTAGTTAGCTGTATCTTTTTAAAATGATCATTTATTTTACTGTATTTATAGTAAATAATCATTTTTTCCTAATGATAAGATAGTCTCTGCGATCTCTTCTGGTGTTTAATTATTAAAATCTACTTTATTGTAAGCTCAGTGTGTCTGATTCCTTTTCTTTATGATATTGTTTCTCCAGTTATAGGATCAAGTGTGTATGTGTGTGATTCAGATTTTTAACGTACCTTTAAAAGATGTTTGTTTATAGTGATGTCTATCACTGGGGCATCATGCTACAGATATTTAGCATCATGATCTACCCAATCACATTATCCTGACACTAGGCCAGCCAATCCTAACATTAACTTCTTAATGCTGGACACCAAGCAAGGCAGTTGTAATACCATTTTAATAAGTCTTTGGTATGACTTGGTCGGGGTTCGAACCCGTGACCTTCTGCATCCAAGGTGGATGCCCTAACCACTTAGGCCACTGGAGTAGTCTGGTATCACTTGAAATATGCATGGTCAAGTGTGGGGTATGTAAGAAATTCAAGCAGTAAGAGGTATAGTTTTGAACTATGCTTTCAACATTTTCTGTCACTGATCTGAGAAAAGATTGGTGTTTTGCAAGCAATTGATCTGGGTGAACCAGGAAGCCAAGAATTGTTCCAACAAGAATGCAGACAACATCAATATTGCTGTCTGCACCTTAGTTGCCAGACCACAGTTTGTTCTATATTATCAAACAAGATGATTGTTGTATGTATCTATAATAATGCCACACCCTTACTGCTTATGTTAAATTTTTACATTTAGCTCACAACCAGAAAGGTCATTAGAACACACACTCACACGCTGTCTATATATATACACACAGACACATCTTAAAACGCTTGCTAGAATGGTAGAAAAATTGAAGCACATGGTGTAACATATTTTATTTTTTTCCTGTTTGCACATCTGGTTTCTTTGGCTTGACATGTGAAGTTGTTAACTAAATTTGATTGGCTAATTGGGCCTTGTAATAGGTATTTATCGAAGTTGGAACCTTGCATCAAGGAAGTTTCACAAATTCACGCTTATAATATAGGTTTTCTAGAAGACTCAAAATGGCCAACTCCCAGTGTTCATCATTAGATGACAGTTTAGATCAGCAAATACTGACTCATCGTAGTAATGAAGGCAACTTATTTTTAAAGTTAGAAATTATATCGGGTTGTAGGAGCTGGGAAAGCTTTGATGGAGATACCAGTGAGTGAACCAAAAAATGGCATTAGATATGAATCTGATGTCTGTGCTGGATGGACAAAAACAGATGGCATGACAGTAAACTCCTCAATTCAGGTGTATTTTTGAAATAAAATGTAGAAAAGGTAGACAAATGAGCCATATTTTAAAATACAGACAATTTAAAGTAGAATACACTTTTCACTTCTTTTCTTGTCAGTTTAGCCCTGCAGGATCATGTACTACAAAAATACATAGCTTTAGCATAAAAGTTAGGATATATCAAATAAATAAGTATCAAGAAATGAAATTGAAAAGTTAAGATATTTATTTGGTATTATTAACATATGTTTGAATAAGTAGATCTTGGCATTAATGGTCTTAAAATATTGAATAGTAAATTTGGCATTGCAATTAATATAATACTAATTCAAAAAAGTTACACTTTGGAAAAGCTTATGTTTGTTCAAAATCTTTTTTTGGAGCAGAATTATCCAACAGAAAGGACTTATGAGCTGTGAAAGGGGGTTCTCAGTACAGAACAATATTCATACACAAATGAGAAACAGATTAAGCTGAGAAACAAAACAGATTTTTAATGTGTATTCAATTTGAAGCAACATCTTTTAAAGATTTTGGTTTAGTAGGGGTCTTACAGAGTGGGTAAGGAAGAAAGAGAGATAGATATTAATGTGTTATGAATATATATTTAACTATGGCCATTTCCTCTTCCTCCTTATCTATCTTCTACTGCCACTCATGTTTGTAAAGGATTTATAAAGGAATGAAATCCTGTGAGCTGATTAGATAACTGCATTATATATTGTTTGCTTTGGTGATTTTGGATAACCTGTTCCAAATAACATTTCTCTGTTCATGCAAAAATATCTTATTTTCATGTTGTGCTTTATTTCTCAGTATGCTTTTAACAGTTTTAAGCAATGCCTTATTTTCATGTTGTGCTCTATTTCTCAGTATGCTTTTAACAGTTTTAAGCAATGCCTTATTTTCATGTTGTGCTCTATTTCTCAGTATGCTTTTAACAGTTTTAAGCAATGCCTTATTTTCATGTTGTGCTTTATTTCTCAGTATGCTTTTAACAGTTTTAAGCAATGCCTTATTTTCATGTTGTGCTCTATTTCTCAGTATGCTTTTAACAGTTTTAAGCAATGCCTTATTTTCATGTTGTGCTTTATTTCTCAGTATGCTTTTAGCAGTTTTAAGCAATGCCTTATTTTCATGTTGTGCTCTATTTCTCTGTATGCTTTTAACAGTTTTAAGCAATGCCTTATTTTAATGTTGTGCTCTATTTCTCAGTATGCTTTTAACAGTTTTAAGCAATGCCTTATTTTCATGTTGAAAAATGTGTTATATATTAAAAAAAATGTCATATTCATACCCATTCTATTTATACTTAGTATATGTGTTTTAATTGAAGTAAATGCAGTGTGTTTTGGCTGTATGACATAAAAAGCACATCAGAAGCTATACATTGTAATTAATTTCCACTGATAGCATTAAAAAGATTAGAGTCTTGTAACTACAAGTTCGTAAAAATGCTTTATAAACTACCACTTTATTTTTTTTATTTTCTGTATGTTTTGTTGACAGTTGGTGGTAAAAATCGTTATATTTATTCTAGTCTATGCATATGTTACAGCACAAATGTTTCTCAGATGATTTCACAGATGGATTAGGAAACTGTGTCGTAGCCTATAGCCTTCTTCCTTTTTAAGACAGCTGTCTGGCCCTTTCTACTTTGCTAATGAGGGAAAACTCTTTACTCAGGTTTTCTACTGGAGCCTCAAATTCGACTTCTTGCAAGCAAAATTGGACTAAAGAATTTTTTGCAAGTGGTACCCCTAAATTATTTCCCAAAGTGTAGTACGCCTTTAATTTCCCTGACCAATCGGAAATAACTGTTCATAGAATTCTCTCCAAATAATCATGTCTATCATCAGATTTCACTAGCCTAAAATATGCTGCAATTAGCTTCTTTTGAAAAATCATTTATTTTATGTGTGCCCCTTTTTTAAATTTTATGGTCAGAGTTCTATAGCATGTATGCCATTGTACCGGTAAAATGACCCAGTCAATTGCTACTGAAGCTTAACATAATACTTTTATGTGTTCAGAGATGAAATAAAGCAATCAGTCACCTTTTTCAAGACCTTTCTGGCTTAAACATGTTATCTTCAAAGCACAATTTATATTATTAACCTTAACTTTCAATAAGCCTTCAAAATTCGACACAACACAACTTTATTGGCATAAGTTACATTTTTGCATTTAATGCACAACCACATTTTCTGACACCTTGTACATACACCTTATAACAAGATTGATCAGATTTGGTGATGTCTTTTAATGAGTAATATACCCTCATCAGAGAAGTAAGTCACTGTGACTCAAAGTTTATGCTTCACTGCCCTTGGTTCACTTTAAGGCAATTATTCTGATATTATCATCAAACTAGGTGATCAGATGCATCCATATTATTCCCACACCCTTGCAGTGAAAGAAGGGAATTGTGACCTACAACAGTTTACTGACTTGTGGAATGTTTATGATGGCTTATAATGGTCCCTATTTAAAATTGTGCATGCTTTTATCAAGTAATTTTGATTTTTTTCATTTAGCTTATGACCAGTGAAATTTCTGTCATGTTTTATGCATACTCTCCTGCAAGGAATTTATGTAATTTTTGAATGAATGCATCTTGATAAATTCTTCTGCATATTTAAAAAAAAATGTCTCTGTAGCTTATCATTTTCTTTGAATTTTATGTTAAAAGTTCACCTCATATGTGTCGTCATGAAACTTGATATTTTGACACATCTCTGTTACCACTACAGTCTTAAAAACAAATGTCACAATGGCCTACAATTTATACTTTTCTAATATAAATATTAGTGTTTATGATTATATGCTACTTGTATATACATCCTAGCCTACTCAAAAGTCTCTATTCTGACCAGTGCAGTAGGAAGTAGGAACAGACATGTTTATTCACTGGTAAACTTTCCATATTAATGTCTATTCATTGTATATTTTCATATGTTACCCATAAAGTTAACAGTATTCTGTATATGAATTTGTGTAGGAATTAGATGGGTGGAATGCATTCTACATGCTTTTTAAGTGAACCCTCACCTGTAGTGGTTAAATAAGGTAATTATTGATTCATGAATTATGTACTGGTGAATGTGATTCAAAAGTGACTTTAAAAAATAACAAATATCTGTTATTTGTTTTATAAAGCAGCTTATTTTTACTTTATAATGGTAGAGAAGAATGTTTCTTTTTAATTTATTTTTTGTTTTGTTTTATACGCTCTGTCACAGTAGGTAGGTGGATTGGTAGGCAGTTGATGATGCAGTAACTCCTTCATGATTTTAGCTATACTCACAAAATGCATCAAATCTCAATTCTTATGAGTTAGTTTAAACAGTTTAATTTGACATTCATATGTTTCAGTTATTTTTCATGTGCCGTACCAGGAAATCCCTGAGAAGGAGAGGAGACAGTTCATCATTGCAAGGTTGCCAAAATTGACACGTCTTAATGGTAGCCGAGTGACAGAAGCAGAGCGAGAGGATGCTGAGAGAGCATTTATCCGATATTATATTGACCATGAAGAAAAACCAAAGAGGTAACAGCATTTTACAATGAAATTTTTACTCAAGGTTTCAAGAGAAAATATCTTCACACCTTTCCTTTTTTGGTTTTTGATTTCTACTTAACTTTTTACTGGAACTTTGGGGAGAGAAGAAATGCTGACACTTTTGTGCTCATGTTAGGTAAAGTTCTATTCATTTTCAGAAATATAAAGTCTCCATCTTAAGGATTGTAGGAGTTGTAGAAAATTGTTTCTCTCTCTCTCTCTCTCTCTCTCTCTCTCTCTCTCTCTCTCTCTCTCTCTCTCTCTCTCTCTCTCTCTCTCTCTCTCTCTCTCTCTCTCTCTTTCATGTGTCATCTGAGACTGGAAAGAAAAAGTGTGATACAGCATCAGGATAGGTCAAGGTCATCAGGCTTAGACATATTCATAACCCATATTATCAACCAAAGTCTTTCCACTGATATAAACTTGAATGTTGTTTTGTATTTATTTTTCTCTTTTAAACAAATTTAGCTTTACTGAATGAATGAAATTAAAAATGAATTGGGATTTATTAAAGTTTGATTTACTGCATCTAAAAATATAGACACAGTAACATCAAAGGAGACTGATTAGTGGTTCCAATCAGGGGGTGTGAGATGGAAATATGGACTAAACAACTGTATTGAATGCTAAATCAAGTATGAGAGATTCAATGGGTATGTCATAAAAATATTGTATATTCAATACCTATATATTATTTGCACCCAGTTGTGTCAGCCATTAAAAAATGAGTCTAGTCAAAGTGAAAATTCGGTCTTAAACTCAAGCTGTTTGTTTTGTAATCTTTAGGCTTGAATTTACATGTTCTCATATAAATCATAACAAGAATGAACATTGGGGACAATGATATTCTCATACAAAGTCTGGGGCCCCAGGTCTGAGTCTGTGCTGCTGGCAGTTTGGTTCTTTCTTGCTATGCTTATGATGACTGATATTCTTATGCAGAGTCTAGGGCCTCGGGTCTGAATCTATGCTGCTGACAGTTTGGCACATTGTTATGCATATGAATGTGAGGCCTCAGGTCTGAGTCTATACTGTTCAGAGTTGGACTTGTGTTATACATGTGTAGACCCTGACATATATGTGATAGAAAAGAAAGGTCAGCTTGGAACAGATCAGAAGATTTGACCTCAAAAAAGGGAAAATTTTCTTTGACCCAGTTTTTAGGTACTAAATTGAAAAAAGAGCAACGTTTGAAGAAAAAGAATCCTGTTTATTAATATTAAAATATGCAAATCTTTCTATTTTTTTTTTCCATATTTTGTTGCCATTCATACTTTCTTACATGTACAACATGCATTTTTTTTATGAACTCATTGTCTGGATGGCACCCCTCATCATTGTTAATCCTAATCCTTAAACATGATGTACTCTCCATGTTTTTTCTTGAAGCACCCTGAATTTTCTCCGAGTGGATAATATCCTTTCAGTGTCTGCATTGCAATGTGGCAATGTCAGTAGAAATCTGGAGTCCACCAAGAAGTTTAAATTATTTCCTGCTTGTGGATAATTTTATATTGCTTGCTGTCCACTCACATTATTCAAGACTGGTATTGTCTGCATCAAATTTGAAAAGTTCTTTGAGAGTCAGAATGTATTTATTGCAGTTCTCTCACTTCGGGTTCATGTCATAAACTTCTGTGACAGCTTCAACACTGCAATACCAAATGAAAATCTTTAGAACTTTGAAATTTATTTGCCTTTGGATACAATAGTAAACTAAAATATTATAATACATGTATAATGCAAAGCTGTTTATTTCTAATGAGTTTGTTTTTATGCAGCATTTAGATATGAAGAAAGATTAAATGTCCAAATGTTCTTTTTGTTCAAAAACTTATTTCCCATTTTGACCAAGAAAATCAATTGGTGCTTGAACTCATCTGCTGGACACCTTTTTTTAGGTAGGCCATTGCTTCAAGGGTTTCATCTTGGAATACAAACTTGTCCACCATTTTACTAACCATTGTGCAGTAGAACTGTTGTACATGCCTGAAAGAACATATATGTTGTGTTTTACTATATTATGAAACATGTCTCTGAGTGATAGAAATTAAAGTGAAAAAGGAGATCTTAGACAGAAGCAGAACCATAATGTTCCTTCTCGACATAGATGTTTGCCAGGTGTCTCATACATCCAGTGTCAAAAACCTTAGATTTTTCTCTCGAATGACAGAACGTTATTGGTTTATTTTCAATCATTTCATTCCAGTTGTCACTTGCATTTCCAATTCAGTTGGCACAAGAGAGAATTTTGTGTCTGAAATAATATAGATTGTATTGCAGTTGTTTCATAGATGTGGCAGCAACCCAAAGCATGTAATCAAAATCAATTGTTCAGATTTGAACACAGTTCTTTTATGATTG
Organism: Potamilus streckersoni; assembly: GCA_016746295.1. Classification (NCBI taxonomy): domain Eukaryota; kingdom Metazoa; phylum Mollusca; class Bivalvia; order Unionida; family Unionidae; genus Potamilus; species Potamilus streckersoni. The sequence continues at coordinate 3,565,490 of JAEAOA010002355.1, read as the reverse complement.
AAACAGGTGGAGCAAATGACTAGGATGGACCTGTATTCCACTGCCTGTCCATGTAATGGTTTCTCTCTGGTACATAGTCATACTTTCAATGTTAAACTTGCAAAGTATCCTTTCAAAATCAATTAACTCCACCATTTGAAGCCTTTGTACAGTGAACCACTGTTACATGCTTGTGCTCAGTTGGCATTACGTGCTGAGAAAGGCAACTCATGAAATCCAATAAATGTCACTATGACAAAGCACTGAAATAGCTAATCAGTTTTGCTAAGTTATAGATAGGGTTAACATATTTCAACTTTGGCTAGTGAAGATGATGATGCAGGAACTACCTGTTACAGTTAAATTATTACATATTATTACAAACAGCTAAATTATTACATATTATTGCATATATTACCTGTTACAGTTAAATTATTACATATATTACCTGTTACAGTTAAATTATTACATATATTATCTGTTAAATTATTACATATATTACCTATTACAGTTAAATTATTACTTATTATTACACATATTACCTGTTAAATTATTACATATATTACCTGTTACAGTTAATTTATTGCTTATTATTACATATATTACCTGTTACAGTTAAATTATTACATATATATCCTGTTATGGTTAAATTATTACATATATTACCTGTTATAGTTAAATTATTACATATATTACATGTTACTGTTAAATTATTACATATTACATATATTACCTGTTAAATTATTACATATATTACCTGTTACAGTTAAATTATTACATATTTCCACATCTTTGATTTTGGAAGGTTTAGCAGTGTAGGGTCACTACTTTTTTACATTGGTAGGAAAAAGCAGAAAGAATTGGTAATAGTGCACATTATACAACATTGCACATCAGGTTGATTTACTGATAATATTCTAAACTACATTATTTACCTTCCTTTTGAACTTGTTTCTTAACAGAACCTTTGATTAGCAACATTTTGTTTTAAAGAAACACCGATTTTGAGTTTGTAAGTCACTACATGGTTTCTTAGTAATTTTGATTCATACAACAGCACCCCATACACATGGCATGAATCTGTCATCATGAAGATGCTGTATTTGTTGTAGTAGAATATCATGAAATTCCAAGAGATGTTTAATATGGAAATCGTCAGACAATTTCAACAAAAGACATGTCTTACAAACTAAATTCTGTCATATAACATATAAGCAATAAGCAGCATATAAAACAGACATAAGATGAAGTAGGTTGAACTAGTCACAGCATTTACATTATAACAGCTGTCAACTATTCTGTAAGCCTAATTGATAGATGTGAAGAAAGGTTAAGCTTCTAATCATTCCAACTACATGGCATCATTTTGGTTATTGTCTAGCTTGTACAAATTTAGAATTTTGGTAAATGTTGCAGTCTTGATAATAGGTACCTTTCATTTCAAGTGTTCTATAGCGATATGACTGAAAAATTGTTAAAGCTACATTAAAAATCGAAATCGCACACATTTGTAGTGTTTAATTAACCTATGTTTATTATTAATCATTTTCAGGTACAGTGAACTAGAAGCCATACATGGGAAATTGGATCCACTAGTAAAGGTTAATCTTGAACCTCAGACTGTATTCAAAATAAAAGTCAAATTTGAGGACAGAGAAGAAATGATGATGGTGGATTCACGGAATACTGTGACTGAATTCAAAAAGGCCCTTCAAATCTTCACTGGTCTCCCAGGGAACAAGTTTCGACTATATTACGTGGAAACATTTCATGGACAGTATAGGGATTTAACAGAATTAAGGTCAAGTAATAGGCAGTTGTTTTCATTTAATATCAGAGAAGGAGATGAGTTTCATATAGACCGAAAGTGATAAAATTTCAGGTCTGGTTCCTGTGATCATCATATTGCTAATGATGACAGTGGTGATAATAATGATAATGATATTAACATGATGAATATGATAATGTTTTCTGTGAGGTGAAGTTCATTCTAACTAGGGCCTGTACTATGAGCTCATTGTTTTTTCATGATATTGTGCAATTCATCAATTGATAGAGCCATTAAAATATTCATTTTAAACACAGGGGATTTGTTTTAATTCTGGTGTACACAAATATGTGATGTCATTGGTGCCAAGAGACAATCTTTTACTGTATTGTACTTTTGCTAGAATGGAGATCACTGTAGTCCTACATGTAGCACGTAGTTGTTTCATTTGACAAATTACCTTTTTAATCATCAACTTTCTGATCCAATCATACTTATCACTTTAAGAAAGCAGTGTCTTATCCTTTCAATTATTTATTTTCATTGAACTGAGATGATTTTTTATGTCATGCCCATGATATAAAAATGTTTGAAAAATCCTCCCCGTCATTCATCGTATGAACGATCTGACCTTCTTAGATTACTACCATTTTAATTATGATAAGAAAATACTTTGTTGGAAAGTTTGTAGAGACCCTTTGTGACTTAGGAACATAATCTGCTCAAGACTAATCATCTTTTTAGGTAACAATAAGTGTTGAATGAATCCTTGTAAAGAAATTGAACTGAATCATTGTAAAAATCTGTTTTATGGCTTTTTAATAGGACTTGGCAGAATCCTCTAGATTGTTTCATTCTTTGCAAGAAATCATTTTTTGTTGTGAAAAGCTATACTCACTGAAGAACAGAGACAATTTTTTAAGACAAACTTCCATCTCATTTTGTCAAAGGCTAATAAAGATTGTTATTGTAGATAGAGATCAGAGGATTTATGCAAAATTACTTTTTTAAAAAATGCAGTTTTATAGCCTCAGATTTCATAGACAAAAAATATCAGTTATTTTTCTACTAAGAAAGTATCAATTTAAATGTGCATTAAGGTTTTACTGGCAACTGATTTGTTTTAATTATTTTAACTGTCATTTATGATCTTAATTCTGTCTGAGATTTTACCAGAAGCCTTTTTAATTAAATGACTGTAAAAAAAGAATGTACAAAAAATGCAAAAACAAACAGTTGTAACAACAAAAAGAGAGCAAGTAAAAAAAGCAATAAATTGAAGATGAATGACTGTATAATTATGTAAGAGAGGAGACATGTAAAGATTCATGAAATGTATGAATGCACAAAGATTTGAAAATAAACAAGAGGATAAAGAAATCAACACTGAAGGTTGTAAGATTGATTGGAAAACTTGCTCATTTTCATTCACAAGGTAGCAATTTGTTTCATGTGTGGATTATAGTGAAACCAAGAAGTGAAGAATGTTATTTGTAAATTGCAAGAATGACAGTTGTTACTTTTGAAAAAAAAAATGTTTTGTTTTCATTAGACAAAACAATAAAGCCATTATCTCTCTGGTTTGTCTCACTTTGATGCGCACAATAAAATCTAAACATAACTGATAAGCCACAGATCTCTCCAAATTACAGACACAAAACAGTAAAACAGGTCTTCATTTTATTGAATCTGCTTTATCTCATACTTATTTGATCACTGTGTCTTTCACAGTTAAGAGTCAAAAGATTTGAGTGTGGATATTATTTCAAATAGAATTAGTTCATTGATATTAAACTGGCAGGAAGGGGATGTAATCCAGACATGATGAGGATTACTGCTCTTAATAATCTTTTCACAAATCTCAATCACAAATTATCCTTAATGACCATTGTTTGTTTGCATGAAAGCATTTTATGTTAACTAATTAACAGATTTGTTCAGTGTTTTCTACATTTGTATGATTGATAAATGTAAACAAAGCTGTAAAAACTAAAGGTGAAGCAAGTGCCCAAATTTGAAAGCATGTAACAATGTAGTCCTTTATTTAAAACTGACATCCTGAAGTAATTGACATAAGAGACATTATTACTGGTTGAGATAAGTAGAGATAATTGCAGAACAATGAAAGGCACCAATGATGTCATGCTAAGAAAAGTAACCCTTTTTATTAAACAAAATCGGTTGCATTTTCCTCACTACTTAAAATCATAATGAAACTACCGTTTTCATTTTAATAAACTTTCCTCAAAAATTTGAGATTTATATACTCTCATGTTTACTTAGGGTATTGAAAAGACATTATTGTCATACAATGGCATATTTATCAGTTTTTTTGCAGCTGTGGATAAAGATAATGAAAATGTGATAATTTCCTATTGTTTTTATTAATTCAGTAGTATTTTAAGATGTGAGTAGGTTGTATATTCAAATGATGAAATGATTTTATTCTCCATTAAGTTACTTTCCATTTTGCAGCTCTTCTAGAAAGCAAAAGAGGCAAGAAACTCATATTAATGCTACATGAACTTCAAATTAAGTGATGAAAATACAGTTACTAAGCAAAACATTCCTTCTTTCTATTTGTACATTTGCTAATATTTTAGGATATGTCCATCCATTTATGTCCATTCATACATTCACTTGGAAGCATAGATGACAGCAATTGTTTTTATCCTAGTTGGAACCTCAAAGGGAGGATGAGGTGAGTCACATTTTCATAGACTCCTCTTGTAACCTGAACTCTGTCAGCATGATTGAGGAGCAGTAGGAAAAGGATGATTATATTTGTTTATGTTTGTTAAAGGGATAAAGGTTGGATCCTGGATGAAGCTTGTGGGAGAGGAAAGCAACAAATAAAACTGTTTGGATGCTTGTGCTTCTGATTCTTCTTTAAATATCATGTATGTTGTAATGTGGTAAAATGGTTCGTTTTCTAGCTTTCAAAAACTTTAATCAACCGTTTCTCTTTTAAATACATTCCCTAATCACATTAACGTTAGAAATATAAGCCCTAGTAATGCCTGAAATTGGCCTTCCTAAAAGACAAATATTCAACTTTACTGCCTCTGTTAGAGAGACAGAAAAGGGCAATAAATTTTGTAAATTATTTGAGCTTGCCACTAGCAGGTGGTGCTAGTTTCCTTCATCCACTTAGGATTTTGTTATTTTTGGATATTGTTTATTTATGGTTACATATTAATACTTACAAAGTAAATTTCTTTTATCATTTGTAGGTCATTTTGTTATATTTAAAAGCTTAATATATCTATTTATCCCAAAAATTCAAAAAGTGTTCTTTACCCTAAACTGTAAAATTCAATCTTTTTTTTGAACTGGGACAATTTTTCTGGGATTAGAGCAGTATATGTTTTTATCAAATTTTTGCCATTATTATGTGAGTTTCTTGACATACACTTAGTTCTGTAATCTATGAATGCATGGTTCTGCAAAAACAATGTTGTTACAGAATGTGTCATATATTGTGTTGGTGCACAGTATTTATTTTGTCACTCTTTATGTAATGTGGGTTTCTTTCATGTGTTTATGCAGTCCAAAATTTATTCTTTCTTTTCTCTAATTTGTCATTTCAAAATAAACATGGCAACATAATTTGTTACATACAAGAAATTCAAAGTCATTTCTTTTATTACTTGCATCTCAGCTGTACAAAGTGTACATTGTTGGCTACTTGCCACATGTGCACCATTTGGATGGAGAATACATGGTCTACAGAACTGAAAAAATGCATAAACAGGTAAATACATGAAAATCAAAGACAGAAAATGCTGATGTTTTAAACATTCATCATAATAGTTAGTCTTTTGCCAGCCTGGTGGGGGATGCCATTGCCACCCCATATTCCCAAGATGTGATGTACTTTACCTATGTTTACAGTAGTTACATCTATGGTGGAACTGTAATTTTTATACTCTCTACACAGTCTCAGGAATTACAGATGTGGTCACTTGGTACAGCAAGAGTTGATTAGTTCATGCCATTTTTTTAAATTGCTTTTGTGTTGTTGTTTTTTTCAAGTCAAGAATTTTGACACTTTTTGGGACTATTCTCCCAAGTTTTGGCAGTCCAGTGGGCACTAGTCCCCACCACCACCACCACATGTCTGAACATGCCTTTTGGACCTATAAATACAAATACACAGGGTTTATGTATGCTTTGATTAAATCATGCTTTCACCTCAGTTTGATGCCATATTGGCTGCCAAATGTACCATCCAGCTCTCCAGTTGTAGATCCATATAATTCAGTGATCATATGGCTTCTGTAGCATATCATCATTCTATGGCTCATCAAGTAGAGTCATGAAATGTTAACACTGCCAGGGATCTTAGTGATAGCTCCATCCATCTGTCTAGCATTACCAATACTCCAGATAGCAAATGTGATTAACTGGGTAGCCCACCATTTGATGGCCAATGCTTTGACTGCTTGTGCCAGCCTTGACCTATGTGTTTATGCTACTTTGTTCATGCCATGCCCTGACCTTGCATGTCACACCCCTTCATTTCACCTTTGCTGTTTGGTGGCAACATAAAGGACATATGGAGGCAAGCAGCCCAAGATCTACCCATCCAATTGCATAATCTGACATCTCGCCAGAATAGAGTCACCTCATGAAAATCTTTGCCCATGAGATCAGAGCAATCTCTGCAAGCCTTGTCTTTGACCATAATGTTTCTATTTGAGACATTGTCAAGGCCATCAGCTGGCACACAGTCAACCTTCTGGAGATTTTGCTTACATGATTTAGTTCCAGTGATAAAAGTTTGATCTGGTATGCCCAGTCACAGTTGCATAGGCAGCTACCATACCCAACTGATGTCAGCACTACCTCCAGACAGTCACCTCATGTAGCTTTCACTGGATTTGCCCAGAAATTTTATTTGGTAAAATTTCATTTATTTTTTCTTTTGAGATGTAAAATGCATCACTGTTGGTTGTGTTGCTCACAAGTTAGGAGAGTTGGTTTTCCTTAACATGGGAAATCCAGCCTTTTTTCCTTGCAGATTATCAAAGGCATAGGCAGGGTGCTCAACATTCCCTCCCATTATTACCTATTCTCCTAACATTGATGTTATAGGGAACATAATTGGAGAAAGCAAATTTTTTTATTAAATTATGTTTCTCCCAAAACTTACCCAATTACATTGCTTTAATATGCTCCTATCCTCCCCACAATGTGAGCAAAAAACTGTCGCCACCTGATGGTTGCAAGGGCAAGTATTAGGCAGAAGTGATTGACCTTTTTAAGTACAATATAAACATGAGGCAAATTTTCGTCTTTTAGGAGGGCTGGATTTCATAATTAGTATGGCTTATATTCTTAACATTCATGTGATCAGGCAAGTATTCTAGGAGAAATATAATTTAATGATGAATTGGATTATGGGAACGTCAGTGGATATTTTGTGGTAAGGTGATGTTTTGATGATGTAAAATTGTTCTCGCCTTCAAATGCTTTATAAAAGCTTTTCTTGGAAGAGAAAATTGTTAGATGGTTTCCATTTCTGTTTTAAATTTTATTGATCTTTAGATGTTGTAATGTGGTAAAATGATTCTTGCAAAAACTGAAAAAGTTTTTTTTCTTCTGGAAATGAGACAAAATTTGCTCTCGTAAGCATAGTATCATGTTTTACTGTGTCATGATTTAGAAAGGATTCATTTAAGGTGAAATTGAACATTCAACATGTATTACATAATAAAGTAACCATTATCTTAGCAAAGAAGTGGTATTGCACTAAATTATTTACATATGACCATCAGTCTTGATTCACATTGTGCAGTTGTTTCATTTCACATAAAAAAAGAATATACACTCACTTTTAAGTTTAGTCCAACTATGAACTTCACAGACCCAGATTTGCCATGACAAAATACACTGGCAGATCTGGGTCTTTGCAGTTAATTAGAAGTATTTAGTAAAAGAAACAACATACACCCTGATGTGCTGGACCTGCACATTATGCAACAAAAGATTAAATTCTATGTTTATTTTTGCAGTTGGAATGGACTTATTAGCAAGTGAAAATGGTACATCAGTATCACAACTTCAGCTCAGCAACACCTTTGTTGTTTTCCTGCTCTGACGTTCACAGTACCATTATACCTTCATACAGCATTATGTTATATCTAAAGACATAATTTTAGGAGTAATGAGCCAACATAAAGAGCAATTTATATTATAGGGCTTTATGATTTTTATGTTTGTTGGTTTATCAATATGCTTACAAAAAAAACCAAAAAACATTTCTGATAACTCTGAATTTCACTGCATATGATGTTAAGGTGTGAATGACCATTTCAATCAATCTGTTGTCATTCAGTTTTTAGGTAGTTCTGTAATTTTCGAACTATTAAATAAATGTAAAATAAAAAATGTATTAGTTTAAATTAAATTAAATTAAAATAAATCATTTATTATTAGTTTCAGTTGCTTAATGTACAAAATGAATGGTGCAGTGAATTTTAATTTAATTAATGTTAATAACATTGTTTAGTTAAAATTTTTATACTCTAATAATAATGAATAAAAATTTCCAAAATTTTGATGTAAAGTTGGTTCTGATTATTATACATTTGTACTTGATCATAAATATGTCTTGCAAAACAAAGCACACTTTTGTGGTTACAGTAACGCCGCATTCATCGAAGTACTTTTTATGCCAAGTTCCAGGAATCAATCATAATAACTCGTGGATATTCCAACCTCAAGGTTTAACATGATCGACTCTGTAAACTTTTTCTCTGACACTGAATTCAATGGGTAAGAAAATTCAGTATTTCATGCTTGCTCATCCAAGATTCAGAAAGTCTTTTTAATTCATTCATATTCTCTGACTTTTACAGAAGCTTTGTTAATTTTTAAACAACTGGGTAGTTTCATCAGATAGATTCATCTTTGGTCTCATTTTAATTTTATTGAAATATTTGGAGCATGAATGATTATTAAAAAATGTACCATACACATAATTTTGAATTTGCTTTATTATTGGTTTTATTTCTGTGTATTTATAATTAATGTTGCAATAAAATAAAAGTTTTGTGCAGATTTACGGAGCTAGAATATGTGTATGTAGTGGGTGGATTAATTTACCAATTTATCTGCATGCACTTGTGGATTTGTTGATATTTTCTTCAGTTGGAAGAATCTACATAAAATAACAAAGTTGATTTTTGTATAGTACATCACATTAGTAATATGTGCATCTGTGATTCATTGCTTGGTAATGTTTTATATGCAATACAAATCTTATTTGTCTTATTTGAAACAAATCAAACTGTTAATTGTGGAAATAAAAGAAAATCCTCTAATATTGTTTGTCATGTATTTGGCTTAACTGTTCTTTTTTTTACAAAAGTATGATACATTTTATGCTAATCAATATTTTTTAAGTGATTTTGACATGTCAAGAGTTTATATTTGGATTAAAATTACTTTCTCACTAAACATTAGGATAGACACCCAAGTCTACTTTAAACTTGTTTGCATATCATTTACAGTGCTTATTTCACACAAAGCAGAAAATCATGCATTTCCTTGAAGGATAATTTGTGACCTTTTAGTCATGATCGCCAGAGACAAAGGATTTAATATTTTGTTTCATCTCCTTTAGTAGATGCAATAGGTACCACTCATTCTGCTTGCAACAGCATGCTGCTTAAGTTGTCAGTATGCTAGTTATTCCAAAAGCCTAGGACCAATTGCTTAGAATTCTGTCATTTCATATACATGTACCAATTCTTTCTTTTGAACCTTGAGGCAATGTTGAAGCCTTTTAAACACGTATATTAGATTTATAGATGTGACTTTCTCTAAGGTCCCTAGTCCCCAAAACCTGCAAAGGATAGCTTTTTAACTTCATCTGTATAATTTGTCAAGTCATCGGAAAACTGCATAATTAATAGCACTGCCAATTGAAACTACAAACTACTTTACAATAACTTGATCTCTCAGACATAGCTGAAGTCATTTTTAAATCTGGATTGCATTTTGAATTAAAGGATATTTTTTCCCTTTAAGGTCATAACCCCCAACACCCAGAAGATAGATTTCATACCCAAACTGTATTGTTGAATCATTTTGAATTAAAGGATTTCATAACCGGACTGTATTGTTGAATCAGTAAGCACTGCCCATTCATATTTCATACACTATCTGTTTAGTTGCCTTCATGCAGAGTCAAGTTTGTTTGAAAATATTCAGTTTTTGGTTGATTTATTGTTACTCAATGTTTTAAATTATCAACCTGGGTAGGGATAGCTCATGTACTTTGACTTCAGGCCTCATAATTTTGATTATGTTTTGGGTTAAAATTTTGTTATGTTCACTAGTCCTAAACCTGGGAGAGATGGCTGTCATGCCTGCAGTAAAGTCAGTCAGCACTGTCCTTTTCCATCGATACACCTGTACACTCTTTACCTCTCAGACAAAGGTCCAGGTTGTTTGAACATTTAAGCAAAGTCGAATCAGTCATCAAGAAGGGACCATGGAAATCTATTGTTTTTAATTTGCTTTTCATCTGTTCTACAAATTCTCTCTGCTAGTTCTGAGTGCTCTGAATACCTTGTTAATTAGAATTTTCTCTGCCTTTTCTTTCAGATGCTACCAAAATAGCTTTGCTGAAAAAAGTGTCCAGTTTGAACCGACTTGAGGTCCATGCATGTCATTATCTCATTGCATCATACTAACTTACATGATTTCATAACATCATAATACATATCATCACTAATAGCAACATGGGCAATTGTTTGAGGCCATTGAAACCATGTGATTTTTAATGTATTTTTTTCAATGTTGCAGTAACACCATCACAAATTAAAAGCAATTCATTGATTGTTGAAATGTTTAGTTCTATTTTCAACACATCATCATTGTTGTAGATTATACTTTTCTGTCAGTAGCATCAACAGTTAGGGTTTAATTAAAGTTTGTCATTTATAAGGTGACAAAATTTCATCAAACTGGTGTGTATTGTGAAGCTAGCAACTCCTTCTATATGACTGTTCTTGCCTGTACCATAATGTCCAGGGTCCAGTCATGAACAATTTATAACAAGGTTTTGGTTTACAAAAATTTAATTTGCTAATATTTCCATAAACCGTTCATATATTTTTATCATATTTGTCATGAAGATGATTCATTCTGCAACATTCTTGCTCCCTGCTCTAACCTTATAGTCATGGTCACAGAAAATTAGCATTACAGTTTTGTTGAAAGCTTTTTCATTTGCTTATATTTCCTCAACCTCTTGATGGATTTTACTTCATATTTATATGCCTTCTCACCCCAATGATCTTGGGATCCAGGTTTCAGTCAGAAAATTTGCATTAGGTTTTACTTCAGGGTTTATTTTTTCATTTACTTTTTAAGGAAATCTTAACCCATCTAGCTGAGGTTCATATGCCACAAAACGTTATAAATTTGGGAAGTGTCACTACAGTTACCTCAGTCTCAATTTTAGAGTAGAATTTGTTCAACCTACATCAGGAAGAGATAAGACTGTTCTGATTGAGAACTGTGTGTTCTTTAAAGTTCATTTCTGTAGCTTCAATAAATCATGTTATAATGAGGAATTGCTCCATTTCATTGTTCTGATACATATTGCACATAAATTATTTGCACCTTAGTGTGTTGTATAGGCAGATAGATGTTTGCAAACCAATGATCTTAAACAAACAAGTCGGTGAAACACACACACACACACACACATACATATATATATATATATATATATATATATATATATATATATATATATATATATATATATATATTCCTCGGGCAAATGCCTTCATAAATGTCTTCTATGTAACAATCATGTCATCTGCTGTGTAAAGAGGGAAATATTTCATAACCAAAACAGTAATTTCATTTTTGCTTTAAACAGTCACTGCTTTAAACAGTCACTGGAAGTTATCTGCAATAACTGCTCAGCTAAAGCAAATTAAAATTGTGTTTTTTGAGGTAGGCATTGTTTAAACAGTGGAATGTCACATAAATCTATGCGCAAACATTTTGTATCTTATTTGTACTTTTTACTCCAGTCACGCTGACATTGTCACTCAGTTGTGTCAATACGTTAAATTCAAAATCGAGGCAACTTTTATCATTATAGTAGAGGATCAAACAATTCATTTCGTGGATGGCCAGAAAAGTTACTGTGTTGTCGCATTAGAAATGGAAGTCACCTTTTAGATAAAAAGTATGATTCGATATCTACATTATTTGTCTGCAAATTAAAGCTGGCTAAGAATTCGTTTATGAGAAGATACAAGACATTTTTATTTAACATCTGTGGTCTTGGTAAAAAAAAAACAAAAAAAAGAAAGAAAAAAACAGGCTCTATACCAGTTGTTTTATCAACATGCCACAACAAATGCATTTCATAATTCAACAGATTGATACACATCTATAGACATTACAGTTACAGCAGAAAAGAGACGCTACAACAGCTGACATAACAAACATTTCTTAATTCAACTACACCACTCGTTTGACCTTGTAGTTAAAGCGTACACTTAGGATGGGGAAGGTCATGGGTTCTGTCCCTGGCCGAGTTGTACCAAAACAAAAATGGTACAACAGCTGCCTCGCTTGGCACTCGGCATTAACAGGTTAGTGTTAGGACTTGTTGGCCTGGTGTTGGAATGTGACTAGGTGGGACATGATGCTACATGTTTGTGGTATGATGCACCAGTGCTAGACATCACTATAAACTGCCGCACAGCAGACATCGTAGCGATATGACTGAAAAATTGTTAAAGCTACGTTAGAAATCAAAATTACACACACACTTAAACTGATATGGAGACACATCGTGCATATATTAAAATACTATAGTGCTAAAGGTAATAAAAATTAAAGACAATATAACAGTAAACAAAATACAGTATATTTTACACAGCTTAAAGTGTGTGTATGTATGTGTGTGCGTGCGTGATTTGGATTCTTAACCTAGCTTTATAAATTTTCAGTCGTTTCGCTATGATGCCTGCAATGTGACAGTTTATAGTGATGTCTAGCCCAACCCTGTCACATCATCCTGACACCAGGCAACCAGCCCTAGCACTAACCACTTAATGTGGGCACCAAGCGAGACAGCTGTTAGTACCACTTTTATCAGTCTTTGTTATGACTTGGCCGGGGTTCGAACCCAGGACCTCCTACATCCAGGCGGACTCTCTAACAACTAGGCCATCTGAGCGGTCCAGCATAAAATGTACATCATCAGATTAGTAATACAATGAAATCAGGATAATACAGGTGCTAAACTACAAAACTTAATACTTAAAAAGAGAAAGAAAAAATTCTAGATCTGTGTGGCACCACTCATTTTGTGTATATTATGATTGTTATATATTTGCCACAACTAATTGGCTTTATGCTGGAAACTTCACTGAAATAGTGGCAAGGGAAGACGTTCCAAGCCAAAACATTAAAATTAAACTTTTACATTAAAAACGCAACAATAAATGTTAGTGATTTAAAAATTACACAGCCTATTTACATTGTTCACGCTGAGAACTGAACAATATTTATCAATTAAATATGATGTGAGCTAAAAAAAAAAAAGATCTAAGTATGTGTCAAAAGCTTGGAAAAATGGTAATAAAATTAAGAATATTTTTGTTATTTTAAAATTTATAAGCATGACCAATAAATGCAAGTCGAATGCCAAGGAGGTTACTATTTATATTCGAAGGTTAATATATACATTTCACAATAGACATGAAAACGAGGCTATACTCATTTCAAAAAGAATTGTATGTATGTCTTCTCTCGGATTATTTGATATGTTTGGCATATTTTGTTGCAGAATATTCCAATGATTATCATAATCAAATAAATAAAATGTAATATCAGATCCGTCGCTGTTTTTTTTTTCCAGTTACAGTTATATCTCGTGGCATTCCTAAACGTTAGTTAGGAATTTGATGCCATGGCAGCGTTCATGCTCTCATTGGTGAATGCAACCACAGATGCAATTCCCGCTGTCAGTATCGCCGTCACTACCACTATCATCATCAACAACAACAACAACAAGCAGTAAAATCTGATTTGATTTTATGAAGTCAATTTCTTCAGCATTTCAATGGTCGCTCTTTCTTCTTAACAGATCGATGGTTGAACTCTGACACAGTGAATTTCTTCACTGACGCTGCTAGCACGGTGCGCTACGGGACTGTTTTGGACTCCAGATGGTTTCATGGGGTTTAAATGCGGAGTGGAAAGAGAAAAATATTACTGAGATTGAATTTTACCCTGTTGTTATTGCTCTTCAAATATGGTAGCAATTGTATTCATATCCATACGGATAGCATGGCCTTAGTTCATATCATCAATATGCAATCGTGCTGAGAATCGGACATTATTTATTCAATTCGTCGTCTGGTCCTCACCTGCCTCCGTTACAATATTTTGTTCCGTGCTCGTCACGTCCCTGATCTTCAAAACGATTTAACGCATGCTCTTTCTCGCCAATAGGTGCACAGATTCCTCCAACTTTCACCTTGTGCAGAGGATTTCCTAGAACAGGTCATGCACAACCGTCATTAATAGACTGTGAGTAGTACTGTCCATGTTGGTACAAAGTGCTCTTTCTCCATCTTCAGTTTAAGCCTATTAGCGCAGTTGGAAACAACATCGATTTTTCAAGAGCAGCACTTTCCCTGTTTCAAGTACCCATAATACATTTGGTGCGGATCTATTTAGATCTATTTTTATTTATTTATTTATTTTGTGCATTTCTACGGGTATTGGAAATGACCATTAGACAGCCTGGTTGCAGCATTCCAAACTTGCTTCGGTTCTCTAAGGGTTCAGATCAGTGACTTTGGTATAGGTGTCCAGTTTACAAACTGCAAACACTACAAGGGGACCCTTTTTAGCCTAAGTCTCTTGCCCAAAAATCTACAAGACTAGTGTCCTGTCCACGCGATGCGTCAATATTTATAACTGCGGATTTGTCAGGCGGGACCACTCTACCTTACCGCTTGGGGTTGCCCATAACTAGGCAAGAGTTCAAACAAGTCCTGTGCACTTCACTCTTGCAAAGAAATTTGAATCCTCAGTTATTCAAGACCCATAGTTTTAGGATTAGGACAGCCACATAGGGTGCTAAGCAGTGTCTCTCAAACAGTCTTTTTCGGGTCTTGGCTAGGTGGAGATCCAAATATATATGCCTGAGCGATAGAATTTCCAGTTTGTAATTTAGTGCTAGTTTCGTTGTTGTACACGTCATCATATCACTTCCTACTGCCTTGCTCTCCTTTCCAAGTTTTCTTCTTCCATGTCTCGTGGGTGCACAAATCGACCCCTATCATACGGGCACTGCGCTTCATATGGGTTCATTGAAGAGCACTTCGCTTCTCATGGAATCATTGAAGGTGTGACCATCTTGCAGCACATTCTTCCAGTAGCGTTCCGCGACATGTCATACAACCAGTTCTAGATATAGTGTGCACAATTCGGTAGTATCTGATTATTATGCTTTCTTTTTGTTCCATGTTTGTTTGCCTTGCTTGATTGCTACAGGTCTTTCCCTCTTTTTTCATTTTGGGCAACACAGAGAGAGCTGGATATGTTTCTGTGTGGTGGCGGTCAGAACCCAAAATTTCAAGTACTTGTGCTTCATTATGTAAGTAAAGTAAGACTAAAGAATGTATGAAGTGTGCATAGAGAAGCTATGTCATTATTTCAGTACCTTTGGTAAGTTTTTGTATATCTTTTGACTTGAATTATGTTATATTTCTATATATAATCTATAATGAAGTCACTAAAAGTGGCCTGCAGCAACAATCATTGAGTATGTTATTAAATCTTTCTTAATTCTGAACTATAACAACACTCACCTTACAGTGTCATTCTTGATTCAGTCATCTGTCTCATCTGTCATGCTGTCGCTCGGGCTTGAAACAAACACCTAACCATAAATAGATGCTTACGTATGTGTAGGCAATTACTAATAATAATCTCAATAATAAGACTTAATGACGTCTTTGGCTTAATTTGTTTTATTGGTGGATGGGTTTAGACTATTCTAGAAAAATTTAGTAACCCCCTATTGGTTGAGCTCGGTCACATGAATTGGCAAGTTCGAGCCAAACTTAATAATAGGATATATTGCGAAATATATTCGCAATAGAAGGTGTATATAAGGAAAGAACTAAGCAATCAGATTCGATTCGATTTTGGAGTCTTCCTCATTTCTTGCGTTCCTGTTGTAAATCAGCAGAAGTGTTTTGTATTGTGTTTAGATATTATTAGAGAGGAAAAAGATTTGTTTATAATGTTCATTGGAAATGGAAAGTACAAATTATTTGGACTATAATATTAATTTGGAACTGTTGTGAATTATTCAGAGCTTCAGGACAACTCCATTTTACAACGTAACGTTTCTTGGTGGACCAGTACATTTCAAGTTTGGAAGTTTTTATTCATTTGGGCTCACAGACCTTCATCAGGATTATTTTGGATTCACTTCATAATACTGTAAGTTTCTCTCATATTTTCATTTATATCTTTTGATAATTAAACTATCTGTTAAATTTTACTAAACGTGTTGGTTTTGCTTCTTTCTGTTGCTTACTTTGTGACCACAGAATCGTAGAAACCTGGTCTGACGGTTACAGACCATTATGATCACATCCAGTCTCTAAGCGCTAACCAATCAGAGCCAGACTATCCCATTTGTCCTAGGCTAAGATAACAAATCTTTTACAAACAACCATGCCTTTACACAAGACCACGTACAATCCTTATGGTATTGTCCATGCACCCGGCATACTTTGTTCGATGCATCTGGAGGATTGTCCATTCAAAATTGTTATTTTCTACTTCTCGTGAACCACAAAATGCTTTTTAACCAACATTTCAGAAAACATTTTGGCATAGAGACATTTCAAATCTGTATAAGTGATGCCAATTTGCTACCAGATTTGTCTGGCGTTGCTAAAAAAGTTGCATTTCTTTGCACAAAATCGTTACCGAGATAATAGCAACACATGAGTGCATGGTTCTTCCAATATAGTATGAAAAGTATTTCCCAGAAATGTACAAGTTAAATGGAGAGTTAGAAAGGGAGTACGAAGCGTCGAGCAGACATAATAAAACGATACGAGTATTAGCTTTCAAAGAAACTAGCTGATTGGTATGACAACTAATGCAATACTGTTTTCTAGTAACTCAAAACCATGAAGGGCAGAAAATAGTGTTCTAGGATTATATTTATAGTATCATATCACATTTTTATGGCACAGGGACCTGACAGGCTGTAATGCAGCTGAAGGCATAGTGGTCAACAGGGTAGCCTCTGGCGCCAGACGTTCCAAGTTCGAATCCTGCTGAAATCAAAAAGCAGTGTTTTCGAACACTTTCAATAGCATCATTGATGGGTATGATTCTATGCAGTTTGCCCGTCGTCAAATGGGAACGTTATATGGTCTTTCCCTATACAGGAAGAGTCATCCCTTATATAGGAATATTGAAACGTTCTGAATATTTTGTTCAAACTTTTTTGTTTCTTTTAACATGCGAATAAATTTACAATTTAATGCCTATCAAGAGACAAAATAATGGTTTATAAAATTTTCTGAAGATATGCGCGTATGACTGACAAAGGTAAATGACAGTGATGTAAAAATGTCGTCGGAGAACAATTCTGTTGCTATGATACTCTCCGAATGATATCAATGTCTACTTTGATAAAGTTTGCTGATGCAGATCATTGTAAGATCTTATAATTTTGAGGTGGTTTTATAGTTTTAAAGATTATTGCTTTTCCATGGAAAATTCCCCATGTTGTGGAGGAAACTTGTCTATAATTGTTTAGCGGGAAGTCAAGAGGAAATTACATAAGTTGCCCTATACAGTGAGGGATATTTATAGCTTACAAAAATATGTCTGCTGTTTTAAATATATTGACAAATCATAGACGGCATGACCCTTTCAGTGATATTTCGAAATTGAGTGTACAAAGGGCAGAATACTGAGCCTAATTAAAAAAAGACAATTTAAAAGTAAAATGAAATTTTCATTCTTTTAATTAATCAAATTCGCCCTGCGAATCATATGCTACAAAACTATTTTTATGTATCATTAACAGGATTAAGAAAAATGAAATAAGGGTTAAAAATGCAATTAAGAAGTAAAGATGCCTATTGTAATACCTCTGTATTACTGCACTGTACATTTTCAACGTTTACGACACTATTAAAGACCATGGAAATGGACTAAAACATTTTCATTATTAATGGAACTACGGACAGTGTGTATGAAAATGTATATCGTATATAAATAAGCAAGACTTCGGCCTTAGAAATGAACTGTTCCTAAACTTCTTGCAACTTAGTGTGTGTGTGTGTGTGTGTGTGTGTGTGTGTGTGTGTGTGTGTGTGTGTGTGTTGTTAAAGCTATACTTGAAAAGTATTATATTTTCAGCAGTTCATTATATTTAGGATAGTAGCATGACGACCGAAAAATGAAAGAAATTATTGTCGTTGAAATTTTTTTTGACTAATCCAATAAATTTTTTATTGCAATAAAAACATTTATAACACTTAAAAAGCCCACGTTAATCAGCACAAGTGTCCAAGGTTTATCGTACTATTTATAACGATATTATAATGAACTGTTCTTTCCTGTCTCAGATCCATCTAATATCCCCATACTCTCTCATATATATATATATATATATATATATATATATATATATATATATATATATATATATATATATATATATATATATATATGGGTTTGTGGGTGTGGGTGTAGGTGGGTAGGGGTGGGATATGTATGTAGGGTGGACGTGTGTGTATGTGTGTGGGTTAGTATGTGTGTATGTGCTTGCTTTACGTGTTATTGGAGAGGAATATGGCCAGGAACTACTGGATATGTTTAGAAATGGACAGTGACAAGGAAAATCACTTAAAAGTAAATATTGATAGTGAACATCCGTAAAAAATAATCACCTATTTCAAAAAGCATCAACAACACAATCAATTAAAAAAATAGTGTTCTTAAAACATGTGTCCCCGCGATCCCTGTGTATATATTGGGTGCAGGTCTCAAAAGTCATGACAGAGGGGTCTAATTGAAGCCAACAGTTGAGGTGGATCAAATTTTAAAACATTTGTCCATATTAATAGTCCTTGTGATGAAACAAAACGTCTGAAACTACTTCACGCACACACACACACACACACACACACACACATATATATATATATATATATATATATATATATATATATATATATATATATATATATATATATATATATATATATATATATATATATATAGATCAACATCTCTGGACTCAACCCTATTGAGCTTGACCATTCTTAAGTTTTTGTATGCATTCCACCTCCCACTTCCAAATCCCAACTATCGGAGAAGCCCTGGCGCACAGGTAATCCCAATCATCGGACAAACTCAGGTAATCCCAACCATCAGACAAGTCCAGGTAATCCCAACCATCAGACAAGCCCAGGTAATCCCAACCATCGGACGAGCCCAGATAATCCCAACCATCACACAAGCCCAGGTAATCCCAACCATCGGACGAGCCCAGATAATCCCAACCATCACACAAGCCCAGGTAATCCCAACCATCGGACAAGTCCAGGTAATCATAACCATCGGACAAGCCAAGGTCTTTTAATGTGGTGTGATTACGAGCAGGACACTTTGCTCGAAATGCATCGGCACTAAATAACATACTTGCGTTTTCAAGCTGTAATACAATCAAAGCAAAATATGTGAAAGGTGCAAGCCTGTCGAATAGCGAGCGAGCAGTTGTGCAATGAATAAACGCACGCTCGCACGCTCGTACTCAAGTATAGCACGGACAATAACAATCCTCGCCTTTTCTTCTAAAACCACGTGGATATAAATATTGTTTATTATATGTATAGATTCTATATATAGATTCTTTATACTTTATTTCTACGCTGACTTTGCATTCATACACACATATACATTTATAAGAACATGCATACATCACGGTATCATACAAACTAGAGGTGGATTAACCCTTACAGTTAGAAGTTAAGTACCACCTTCGTGCTATCTGAAAATATTAAACAATTTTGCTCTTTACCAACCTTTCTTTGGTCTTGGCCAGCTGCAAGAGGATTTATTTCCTGATCAGATCATCTTTAAGATCCTCCTTCGGCTGCGCCAGCACAGTTTGCACGTTATCCTCTGGAACAATATGAGGTGCCGTAGCGGACAAAAGCTGATCCATTGAGAAAGTTGCAATTGAACTTTTATGTCGTATGTCGAGAAATCCAATATCGCGTGTTGGATCAAATTGTAGGTCCTTAAAGTTCCATTTTCTATGATGAAATTTTAGATTTTATATGTTGAATCATATAGTGGTGGTTTGCAGTCATATTTCCTTTGTTGATGTTTTACAGTGTATAGTTTGAATTGCATAGCCGTGGATGAAATTTCAATATCATATGCCAAGAACCCCTAATTCACACATTGTATACAATTGTGATTAAAGTTCCAATTCATATGACCAGTATTTAGATTTCATCTATTGAATTTCACAGCAACGAGATGCAGCCTCCTTGTTTAAAAATAACGCGGTCCGTTCACGAGAGCAACCTCTAGCGAAGAAATTCTTGGTAATTCTCAACATGTGAAATGGTAACTTTCAAACTGTAAATGCATTAAATGCAATGGCACTTTATAACTGCTTACAGAAATGATGTATCGTAATATTCTATTTTGAATTGTTAAAGTGGACATTATGTAATGCTACTTTTAACACCAACACATTTCACCATATAAAAATAACAATTCAGACAAGCACAATAACATGTCCAATCATCGCTGTGTAATTCAACAGATACAATCTCAAAACTCAGTATACGGACTTTCAGCACAATCAATGCGATTCAACATATAAAATTGAAACTCTCGACATATGACATTAACTATCACCAACCGCCGTGTAATTTAGAAGATACAATCTAAAATCTCGACATTGGACATAAAATTTTCAACCAACGCTGTGTAATTCAACAGACGAAATCTAAATAGTCAACACATGAAACGGAACTTTCAACATGAACTCTTTGAACCAATACGTAAATTAAGGAATTCTCGACATATAATATTGAAATTTCAAGCACCTCTGTGTAATTCAAACGACAGTCTAAAACTTCGACATAAAAATATAACTTTCACCCACTACTGTTTAATTCAAAAGATACAATCTAAAATCTCGACCTAGAAAATTGAACTTTAAGGACAATACATTTTTATGCAACACGTGAAATTGGAATCCTGAACATGTGACATTAAAATTTCAACGGAAACTTTCTGATCGAACCAGCTTTTGTCCTCTACGGCGCCTCATAGAACAAGGCAATCTTCTGGAAAAAAAAGACGTAACTAATGGACATTAGGTTCTGTTTCTTACAATGTTAAAAGGCTGATATATGGAGAAAGTTACAGAGCGCATGTGTTGAGCAACAAAGTTATCCAAACTGGACGAATCCTCAAATATATAGTGTGTTTATTGTTTCTTTTCCTTCCAGTGCTGCAACTGGTATCCCATACCAGGTATATAAAACAATACCAAAAGAAAATCTAAAGGAACTATTAAGATTGTTGCGGTATCTAAACCTGTTAGGAAACAAGTAGGAATATTAACAAGTGACAGCTAGAGTCGATTTACTGAAAAAAATAAAGATTGACGTAATCGTCATATTACAGCATTAACATTTGTTTGTGGGATATACAACCACTCCTGACTGCAAGCATATGTGCCATTTATTAAAGAGTTTAGTGTTGTTTACTTTCAGATCTTATCGTGGTATAAACTGTTAGCTGCCGAATCACACAGCTAATAACGCCCTTGTTCTGAATGAATCGGCACGTGACAGTTTATACCACGATAAACTCAGAAAAAAACGTTAAATTCATATAATTGCTATTGTTTATAAAAAAATATTTATCTTATTTTAAAAGATATTTCTTATCAGTTTTAGAACTTTATTTTAACGTATGAATTATTGTTGAGGGCGACTGCTACGTAGATATATATAGAATATGGATTCTCAATCTGCAACGTAATAGCTATGTCAACATTTTAAATAAAATACTTCTACCAACGATATGCATCTAAGAATTTCTGCGGCATGATCTTAATCTTTAATCTAAATTAGCATATGTGATCTGAGTAGAAGTTCAATATTCAAAGCAAAGGATGTGTTATTTTGTCTGACATAAGAATGACTCATGGATTTGATGCTCACTTGAGTTCATTGTGACTTGACCGAATCGTTATTTTCCAGACACGTGAGTAGCCAATTTTCGTGCCTTTAAATCTCTTTTCGTGTTCGCTAACAGTTTAGGCTTCCTACATGGGCTACTTAAATATGAAATTAAGACTATTGGTAAATGATTATAGTGATGGGGGTCCAATAGCCAAACAACGCATTTCATCAACCACGACAGTTATGATAACGGACTAGCGGGATTTACCCCAACCCCCAGAAATAAATTCGGCTGGGTATGATCACATAACTATGCTCTGACCAATGGAAATTTGACAAATGGTACGTAAAAGACCAGTTTTAAGTCCAAGTCCAGAAGATTTGGAAGAGCGGAAATGTTAATGTAAAACCAAAATCCTATCCTTCTCATTTTAATAATTGAACATCGAAAATAGAAATTAAAGCGGGTCTATTTTAAGTCTGGTAATCAGTAATAGCATTGTTTAAAACGGACTATATTGGGTCTAAACTGTAAATGAAAGCCCAGTCAACAAAGAGTGTCCCTATGCTTAGGTTGCGTAACAGATTCCTATTCGCAGTAAATCGCTGTTAGCTATAATATCAAACGAGTTTACTATCAGATAAGAATATGAAAAAATAAAGATTGTGCGTGTGCGCTTGCTGGTTGTATTTGAATTTACGACTGAACATGTGCAAATAGAAACGTTGCAAACCATAAAGGTATTGAAGCAAAAAGTTTGCCATGATATACTTTTACAGGAGATCGATTTTACGTCATAGTATTACAATGATATTATTTATTTATCATTACAACCGTATATTTCAATATTGCATTCTCATAAAATGCTAATTAATTTAACAATTATCCAAAAATTTAACAATTATCTAATTTCCTTGTCAGCTTACACGTCGTGTTCAGCTTTCTTATTCAAACTTTAAGAATCAAAATGATCTACATCAACAGAAATGTGATGTGATTATGATTTTTAACGTAAAATAATGTGGCTTTAACAATTGTTTTCCAGTCATATCTCTACGATGTCTGCGGTGTGGCAGTTTATAGTTATGTGTAGCACTGGGGCATCACGCCGCAGACATGTAGCATGATGTCCCGCCCAGTCACATTATCCTGATATATACCAGGCCGACCAGTCCTAACACTAACCTCTTAATGCTGAGCGTCAAGTGAGGCAGCTGTTAGTATCATTTTTGTAAGTCTTTGGTATGACTCGACCTTCCGCATCCGAGGCGGACGCTCCATCCACTAGGTCACCGGAGCGGTCTCAATAGATATGAATTTCCAGATTAATGAAAACATGTCCGCAGCCTGTACGAGTTTCTGCTGTCTGTATTTATTTTTTTATTTATTTGATTACTCTTCCCGTTTATGGCTCTATGTAAGACGTCTAACCATTGGGGGACGTCATTTTTCATAATGCCGTATAACAAAAGGGCTTAAAGTGACTGTCGTTTTGATAAAATGATTATAACGGTAAGCTTGTCTTAGCCCCACTTGATCTTAGCAAATCATCAAAGCAATATCCTTAGGACAAAAAATATTATTCTTAAATTGCATCAAACAACAGGTCCTATATTTCTTACAACTGCCAGAGACCATGTTCTCATTGACGTTTCTTTTCTCTTATATAGTTAAATTTTCTATTTTTCCTATTCTAAAGATACGATAATTCAAAAGCAGGGAAGTAAGGTAAATACAAACTACTTTCTCCCACTACTTGGCAAAAGTGAAACAAAGCTGTATATTGACAGATCGCGCTACTAAATAGGAATTAGGTACATTAAAGTTAATCTATATATAAAGACGATAGTATACATATGAATAATATAGCTCAATTCAAAACTGTGAAATATAATGCTGAAATTTGGCATTTATAGAAACAATTACAAGTTTCTTTATAATCAGATGCTGTTGGTGCTGTTACGAACAGAGTTGCTGTAACTCACTATGCTATATGGAAAGGCGTTTCTATGTCACCATTAATGTTTTGCTAAATGTTTGAATCTTAAACTCTTGTGATGCTGCGATGTGGGATATCGTGCATATCACTGGGCGTAAATTGTTTACTTATATTAGCACGGATTATTCTCCGCTAAATTTTCAACAGCGTGGCCACGTTAGCAGTAACATTTAAACTCCATTAACAAGTAAATTAAAATGATGTTTTATGCTTATCAAGATTTAAACATATATTATCCAGCCTTTAAATGAGAACCTCTTATAATGAATTTGTTTTTGTTTACAAGTCGCAGCCAGTGAGATCAGACATCTATATTTTTGTTGGTGATTGTGAACCTGTGCCATCGACCAGTTTCAAATACCGATATTTCACTTACCGATTGATAACATAATTTTGTTTAAAAGAAAATCCGATCGGTGGGATTGTTGGTAACAAATACAAAAGTTTGTAGGAATTCAAACCATCACCCTAGTCTGTCAGTAGATAGCATGAGTGTTCTATGGAATCATTGGTGTTTTTTTTTCTTCAGGAAATGGGAACGGCACACACACACACACACACACACATATATATATATATATATATATATATATATATATATATATATATATATATATATATATATATATATATATATATATATATATATACACACACACAAACACTCACATACAAACCATCTGGTAGAGTTCTGCACGAGTTAGTTGCATTGATTGCAAATGATAAAATCATGATTGCAACTTTAAAAATATTATCACGAACACAAAAGAAATGGCATGTACAAAGTTGTAACTGAGGTCATTATGTATGAAATGTGTGAACAGTAAAGAATTTGACTTGTTTTTGTTGCATGGTTTGTTTTGAATTTCTATTAAACACGTTATTTTGTATATAATGTGACGACCCCCTTTCGTATAAAATAGAAAGGCATGCTATTTGGTAACGCATACGAGAACGTTTTATAATCGATAAAAGTAGAGTATGATAGAATTAAAAATAAAAATTGTACTAACAAAGTGGATAGGTCACGATTAATTACATTTGCTTTCATTTACTATATATACATATTCTATAAGGAACTCAGGTCATGATGAAATAAAGCTGAATGGTAGAACATTCTTGTATAAGTATAAATAATAATAGCAGGCGAAGGTGAATAAAGGTATGTCTAGTAAGTACGAAAATTATAAAGCTTTGTCTAGTAAGTATTATGTCTTTTTGCTGACTTAGCATGCAGTGTATGATACGGGAGGGGAAAATTTGGACTAGCTTGTAAGAGCGCAATCGTTATTAATATAGTATATAGTTGTAATACGAAATTAAATAATATTACTCTAAATATATTTTAATAGAAATTTACTTTCAATATAATTTAATGAAAAATTATTACTTTTAATACAATTTAGAGAAAATGTCCATCTTATCACATGCACTCAAACATTCTATCATAACATAAGTATGAAAATTATAAAGCATGTCTATTAAGTATGAAAATTATAAAGTATGTTTATTAAGTATGAAAATTATAAATCATGTTTATTAAGTATGAAAATTATAAAGCATGTCTATTAAGTATGAAAATTATAAAGCATGTCTATTAAGTATGAAAATTATAAAGCATGTCTATTAAGTATGAAAATTATAGAATATTCCTAGTAAGAAAAAAAATATAAAGTATGTCTAGTATGAAAATTATAACTGGAGAGTATGGCATGTTGGTTCTGAGATCAGATTTCACACTTTTAGCATATTTTAAAATTTTAAGGTTTTTAAACGTCTAAAAGTCGTGGCTCAGCACCCCAATACAACAGACCCAGATGATCGCACTGTTTTTTCCTCAGTAGCAGCATAAGAGTCTGCAGTTTTATCAATAAAGGACGATGAAATTTCTGACTACCTGAAATCACCTTAACGCTATTATACAATAATAAAGGAATGCAAATCGACCTCAACCTCCATTCGATTCGAATTTTCTCACGAGTCTTTTATCCCTTCAGAATCGCACGAAGACTGAAAAACTACACATATCCATTAAGAATCAGTAACGTGCCTTCTCATCACTCTTGGACGACCATTGCATGAATCCAACTAGCACTATTTTGAAAGGTGCACATCTGGTGTAAGGTCAAGCTGTATACTCTATAACCCATATTACATCCATCAATTATACACCAAAATAAAGGGAATTAAAGGTTCATTGGACAATACTTAATATACCCTATGCTAAATAGGCAATTTTTAAGTCGTTAACGGTATGTTTCATGTTTAGAGTTTAAATGGGAATAAGTGGTGAAAAATCAAACGCAAAGCCCTGAATAACATCATAACCAAATTAGAAAATCTTACGTAACATTGCAGGATCATACAGAGTACCATGTGATCAGTCACTTCTCTGGCTTTTCAAATGTACAGACAGTGCAGGTAGAGTTTCACTTCTTTGGCTTTTCAAACGTACAGAGACAATGGAGTTTGAGTCACCGTATCAAAATTTTCTTAAGAACTTGTTCTGGCCCGCCACCACTCCAGTCACCACCCGTTAATGAATACATCGTGGGTTGTGCCCTTAAGTTGTTCATGCGCATGGATCTACCATGGGATATTTTCCCCTAAAGTCTCTGTCCGTTAAACACATTTCGTTTACAGTTTAAAATAGAAAAATATAAGAATTTTGCACTTTTCCCCCAATCGGATATTCATAAGCTATACTAATAACGAAAAGGTCATGTCCATTAAATACATTTCTTTTATAGTTTAAATAGGAAAAATATAAGTAATATAATATAATCTATTATAAATAGGAAAACTATCATGCTGGGATCAGCCAAGCTCTATTCCATGAATCTGATATCAACCCAAAATACACTCGTATGCTGGGATCTGCTTATCATAGATTTAGTTAAGATGATGTTAGCCCAGAATACATTAGCATGCTAGGATCAGCCTAGTATATAGTCTACTTAAGCTGGGATCAGCCCAGAATACACTTTGCACAGATTTTACTTGAGCTGGGATCAGTATAGCACAGTCCTCGGAAGCTGAGATCAGCCCAGATTATACTTTAATGCTAAGATCAGCCTAGCACCAATTATCCTTGAGCTGGGATCAGCGCACAATACAGAATAATGCTGGGATCAGCCTAGGATAGATTTACTTGAAAATGGGATCAGAATAGAATATACTTGAATGCTGGTATCAGCCTAACACAAATTTTACTTGAGTTGGGATCAGCCTAGCACCAATTCTACTTGAGTTAGGATCAGCCCAGAGAACATTGCAATGCTGGGATCAGCCTAAAACTGATTGGGAATCGTGATTTACGGTTTTGTAATTTTGTATAATTGTCTTTTATTCTAACTTATTTGCATCAAGTTTACATCAAATTCTCCGATTTGACGCAGAACATACACGTGTTTTCCAAAGACCCAATAATATGAGTCAAACAAGTTACAAATGTTTGCTGGAAAACACTTCAAATTTTTAACACAGGGACACCTATCTTTGAAAAATATCTTATTAACTTCAAAATTTATCTGCCAATTGAAACAGTGCCGCAGCAAGACATTCTGCCGTTCCCTCTCAAAATTCCACGACGAAGCTACCACCTAAGAAAAAGTTGTTTATGGGAAATTTTAGTGTCCCGCTAAATTCCATCCTCCTTTGCTTAGGTGGTTCATACGCTGATGAAATGAAGTGACATGTACATCATCACTATATAAGCATGAGAGTGAGTTTATCTACCACTGGATAGATGTTAATAAATAAATTCATGATTGATTCAATTAAATAAATATTAGCTTTTTGTTAAATTTTCATGCAAGTGACGCTTTATTATCATTTTGTAATTCTCTAGTATGTTTCTTTTTGTTCAGAGCAAACTAACATTTAAGAAATTTCGACTGAAAAGGAAGACAATAGATGATATTTGTGTTATAAGAAGAACTTGAAGGAATGTCTTCACCCATGGTGTGTGTGTGTGTGTGTGTGTGTGTGAGAGAGAGAGAGAGAGAGAGAGAGAGAGAGAGAGAGAGAGAGAGAGAGAGAGAGAGAGAGAGAGAGAGAGAGAGAGAGAGAGAGAGAGAGAGAGAGAGAGAGAGAGAGAGAGATTTTAACTAATTTGTGCACAACAATATCTCGCTTCATACGGGATTTAGGATGCATTCTCATTTGAGTTTGTACCGTGGCTTCGCCAGACCCCCATGTATATCTTTTTACTACTGACAATTCTGTGGGTCTGCATACGTCATCAGACAAAACTCTACTATAACAGCTTTTTCCATGAAACACGTGTAATCTTGCTGATATACTTAACAGAAAAGTATTTGGTTTACTCAACACATCTTGCTACTGAGTCTAACTTTGCTGACTTAGAATATAAGAAGAAATGCATTATGTAATGCGATAGATTTTACAATTCTCATATACAGAACACAGTCTTGATTAAAATAATACACATATGTATTACATGATTATTAAAAACTGCTTTTAATACAATTTAGTGATAACAATTCAATCTTAATATTTGTTTACTTTATTAACTTTAAGTTGTATAGCGCACATCGAAATAGTGCGACCAAATAAATACATGATCCAGTGATAACATCTGAGCCCAAGAAGGTAATTAACATCCCCATTCACCAGCAGGTTTTCAGGCAAACGGTATTCTTCAAACGTATTATTGTTCTAACCATATATATATATATATATATATATATATATATATATATATATATATATATATATATATATATATATATATATATATATATATATATATATATATATATATATGTACGAAAATCATGCAACGATTCGTTTTATTTTAAAATATTACCTAAACAGATAAATTTTTATATATATTTTTTTTTACTTTAGTTTGGACACCTCAGAAAAGAAACAAAATAGTGAAAAATGCATCCCATAAATGGCGGGCCATAAACTTTGATAATATCATCGGTTAATGAAAGTTAAACTAGATTTTTCAAATTCATTTAATTTGCAACATCAGTACTTTTTATGGTTTAGATAATCTTTCAACAATTAAATTAATGTTTTCTGTTATATCTCAAGCTGACTGAAATTTGTGCAAAATATAATTTTTGGAAGTTATGAAAGTTTTACAATATTGTTCACTGTCTTGTACTGACAGACATACTCGCTTGTGCCAGACTTGTAAAATTATTAACATGGATACTGTATTAGCGAATGACATAATTTAATTCAGAAATTTATTGACTGTTAAACATTATAGTCGAAATATTGTTATCTTATTATCAAAATTACCGGAAATGATGCAAACCTTTATGTACATTAAAATATAAATCATTAAGCAATTTTAACCACTCAATCGATTATTAATATATGTTAGTATTATGCTAAAATGATTGAATTAACTTTTTGTAATCGGACCACTCTGCTTTTGAGGATTCGTTAACTTCCCCTTCCTAAAACGGCATTGAGAACAACCTTGATGTACCATCTCCAAACCAGGATGTTTCTTTCCCGACTTTCCAGATAACCTGCAGGAAACTTAGGCAAAGTCAATTTGCATCACACTTGTAAAGTCTCTCTCTCTCTCTCTCTCTCTCTCTCTCTCTCTCTCTCTCTCTCTCTCTCTCTCTCTCTCTCTCTCTCTCTCTCTCTCTCTCTCTCTATATATATATATATATATATATATATATATATATATATATATATATATATATATATATATATATATATATATATATATATATATATCAACCAAATTTGTACCTACAGATGTTGTCAAGTGTGTACACAGGTGAATACGTTCGATCTGCATCCCTTTGTGCATCCATGGGCGACTCGCGAATTGGAGCAAGTAGTACTATCTTAGCTGTCAGCTGTCCTTCGTCCGTTTTCCATTCAATGTTTGCAAATGCTATGTAAACACTTCCCATTTTTACCAACAATTTCTCTAATATTAGACCAGGATTTTTTTTTTTTTTACAGGGTGTGAGCTATAGTGTGAGCTTAAGCATCCCACGTTAGTTACAGTACAGTTTTCAGGTGACAACTTATACAGCCATTAACATACAGCAAATTCATCTCCTGTAATCTACTGGCCATTTCATTTTTCAGGTGGAGGTGGATGGGTCTTTCGATTTTCTTTCAAACAATCTAAGGATAATACTCTTTTTATTTCTGATAATATAATATAGATATTATGTTGTCATTTTGCCAAGAATCAGAGCAAGATATTTTCCAGATTTTTAAGAGTCTGGCATTTTTAAAAATATCCCATGTCCCTGCTCCAGGAAAAGTTTGGTCTCTAATATAATTGCGGCGTACCATGATATGGAGAGCAGTATATTAAGAAATACCGTAATTCAAAATATTTTCAAAGTACCCAAGCTCGAATCAATACCATGCTTTGGTCTTGTGCTCGTTGAAAATGAAATCGTAGTGAGGAATGGTGGGCAAAATTAACGGATAAAGCGGTTAACCAAGTTATATTTTTATTTCGTCAGTGACAAAAATATAAGTAATATTCCGAGTAGTATTGTTAAGACTTAAATGTTATTAACATCGTGTCTTCGCTATTATTGACAAAGTTTTTTTTAAAAAAAATAACTTTCTTTTTACAAAACTCAGATCTATCACAATTTAAAAGTGAATACTACAAATATGCTCGAAATTAAAATTGGTCTGTGATTCTGCATTGCACATCTAAAATACCGTATCGGATACTAAACCTGGAGCTACTCTGACATCTTTAAAAATTCGAGAATTATCCACTTATAAACTGTTGGGGAATGGTTTATTGCTGTGCATTTTAAACTATTAAAAATGTCAGCACGTTGGTAATTTAATATCAGGTGAAAGTTTATTTTTGGTTGCTGTGGATAATAGGGTGTGCCATAAGTAGCGACGAGGAGTATATGACAATTTCACGGTATGTACTGCCCAAAAATTAGACTTACTCGAGGTTGACAATAATGAGTTTTGATAAAATGCTTCACAATGTCTTCTCATATGAAACTTTTTTCTAATTGGCACCAGATATGACAGAGACGAAGAGACTGCTTATTTTCCCACTAAAATCTTGTATTTAAAATTTTAAAATCCATGTGTGTGTATGTGTATGTGTATGTGTGTGTGTGTGTGTGTGTGTGTGTGTGTGTGTGTGTGTGTGTGAAAATTGAATTCTTTTTTGGTTTTACCGCTTTTTGTTACTTTGTTTTCAAGACGTTTTTGGCTTCAGTATCAGCATTTTCGATTTTTATAAATTGGCACGGTTTCCTTAACCGTATAATCTACAGTGTAAACTGAATCATCCCCACTGAAGTAAGATTGCAATTCATACAACAATGAACATACACATAGAAAATTCATCTACATTAAGATTTTGGCCATTTCATGTCTGGGGTTGGGGGCTGTGATTTTCTTTAAGGCTGAAGTATTTTATTTGCTTTTATCTCAAGATAATTCATATTTTTCACAGATAAAATCATTAATATAGTATGGGAATATTTGTCTATAATGCAGAGCAATTTTTTCCAACTGTTGACGTACTGAAATTAAGAAAAGAGAAAGGGTTAATATTTTTAGTGGTATCCACAACTAGTTGGTGGTATTGCTTCTGGCGATTTGTATTTGCAAACAAATTTAACGTAGGCTTCGTCACAGCTTCTTCTGGTACACTGTATACCTTTCTTTCCCTTCCCACCTCCCCCCCCCTATCTCCCTCTCGCTCTCTTTCCCTCTCCCTCTGCTTTAAGGAGTGTTGTCTGTGTGGAACACTTTTCATGCACTCTTCTTGCTTCTTGCAGCAAAGCAGGATTCTAAATCACACTAAGTTATAGTATGGAAAGGAAGGACGGCTTCAAAGACCGATTCAGTTAATGAAATTGTCGGCCTGATTTCATGCATTAAAGTATATTCTCGACATTTGGATGATGTGCCTTCCTTCATCCACATATTTTTGCACTTAATTTGGTGGAAATATGCTAATAGTATCACCAGGACAACTGTGTAAACTTGATGGTTCAACATTCTTTGCATTAATGAACTTAGAACGCAGGGAAAGCATTGTACCCGACCGTTCCTGGTTGGCCTGTAGGTATTGAATTTCCAAATAAGGGTTGGATGGCTGTATTTCATCCCAAGTCTAGAATCCACCAGCATTTACTAAGGTTTTATCTGCAGTAGATATGCGACCAGAGGGCTTGAGAGTGCGATAGCTAGGTCTGCCTTGTTAGTAGACACTTCGAGAAAGTCGGTCAAGTTTCTGAGGACTGGAACGTATCTATCTAACACTACTCTTCAGGTGTATATTCGAACGTTTCTTCTCAGTACCAGTCTTGACCGAGGTTTCCCTATACTAATGAAAAGTAACAAGACACCGACTCTTTTCTCGCACGTATAAAATGCATTTACCAGTTCACCCGAGTTAATAATTCCTGTTGGTTTCTAAATGACTAAGTTCGACAACTTATAACAATGCAGGATGTTCTTTTAAGAGTAACCCTGGCAGTAGCATGAATATTTGCCAAGAAAACTTTATCGACATGCATGCACGCACCCACATACGCACGTATGTAATAAAATATTTACTTGTGTGTGTACTGGCTAGATCACCCATGTTTGTTTTTTTTTTCAGACATAACACTACCATTTGTACGTTTTACGCCATGAATATTAAAACCGACATCTTTGTAACAAGGAAAAATGCAACATGATATAATTAAACAGACGAGACTTTCATCACATTTCGTTGTCGTATATATTTATATGTGTTAAACATTTATCCATGTATATATTGTTGCCAATTTGTAACAAACATTACATAGCTAATTTTTGTCCCTGGTAATAGAATATACTTTTTGAAAATTATATATAAACAATATGTTTGCTTGGAATTGGGGTTAAGACTGATTTTTGTCTGGTTTATAGCTAGAATTTAAATAAACCGGACTAAATGATAATGAGAATCGATTAGTTAGGTGCAAAGATTAAAGATGAATGACAATGAAGAGATTATAAACAGTAAGGATGAGCTCTGTTTCCACTTTGCTATTTTAAGAGAGTGGTGGATGTAAGGCGAATTTCTTTACATGTGCAACATGCACAAGGGAGAGAATGCTGGCATATCTCTTACATGTACTGTGACTGAAATTTGGATATTATACCTTTGGAAATTGTACATGGAATCGGTACACAGTTAGTACTTCCAGTTCAGTACCCACGAATGTAGTTCTTATCTATTTTAGAACATTTTTTGCTCTCACATTATGTTGGTGATGGAAGAGTTTTATTGATGCATGTTTGGTAGGGTTTTAAAGGTAATTGTTTAATCTTTAGAATGTGAGCTTATGGTGTGGTTGTCTGTGTGTATTGCCGCGGCAGTGCACAGTGAGTGACAAGGCCTTGGTGATGAACCGGAAGTGAAATCAGTGTTCCATTGCATGGTGTTTTGTTTACAATTCAGCCTCAAAAAATGCAGGTCAACCCTTGACAAGAACTTAAGGGTGAAGTCATCTTTGAAGGTATTTTAGATTAATATATGATTTGTATTGATTGTCACACAGGGGAGAGTTCAGTACTGACAAACGAATGTAGAGAATATATAGTCAAATTAATTGTGTTCTATGGCCTGTCAGGGCATTACTGACTAAACTTTAAATTGATATAATTTTTTTTATTAATAATGATAGACAAATGAAATTTTCACACATTGTGTATATTGACTTTAAAAATTAGAAAATATAATTAGAATTTATTTTTTTTAAAAATTAAAAAATTTAAATAATTTTTTTTAAAAAAAAATTAAAATAATTTTTTGGGCCATAAATTCACAGGGATGGTAAAAATTGGAGATGACACCAACTATTATTTGCAGAAATGTATTCCTACTCCATATGAAAGTTAAAATGGAAGATTTTTTTGAAAGCCTCTCTAGGAAAATTTCTTTAAATTCAGTGCCAGCACACAATAATAATTGTTTAATATGGACAGGAACTGTAACAGCCAATAAATTATATGGTCTATTGTCTTATAGGGATCCAGAAACAAATTCTTGGAAGAACAAACATGTCCACAGACTGGCATTAATGATAAAATTGAGAAGTGTGAATATTCCAAATGAGCTTGATGCATCACATTTATGCCACAACAGTTTGTGCGTCAATGTCGACCACCTAAGTTTAGAACCTCATTCCATTAACAATAATAGACAGTGCTGCAAAAGTTATGGGCATTGTATTGGACATGGGGTATTTCCAGACTGCATGATAAAGTTTACATTGTAACATGGAAATAATCCAGGTATCATGATATTGGATGGATGGATGGATGGATGGATGGATGGATGGATGGATGGATGGATGGATGGATGGATGGATGGATGGATGGATGGATGGATGGATGGATGGATGTGGATGGATTGATGGATGGATGAAGAATGATAGAGTGTGGTCTGTGGTCTTTATTATGGTGACAGTGCTGTCTTGAATACATTCCTTCCTTTCTTCCTTCCTTCCTTCCTTCCTTCCTTCCTTCCTTCCTTCCTTCCTTCATTCATTCATTCATTCAGCTAGTTATTTTACTTTAGCATTTTTTTCGGATTTATAATTTTATTTTGTAATTTCTTTATTTGTTTCTTCATATTCAGAGAAAACTGTTTCGACCTCTCGATAGGTCTCATCAGGTGGTAGTAAGTAACACAATGCTTATAACATGCATTGTGTTACCTACGGATTTCCCCACTACAGTTTTCCCTTATGTACCATGTCTTTTTCAGGATGTCTTTGAGTACTGTCATTTTGCACATAGAATTAAGATATTCTTTTCTATTTGCAGTGTCCATTGCCTCCTGCTAAGCATTTGCATAGGAGTGATCGCCCTTGGTGTCTAGCTGTCCTTTGGAGTAGTCAAACTTCCTATTTCCTGGCTGAGTCCTGTACCTCAGATGGGCCTGTATCATTCTTCCTCGTCTGGCTAGAATGCGTTGCCTAGTTTGTGGACGCTTTTGATATAACTTATGGTAAGTGCAGTCTTTATCCATTATCTTCAGTGATCTCAGAGTCCTTGCTGAAAGTTTCCCTCCCAAGTGTGTCACTTTTGTTTTCAGTGATGATCCCTGGCTGTTATTGAGTCTGTGTATTGTTGAATGCACTCTTGCCTCAAAGGTTCTAAAATAGTTCACATTTTTAGGTAATGAAACACTGATTGATCTGTTCACAGCCTCACATTTCTGTGTGTTTGTGTTCAGTCGCAGTCTTTCTATAGCATCACAGGATAGTTTCATTTTTAGAACTTCTAGCAGGATATTCTTATCATCTTCTGTCATGTTAAGATGAGTCACTTGATGAGGGCCCAGGTATGCTGATCGCATCCACCAGCTGTTACTACTTCCTCCCCCACAGACCTTTGAATGATACCGACATTTTGAGCAGTCCCCTGAATAACAGCGCAGAGTAGCTTCCAGTACTTGAGGTAGTTGACATTTTATTTTTGTAACATCACCGCTATTGTCCTCCATCAGTTGTTTGAATATCAAACTTCAGCGTGCTTTAATGTCTTGGCTGAAAATTTTCTGTTTCAGCTTTTTGCCTTCTCTTGTTCTTATTCCTGGAAACATGTCTTCACTAAATACAGCAGAATTACAGCGTTTGAACTGTAAACGACCCAAATGGATGGGGTCTGACTGTCTTTCTACTTTCCACATTGGATGTAAAATGTTGCAAGCAGCTTGGAAGCCTGCCACAGCCTGTGCATCTCCATCTGTTGTTGCATGTCTAATGAGAATCTCTTGCAGCACAAACTTGTTCCCTATTTTTCTTGCCATTTCAAGCTCTGAATGTGGTGCAACTGGTGACAGATTTGCTGTGCAGTCAACATGACCTCCTGGGCATTGCACATCATAACCTTTCCCCTTCAGCCATGCTCCAGTCTAACACAGCTTGTTTTCTACTGCAGTCCCAACAATGTATTGTTTCTCTGTAAGAGTTTCACAGCCAATTCCAACAGCCTGCGATGAACTTTGACCAGGTTTTTTTTTTTCATGTCCAAATGTAATGGCATTGTATCTAGCGTCAAAAGCAACATTTATTTGTTCCGGATGCTGAACACCACGCATGACATTCACCTGTCTGACCAGTTTCAGCTTGTCTATCATGTCCATTTCATTGAGTTGCACAGTTGCTTTACCTACCGTGTGGGAGGCAATTTGCATAGATGTTCTGCTCGTTGGTGGAATGTCAGTGGCTGCAGGCAAGTATCTATCCCTGGTGTTGCCCATTGGTGTATCTTGTAGTCCCACTTGAAACATCATATTTACAGCAGCAGGATTTGGCCCAGGTTTATTTGTTTTTATCTCATCATACAATTTGTACTCTGGTGACTTAAAACTGCAGTTTTTACACATCATAGTATGCTTCCAAGCAAGTCCCCATTGTCTTTCATTTGCAATTTGAAACTCTGGTCTGCCACACATGTTAACTTGATTACCATGGCGATGAATGATGTCATTCCACATCTCAACATTTTTTTTCATGCAGATGATACGTGTTCCATCATGTTCATTCAATTCTGTCTCTTTCAGGTCCAGTTTTGCTTTGTATGATGGTCTGAGAATGTTTGCAGACCCAGGTGTGCCATTACAGTCTAGTGCCTGAACTGACTGGAGATCCCCATTTGTCGGCTTTGTCTTTGCCATGAGAGAGA
The DNA here is from genome assembly GCA_016746295.1 of Potamilus streckersoni. Taxonomy (NCBI): domain Eukaryota; kingdom Metazoa; phylum Mollusca; class Bivalvia; order Unionida; family Unionidae; genus Potamilus; species Potamilus streckersoni. The sequence goes on along the minus strand of JAEAOA010002355.1, from coordinate 3,528,804 downwards.
ACTCGACTGCATCCATTCTTCTGGTCACTGGAACAGATGCAGCACTGGAAGTTGGTAGAGTATCATCAGTCAGATATCTGACTCCTTTATTATGTGGAATATATCCAGGTTTAAAAAAAGTTGTCTTCCTTTTCTTATAGCCTTTCATGGTTTCTGTGACAATAACTGCATGGAAATTTAATACAAGATGTATCATCTCTCTGTCACTTATATACCTAGGAAAATGCATACTAGCTTAGTTTTAGAGAGCTACACTAACTCTTCAGTCCTATTGGAAGCCTAACATATGAGGGATCCACCCCTTCATGGGTGGAAATGATGTCATGTACTTGGCCAGAACAGGGAATATCTTTTGTATTAAGATGTTACCTTTGATCAACAGGCCCTGGTTGAATTGCATAATAGCAGACAAGAAAAACCATTGATGTTCATGATAAAGGAATGGAGTTACTTTGTCACAGAATAAAATTTGTCAACATCAGATTTTAAATTTTCATTAAAATTGAAGTTAAATTTAAATTTTTATATAGAAATATGTATAATTTTTTAAAATTAAATTTTCTTGGAAAGTTTGACTGTCAAGTTTAATTTTTAGTACTTTCCAGATTGGTGTTAGGATTAAAAGCTAATTACAGTTTATTTGAAGTATTTATCTTGATTAGTAAAATCACAGTAAAACTTTAAGTTTAGCACATTTTTGACATTCGGCCATTTGGAATTGGCTTTTGCTTGTGTTACAGTGGTGTCAGATAAAAGCCTGTAGCTGTCCTATTCCTGGATGAATTCCCTTAAAACTTTGCAGCAGTATTTAAGAGACATTACTTTGATTACAAAAGGATGTTTTGTCCATATAAGAAAAATTGTCTGACCCTTTCAGGAATCGGTACACAGTACGAATGTAGTTCTTATCTATTTTTAGAACATTTTTTGCTCTCACATTATGTTGGTGATAGAAGAGTTTTATTGATGCATGTATGGTAGGGTTTTAAAGGTAATCGTTTAATCTTTAGAATGCGAGCTTATGGTGTGGTTGTCTGTGTATTGCCGCGGCAGTGCACAGTGAGTGACAAGGCCTTGGTGATGAACCGGAAGTGAAATCAGTGTTCCATTGCATGGTGTTTTGTTTACAATTCAGCCTCTCAAAAAATGCAGGTCAACCCTTAACAAGAACTTAAGGGTGAAGTCATCTTTGAAGGTATTTTAGATTAATATATGATTTGTATTGATTGTCACACAGGGGAGAGTTCAGTACTGACAAACGAAATGTAGAGAATATATAGTCAAATTAATTGTGTTCTATGGCCACATGATCTAAGCACTCATCAAAAATGACTGCTCCCTTTTGCTAAAATATCAGACTGAATTAGTATCAATTATACCATTTTTAGCACTTATGAAAATAGGGACAATGCATTTTGCCGGACTAAACAATACCAGCTACTGCAAATGCAGTGTATGAATTACCAAATATATAAAATATATAAAGTTTCCGGCTCCTTTTTTTACAATTTACCTTTAAGTCCAGGAAGTGAAAATGGCCAAGTGGAAGTAGCATTTTATTTTTAGAGGGTTAAAGGTTCTTTGAACAATACCTAAGATGTACAATGTTTTAAATAGCCAATATAACCAGGAAGGAAACCCGGTAATTTTTCTTTAAAATTTTAACTTTTGCAAAATACAAAGAGAACGTCACCTTATCTGGAAAAATATATGCTATAAATGTTGATGGAAAGAGACGAAAAGATAATTAGGAGAAGAAAAAAAACAAAGAAACGATGTCATTGATGTCACTTTCCACGCTTAATGGACTTCCTTAACCTAATTGCTTTTAACACTGCAGTGTGCTATTACTCTACAAAAATCTGAACAATTGTGCTTTAAAAACTTTTATTAATATTTCACATGAATAAAGTATTACATCTAAAGAACAGGTTGTCAAAGACATTGCTATAGCATACATAATTAAAACAAATGGCTTCATTATTTATGCACCACTAATGAGGACTTGCATACAGTATTAAAATTCTTTTCTTTTAGGAAGGAAAATATTTTCAAGAGATAAAAGCTTTAAACCTTGCATGTAAAACAATAGCCTTAAAATTTAAGTTATCTTAAACTAAAGATCATGTTTTAAAAAGGATTTAAAATTTGCAATAAATTACACAGGAATAAACGTTTTCAAGGCATCCTATTCAAAAGTTGTCTATTATAATCGTGTTCAGCCGTTCGCCAGATTTGCATGACGAAGTCATTTGCCACAGAACAGATTAAACAAGGTTCACTCAAATGCCATGAAAATTCAAAGATCTCGCCGGTGTGCTCGCAACGAATGAATTGCAGCTCTGATGGTTTCTCTTCCAGTTTGCTTAAATCCCAGATATATATCATTTTATCTGTGCCACTAGATGCCAGGACTTTCTCGTAGTGAGGAGACCAGTGAACCTGGTATGTTGCATCTTGATGTGCCACAATTGAGTACAGCCTCGAATTAAAATATCTTATATCCCACACTGCAACAGATCCGTCTGCAGATCCAGTGGCCATAAGATACTCGCAATAGGGATTAAAGGAAAGGCACTGAACCTCTGCGGTATGGGCACGAACAATTTGAGTTTGGTTTGACCGAGTGTCCCAGATTATAAATCTCCTGTCATCACCAACAGATCCAAATACACTTTGGTGTGAGTGGTGCCATGCCACATCATTTACAATTGCGGTGTGTGCTCTATAAACGTTCAAGGGTGAAATAAATCTTCTTCGAAAAGGAATGGCATTGATATCCCATGAACAAATGGTGCGGTCGTCTGAAGCACTAAGAAGACGGCCGCTAAGAAAGGGACTCCAAGACAGGCTATACCCTTCCTCCTGGTGACCTGTCAATATCAGATCTGGATTACATTTTCCATCGGGATTAGGTCGAGATGGTTGCCTTGTGTAGTCAAATAGCAGCACATCACTGGTAGAAGCATTTGTTGCAATGATGCAAGGATTCTGTGGCATGTAAGAAGCCTTGTTCACCTCACCGTTGTGATTGATTTTCTTCTCAATCTTCAATTTAACCGATTCGTTTTCGTTATCTAAAGGATTGCCTCGATTTTCATTTGGCAGCTTTATATTAGCTATCATCAAGTGGTGTTGGCTTTGCTGATTAAAAACCATGCTTGTACCCAGCATCAATTTGTGCAAAGTATAGTCTTCTCCTTCGAGTATTGTAATATCGGGCAACCACTGCGATGTGAGACTTGGACATTCCAGGGTATGTCTGACCAACAAGTCGTGGGCAACTATATTACTATCATTACCACCCAAGATTTCTTCCTCAGCGTTACGAATACCTCCTTGTTCTGCCATGGTTATCAACTAATAATATTGCACGTCTTGGTTCGAAGAGTAAAAAGTGTACCCGATCTAAAGTCTTTTCTGCTGATGAAAGATGCGCATGCCCCACATTGTAAATCTGATGAGCAGAAATCACTAGAATATCGAGACAGAAACTAAAATGTAACTACCTTGTTATATTATCTCTGGTCACCCTTGTATGTCCTTATTTATTTTTTTCCGCAAAAACTAATTAGACATCAAACTGGCCAATCGTATGTCATATTAAAGAGGGATTAGTGATTTTGCCTTCTTGCACGTGCCATAGGTCGTAGTAACCACGCTTCAGTTCGACATGATTTGATTTCCAGTGATAATCTTGCATGGAACGTGGCTGACTGGTGAAGTCGCTCTCAGAAGACATATGATCAGACAAATTCCAAAATGTCCTCTTTGTAAAAAAAAAAATACAATTATATGAAACAAAACATGTTATAACTGAGTGTGAAAAAACAAAAAAAAAGAAAGATATGGAGTTATTGATCTAATTTTGAAAACAGAACTTATAGAAAGACTTCTTTTATATTTGGACCGGAATTTTAAAAAAGCTGACTACATGTAACTAATTGAATATAATATTGCTGTAATGAAAAAATGCGGACAAGTAATAACTATTAAAAAATAACTTTTTTAATATTAACAATGACTAATATATTTTTCCCTATATTTTATAGATATAAATCTGCACATGGAAGAAGGAAGGGAAAAGGACATCGTAATGCTATATCACATGGCGTTACGCGAAGTGGGCAGGCCTGCGGAAGAGTCTCCGAAAATCCCATATGTAGCTTTGTGTATACCTATTTTGGACCTTTTGGAACATATAATATGTATAAGGTGATACATATACTAATAAATGAAATGTATACACCTCATTATTTAAACATATAAAGGGGAGACGACTCACCATGCACATTGATTAAAACATTGTCTCTTTTTAAAACAAAATAATAAGCTTGCACCGTCTTTCCTTAAAAACATCAAAATACAAAATTATATAAACCTTCTAAATAACAATTAAATCAATAAATCAATTAATTTAAATTATATGCATAAGTATTAATGACTGAATGAAAGAAGAAGGTGAGACTGATATTAATAAATGAAAGAGTTAATATGCAAATATATTTCCTTTTTTTAAACTGGGGAATAATTTGACTTAATTGCTGTCCTAACAATTACACTTTTATAGCAACACACACGATAGCACAATACACATAGCATACACAGGACATAGGAGGAGACCCTTATCCATGGTCACTAAAATACAAACAAGGGGAACGACCCCGATAAGGTTGTTGTTGTTGTGGGGCTTAACGCCATTTTCAGCACATGATAGGCTATACACGACGGCTAGTATTAATGGTGGGGGAAGAAACCGGGAAATCCCCGGAAAGAACCACCGACCCACGAGAAGCTACTGGCAAGCTTTCTCACATATCTACATTCGCCGAATTTTAGACTCGAACCTACGCAGAAAGAGGTGAGATGGCAGTTATCCGTAACTACTACTACTACTATTACTACTACTACTACTACTACTACTACTAATAATAATAATAATAATAATAATAATAATAATAATAATAATAATAATAATAATAATAATAAATAAATAAAAATAATACAACAGACAATTATATCAAAATAGAAAAAAGGTTATATTTGATATTTTGAACAAACATTTATATAAACTCGGCTTTTATGTTCCTTTAATGTTATTAATTAAACGCGACGAGTAAATATGCATGAGTCTGATACTGAGCAAATATATATCCCCAAAACACATATTTAACTTAAGTACTTTCGACGATATAAAGACTTTTCGGCTTGCAGTACAGCATAGGTCTATGAATGTTTGAATGAACACGTTCGATATCAGTAATGTATTTGGAAATCTTTCAAATATTATTAAAGAAAAAGAACACCACTCGTGTTAAGACTTTCATCAATTTCACCTAAATGGCTTAATATAGAAAAATCTTAGACATTAACATAATTTAAGAAATGAAAATCCATGTGTATGTTCTTGAAATTTGGTACAACGTTTGTGGCATTCCTTTTTCTGAAGAATTGGAAATAAAAGTTATAATCTTTGTTATTGGCGTATTTTTGTAATTCGAATGTTATATAGTTACAAAAGCCCAGAACATCTTTTAGGTGATCATTGTTGATGGAAAAGTTGGAAGGTTATGAGTATGTGTGTGTATTTTTTAAACCTGAAAACGAATTTCTATGTAGACATATTTTTAAAAAAAATGTTTGATTTGTTTGGGTTTAATTCTTATTCTAACAGCTAAGTCCTTTTTTCAATTATCATTGCCAGCTTTTAATAGAGGATTGATTTGTACATTCATTTTCGGGCATTACACGGTAAGGTCGGTGTCCCCAACCATTTGATAAAGCAATTTGAGATCCTTACAAGAGATCAATATATATATATATATATATATATATATATATATATATATATATATATATATATATATATATATATATATATATATATAATCTATTTTCATGGATTTAAGATAATCCTGGTGATTATTATTATTATTATTATTATTATTATTATTATTATTATTATTATTATTATTATTATTATTACTATTACTACTACTACTACTACTATTATTATTACTACTACTACTATTGGTGTTCGTGGTGGTGGTGGCGGTGAATTATGTTCATCACGACTTTCGCTGTTATCTTTACCTCACCATGATAAAGAAAATATTTTTTTTATCAAGATATCAATTTTAAAAGAAAGAAACGTTAACAGTAACTTGTGTATAATTATAATATATTGAAATTTATAAGTTATTGAAAGACAAAAACCTGCAAATTTAAGAGAGTGCTATGATATTGATTTGGATTGTAAGAGAAGCGTGGCCCAATCAATAATTCATATCCTGAATATAATAGGACGTTGAAATGAATTTAGATTAAACATTATTCTTGTTCCTCAACTTGACTTGGTAATAAAAAAACCTAATTAATAGCCGAGTTCGATAGTTCAACAACAGATAAAAGCCGCGAGTGGCGTGCTATCTCGCGGTTCGGTCAATAAAACCTTATTAAATTGCGTTGTGATGCTGGGAACAAAGTAATTGATAATCAAGGAAATTAGTTTGAGAGATCGTAATGTGAATGACCGCTTACTTAGGAAAAATACTGACCACACATTCACACTATATCTCCCCCCTAAACTTGATATAAGGTTAAAGCTGTCCTTGACTAGCACGCAAGAAAACACGCGTGACTTTTTAGATGCATTAGACAGACCTCTTTTGACCTTGAATGAAAATACTCATGATCAAGCAGCTTCCAGAATATAAAAAAGGCTTTGAGCTGCTTTGGTCTCAGTGCGATTTCAGGGAGTGTCGTGTCTATTTCTTACAGATTCTTGGTACCTTCTCGTAGCCAAAGCTTCTCCACAAAAAGATGTAACCGTATCTACACCATCATAAGTGACACCTTATTCTTAAGAATGCTGAACTTTCTTCCTTCTCGTAACTAGGCACGAGAAGAAGGTTATGATGGAAAACGTCTAAATAACAACGCCAGACATTTCTCATCATAATATTTTTAAATATTTCAGATTTTTCAGGAGTCCCAGGTAGACGAATGGTCTAAAGCTCTAGCCTAAACAGACCACTAAAACCCTCTGCTGGATGTGTATATTCTGTTTGGACTGGCTGGTATATATCAAATCTTCCACCATATGTTATTTTAGAAGAAAATGAGTAAAATATATACTTAAGAACGGGTTAACATATTATGTATGAATTAAGGGCTATAGCATATTAGCCCGCAACAGAGTTTGGTTGGACATCTTCTTTGGAACCACTTTGAATAGGTGGAATACCCTTACATTTCTATTGCTGAGGCCTTAAATCTCCACCCTCAGTTTATTTCGAAAGGAATTTCGTTTTAGCATTTTATAAAACGATGAGTCAGAAAATACATGGGCATGTTGAGGGTGGCAGAAATGAACGCCTTAGTGAGATCAGATTCTAATGGTCTGGTCATCACGGCCGCTTTTCCCCAATGTAGCAAAATTCCTCCTTATAAAGCTATTTTTGGGAGGGTAGGATGGGGTGGGGTGAAAGGGATGTAGGTAACTTGTACTATATATTTGCATGTAGTGTTGGGTTTTGTTTTGGTAAGCTCGCTGGTGTTAGTTTATATTCATGTTCCCCTTGTATTTTTGTCTTCTTTGCTTGATGTTTGTGTGACCCGTACAACCTAGCGTTAGCCAATAGCAGCGGCGTCGCACATTCATTAGTCCTTTAAAAGGGTTACGTTTGTGGTGTAAATTTTGTAGTGTCGCAATATCTTCTATCTGTACTCTCCTGTCTGCAAGTATATGAAGCTCGTCTGCGGTGGCTTCGCCAAGCTTTTGACAGTCCAAGATGTGGCACCTCGGGGTGGGCCATAAACATTTTGTCCATGCCCGCGTGCATTATCTCCATTTGGAAATAATCTTCCAGTTTTACTTCCTCAATGTTGGCTTGAAACTTGAACAATTAAATGTTAATTCTTTTTTTTAATTCCTATACTATAAGTTAAATGTATATATCCTATACTGATTTCTATTCTTTTCAGTTTATTTAAAATGTGTTTTTAGATGTTTCCCGAGTGATAGTTTAGACACAGGTAAAACTTTCTGCTATACGTGCAGCATGCTAGGTATACGACGAGCTTAAAATCACTCCATGTGAGCGATGTTCACCATACCACTACACAGGTAAATGTCTATTAGGCACAATTAAACAGGTAACATTTTGCGTTAATGTACAGAAAGATGAGAGAAAAGAATACACAAGTGCTCTCTGTAATAAAATGGTGAAAAATAAACATTTGTGAAGCTCAAAATGTATGTAATTATTATATCTAACAAAACTAACCATTTTGTTTCCGCGGCAAAGTAGTTCGTGGTAAATGAAACAAAACCGGGGTGGGGGTGGGATGGGGTGGGGTAGGGTGGGTAAGGCTCCACCAGCCTACCCTTTTCATCCCTTCTGAATCGTTAATGAGCGATATGCTGAGAAGAATTAAATTCAAAGTAATGATTTTACAACAGACTGGCCTAAAAGCGGGATCAGGTGGCATGCTTTGGTAGCATCATCGATTCGATTCGATTTTATAGCTGATGATAGTTCCTTAGTATAATGCCTTGTTATGTCATTTTAAAAGTATCAAACCAGTATATATCCGTATACGATATAGCCCACGGAAAATCAGTATCTTTGTCTCTTGTTTATTTTATTAGCAGTTTTAGGTGGCCGAGTATCTTAAAGCACTCGCCTTTACCCATCACCACCTTCTCACAATGTGAGGGTAGGGTCAAGTCTTGGTCTCGTCCAATGTTGGTATGCGTAAAAGATTGCCAGTACCTTTTTGTGGGTCGGTGGTTCTTTGCCTGACGAACTATCGTGTGCTGAAAAAGGGCATTCATACCCTACAAGAATTGTTCTATTCATTAGTGTAGGTTTGAAGTTTAGTTGTATATTTGGTATATTAAATTTCCAGTTTGCTTTATTTTTCATTAGCGTTTCTTTATTAATACGATGCATTTCTTTACAAATCAATTATATTATTAATTTTTCTGTATCATCTATCATGACTTTAGTTAGGTATCTTTTTTAAGTTACAAACCAATATTGACTAAGGACATATGTGTTTATTATTTGCAGCTTATTTATTTTTCTATAATTTTCTTTCCAAAGATATATATTTGGTTTTCTATAATTTTCTTTCCACTGATTTATATTCTTTTCATTTTATTTAAAATGTTTTTTTTAAATGATTCCCGAGTGATATTTTAATCACTACAGTGGCCTAGTGGTTAGAGCGGCCGCCTAGATGGGGGAGGTCGTGGGTTCGATTCCCTGTCGAGTCATACCAAAGACTTTAAAAAATGGTACTAACAGCTGCCTCGCTTGACGCACAGCTTTAAACGGTTATTGTTAGGACTGGTCGGCCTAGTGTCTGGATAATGTGACTGGGTGGGACATCATGCTACATGTCTGAGACATGATGCCCCAGTGCTAGACATCACTATAGACTGTCACAATGCCGACATCGTAGCGATATGACTAAAAATTTGTTAAATCTACGTGATATTGAAATAGAAAATGCTTCAAACTTTGATGGTTTCTGTTATATATCGAGGCAAAACGCTTTCGTGGTTTTCTATCCAGTTTCCTGTTAGAAGAATCTCTATTTTCAATGGTCTATTTGCGATACTAGTGATTTCCCCAATTATTTCTTTTTCTTTTTGTAAATGTACAAGACACTGTACATCTAAAATGAAGTTTGTGCAACCTTTGGCATGTTGAAACCTTTTAATCTCTTTATGCACATTAGGTAATTTTATTTCATGGATACATTCATTATATTTTATTTTTATGCTAACAATTTCTATTCTAGTCACATATATCAACTTTCACAGTACACAGCTACGCACCGTAGATCTTTTATTTTGAATGTTCTTGTCGGAGTCCTATTTACAAGCAAAGACAACTAGCTAGAAATATATATATATATATATATATATATATATATATATATATATATATATATATATATATATATATATATATATATATATATATATATATATATATATATATATATATATATATACATATATATATATATATATATATATATACATATATATATATATATATATATATATATATATATATATATATATATATATATGTATATATATATATATATATATATATATATATAGTTATATATATATATAGTTATATATATAGTTATATATAGTTATATATATATATATATATATATATATATATTTATATATATATATATATATATAAATATATATATATATATATATAGTTATATATATATATATAGTTATATATATATATATATATATATATATATATATATATATATATATATATATATATATAACTATATATATATATATATGTAACTATATATATATATATATATATATATTCCTATCTCGTTGTCTTTGCTTGTAAATATATATATATATATATATATATATATATATATATATATATATATATATATATATATATATATATATATATATATATTCCTATCTAGTTGTCTTTGCTTGTAAATATATATATATATATATTCCTAGCTAGCTGTCTTTGTTTAAGGGCAATATTGGTTGTTTTTTGGCAGTTGGAGAAATAGTAGTGTCACAGCAGTTTATATTCTTTTCAATAGTTTATTGAGATGTTTACATTTTCATATAATGAGTTTTTTTTGGCGTATATTTAGTTTTGCTGACAAATTTTGATAATATTGATATATTGAAAATTGCTTCTAAAATATTTGTCCTTACCCAGTATTTTTGCTCCTTTTATCTTTCGTTCTTTTGAAGCCCTTTTTTCTGTAAAACGCGTTTTGACATGAAAATAGATACTGACAGGGAGCACGCTGTTATCAGCTGAGTTTATCTCAGCTGAGGCCTTGATCGAAGGTCTTGACACTTCTTTTCATAACATCGCTCATCAGTTGAGATTGAGCGAATTTTCCATTGCTCAAGAAAATAAGACCAAGCGAGTAATTAAAACTTTCAGTTTGTCCAACAATTAAAAAAATAAGAAAGACACATTGATTGCTTTCAGAGATATATCAGCCTAGATTCGTTGAGCTTTAGAAAATTTTCCATTGCTCAAGAAAATAAGACCACGCAACTTTCAAACACGTCAGTATAAATGTTGGCTATATTTCATGTATTTTTGTCATTGCTGATTTCCCTTCTAAAAACCTAACCTTTCGTTTTATCAAAGTTAGTATTGAGATTCCATAGATTTTAATAATCACGTAAACTGTCCATGAGATTTTGTAAACCCTCAGTGCTGTCTGAAAATATAACTAAATCGTCAGCAAAATGTAACAAATATAAAAACATCTCGTCTAACTCAATACAGATATCATCAAAAATTGTAAAGCTTTTTCCAGATCTTCGTCAGGTTAAGAAAATAGCGTCAGTGCTAACAGTTCACCTTGTATTAAACGTGCTCTGAACTAAAACAGGGAGTTTTGTGTAAGCCAGTGGAGCACACGATATAACTGAGCTTTAGGTAGATCAAAGAACCTTTAGCACTTTGATATTTGTAGTTGCGCTCAACAGTTTGTACTTTGTTTAAGGTTATATTCTAACAGGGAAAAAACACTTGACATCCTGGTTATTTTTTTTTAAAAAGATCTTGTGTATCTTAGGTATTTTAAAAATCTTTTAATTCCGTTTATTTTGGAGTATGAATGATACGTATAATGTGATTTATAGAACATATAGTTTGGCTTTACTTCAGATGTACATCTATCAATAAACTGCTAGCTCCGCTTGGTGGTTTTCACTTTCTGGACTTCAAAGCTAAATTGTGAAGACACCCCCCCCAAAAAAAAAAAACACCTCCAGCTTCCCCCCAATAAAACAAGCCGGTAACAATTTTTACTTTTTTATATTTTGTAATTCATTCATTGCACTTTCAGAAGTTGTATATTCATTATTCATTTCCATGTTTTAATAACTTTAATTAATGTACTTTGGATTAGTTGAGGCTGAGTTTCAGAGCACATCGGATCAGCATTGTGGTCCTATGTAGTTAGATCATGTACAATTTTCACAAGTATAACATAAAGAAATTTTAGCCACAGTACATGAATGTAGCACGGACTTGTGCCTAAATTCTCTCTACCCTAACTTAAAATTAATTCGCTACTCACTCGAGAAAACATTGACCACTCCCTAAATGATCTTTTCATCTTTATGTTCATATCGAATCTAACCGAGACTGGACACAAACGCTAGGAGAGTAACTGATCAAATCAGACATGAATTAATTGTTATTTTACGACATGAAAGGTTATACTGAATCATGTTAATTAGCATACACGACGCGATGGTCACGTGTGAGCAGAATAGAACCCACACAATTTAGTCCCTATTCCCGCATGCTAACCACTGAGTTCGCGAGGCTATAAGCCCGGGATGGAGGTACCATTTAGCGGGTCATGTTCTTTTATTCTGCATTTTGCCTAAATAAAAGTACAACTTTAATAAAAATTAAAATACTTAGTATAGTATTGCCAAAAGAATTAAGTCAGTACTGCATGAAATAGTATCTGACAATCAAAATGCAAAAGAAAGATTCATTGGTGAAAGCACAAGGATAATATATGATATGCACAACAGAGAAGTGTTGCAAATTCCAAGTGTATCATTATTAATTGATTTTGTAAAAGCAATTGATTTTATTTCACGGAGAGTTATGAAAATGCTCTTTAATTTTTGACTGTGTATAAAGCACTGAGCTAAACCTTTTTATTGTAATATCTCATTGGTAGTTTTACAAAACAAATTTCTTGCAGAGTTTTTCAAAACTTTACAGGCTGTCAACAGGGTGATCCATTATCCCCATCTCTTCTTATTATCTGTAGAAATATTGTTATACTATTAAAGACTAATAAAAATATAAAAGCCTTCAAACAAAAGGAAACATAATTTTTACTGTCACAGTTTGCAGATGACATTACTTTAATTTTTGATGGATTTTTTGAATCCTCAGAATTCTCTGTTGAAAAATTAAATTACTTTACAAGTATTTCAGGACTGAAATTTAACATTATCATAAAAAGCAGTTTGGATAGAAAACAAGAAGTACAGTGTATAAATATTTCATCTCATTCTAAAGTTACAGTGGGTAATTGAATTTATATGAATGGGCATAGAGTTTTCTGTAAATTTGGATGAAAAGGTAAAAATTAATTTTGAAGAAAAAAGAACAGAAAACTACCAAACTTATTTAAAACATTGGAAAAAGTGATCATTAACACAAAAATATGACAAAAACATAATTCTGAAAACCTTAACTATTCCAGAGTTTAATTATTACCAAATTCTCAGCAAACTTTTATTAAGGAATTAAAAATGAAATATTTTTCACCTTTTTATGAAAATCAAGTGGATAAAGTTAACAGAAAAGTTATGATTAAAACTTTTTCTAAAGGTGGCTTGGTGATGAGAGATATTGAGAAATTTATATTTAGCTTTGAAATAAACATGGATTCATTGACTTCTTTTACCTCAGTAAATTTGTCAATTTAATTGAAAATGAAATATGTGAGAATAAATACATGTTCTTTTAAGGAGAAGAAAATGTGATGACCTTATCCGAAAGTAAACAAAAATGCTTTATGGCGTGATGATTTACTGGCTTGGAAACTGTTACTAAGCAAAAATATACCCTTAAGTAGTATATGGAGGCGACTGGGGTTCTAAAACTCCCTTTGTCCCTATCAAATTCATTTTACCTACCTACCTACCTATCTACCTACCACAGTGTATTCAAGTAAGCCACTTAGTCTCTCTAGTAAAAATTGACCATGAAATACGAAAATAGGGACACAAAATTAGCGACACTATAGAGACAAAAATTAGAGAATGGAGATATACAAATCGAATCGCTATGAAATGTAGCTGACTAATCATTTTAATAACTAACCAATCTATAAATAACTATGAGATCTAAAACAGATCTCTTCATCTTACTTACTGACACCTTAACACTATACAAACAAAAAATAGGGATATATAAAAGGAACGTAGAAAAATGGATTATAGAGACACATTTAGTGGCATTGTAGAAACATCAAAGCTATGCAAAATTTTCTAATTTGCATAGCTTTAGTGTACCTAATGATGACCCTAAATACATTTCTAAAGCATAACGGATCACATAGACTAGCTCAGCCAACTACTCAGATCTATAAATAACTTGTGTCCAATCAACTACTATATCTCCTGCTCTATTTAGCTTAAGCTCAGAGCCTCTCGAACAAATCTCTTCATTCTTCATTTTACTTGTGTGTATATATTTTTATGTTTGTGTGCATATTTTTGTGCTTGTATGTGTTGTGTATTTTTGTACGAGTTTGTGTGCAAGCACATAAATGTGTAGTCTTTGTTTATCCCTATAAAACTCCCTTTGTCCCTATCAAATTCATTTCACCTACCTACAGTAGTGCATATTCAGATCAGCCACTTGCAACACTTGCCAATTTTCCCCTTGTGTCCAGTACATATACGTCATTGAAGCTAGAAATGTTGAGGCTATAAATATAGACTTGGGGTTTTAATAACCATTTTCACAAGTTGTTAGCCATAAATAGATGCTATTGCTTTTAAACAGGATTGTCACACAAGTTGAGGCTATAAATATACACTGGATTTTTCGAAAAGAAATCTCCTACCACTGGTGGCTATAAATAGATACTAGCCAAAGAAAGTCTATTTTGTGACATTTATCTCAATCTCTTACATTTTAAACTAACACAGCACTGGATAGGGAGTATGGTATAATGGGTGGTATAGTGGCTGTAATGGATATTTTTGTTTTATAAGGGCTAGTTTATTTGAGAGATTTCATCTCCTTCTCTTGTATGTTAAGCTAACATAAAGCATTGGATAGTGAGTATAATGGATGGAATAGTGGGCATAATGGATATTTTTGTGGTGTAAGACTGTAAGGGATAGCCTATGTTGTGAGATTTCATCTCTTACATTCTAAGTGAACACAAGGCGTTTTGGCTAGTGAGTATATGCTAGATCGTAGTGGTGATGGATACTATTTTTGTGGTGTAAGTGACAGTCTGGTAAAATTTCATAATCTTTGTTTACATTCTAAGCTAACAAATAACATTTGGAGTGTGTGTCTATTGGTCTTTGTTTGTCCCTACAAAACTCTTTATCCCTATTAAATGAATTTCCCCTACCTATCTACAGTAGGGCATATTCATGTCAGCCACTTGCAACACTGTTGCCATTATTCCTCTATTGTCCCGTACAGTGATGTCATTGAAGGTAGAAATGTTGAAGCCATAAATATAGACTAGGTGTTTTTAATAGGAATTTCCAAAAGTTGTAGCTATAAATATATATTGGGTTTTTCCAAAAGAATTTTTTACCAGTGGTGACTAAAAATAGATACTAGCCTTTTTCCACATTTTGGTAGTGTAAGAGATAGTCTATTTTGTGAGATTTTATCTTCTTGTCTTAGATTTTAAGCTAATAGAGGCATTTGGATAGTGAGTAGAGTATAATGGATGGTATAGTTGATATTATTTTTGTGCTGTACGGGATAATCTATTTTGTGAAATTTCATTTTACTCTTTTTCATTCTAAGCTAACACAATGTTTGGAGTGTGTGTGTGTGTGTGTGTGTGTGTGTGTGTGTGTGTATTGGTCTTCATTTGTCCCTATCAACCCTTTGTCCCTATAAATACATTTCACCTTATAAATAGTTCTGACCTTGAAAAACCCCATGATATCACCAATGTTAATTCCCATTGACCTCCAGGTGACATTCCCATGTTAAATTCCCATAGACCCCATAATGCATACAACCTTATTTAACACCAAGACCCCACAGACCCCAGTCACTTCCCTGGAGAGAAGATAATGTTATGAAAACAAGTTTATGGATGAACTTCCTTATAAGGGTGAACAAGTTACCCATCTCCTATAGGAAATGGTTCTTGGCCTCAGTTATTTTGAAAACCCATTTATGTTGAGTGATTTGGTCTGGTTCCGAAAGAATTGTTCCTTGTTATGCTAATTATTCCCTGCTTATCTCAACCACAGTAAAGTCTATAAACCTCTTATGTTGAGCGTAAGATTTTTCTGAATTAAGAAGTAAAACCACCTATTTTAGCAAATGCAACTTTTAATGACCATCTCTAAAATATATGACAAGAAATGATCAGCAAAAGTGATTTGTCAGTTACATTTTGCTACTAGCCACTAGTCAACACTAAAAAAAAACTTTTAAAAAAGTACAATCCTACACACCTTGTGAAATTGAAATTCTTCAAAAGTGGGAATAGATAATACAGTGGAACAATGTGCGTAGACTTTATGCATGGATCATGCTAATTTGGTACTCATATGATACATTAAAACCATTATTGACACATGCTCTATTTTTGATGAATCTGCCTTTCTCCATGACACTGCTTCTGGAAAAGATCCATGGTCATCATTTTCAGAATAATATATTCAGAATCATATGTACTTTCATATTTTTTTACAAGATTGGAAAGGGGATTATTGTTGGATATTACATGACTATTGGATCTCTGATATTACTGACATGTAGGTACACGATTTTTGTAGTTATGCGACTATAAATGCAAATGGTGAGTTTTAGGTAAACTTTTGTTAATGATGTAGTTATGTCAAATACATAATAATGACAATACTTGCTATCTATCAGAAAATCAATCCTTTTCCTATCAATATCATGCAGATATGACAAGAAATAACATCATTTAAGTTTTCTAGGTCTACCAGTAAGTAATTACGATAATACTTTTCCTAAATCAGAAAACATGAACAAAATCACCCCATCCCTCGAAAAACCTGACAACTTTTTAAACCTTTACAATGTATAAGGTGAGGTCATGTGCTGATTAACATTTGTTGAATTCCGATTCTGTCTTTGGCCCATAAAATTTGACTATAATGACACATTACTGTGTATCAATTTCCATTAAATAATATCTGTAGTTAAGATTCATTTCAACTGTAGGTATATGTATATTGTATTTTTCTCCCACTGGCAAACACACAAGTAAATCCATTTCTCTTAAATAGGGATAGTCAATAACAGACGAAAATATTTATCAAGGATATCTTCAAAATGATGTTACCAGTTTTTAAGAACCCTGAAATCTTGAGCCCCAGTTATGCTGATGATCTTTCGACACCGTGAGATACAATCAAGATAAGTGTGTGTGTGTGATTAAGATTTAACAATTTTGTAGTCATATCGCTACGATGTCTGCAGTTTGACAGTTTATAGTGATGTCTAGCACTGGTGCATCATGTAGCATAATGTCCCACCCAGTCCCATTATGTTGACTCAAGGCCAACCAATCCTAACACTAACCTCTTATTGTTGAGTCCCATGCACGGCAGTTGTTAGTACCATTTTTTAGAGTCATTGCTATGACTCGGCAGAGTTCAAACCCACGACCTCCTGCATGAGATAATTAAGATTGCTTCTAAATTTATAAATGAGACAGAATCAAATTTTGTTCGTAAATGTTCCTAAAACAACTGACTGTAATAATTCATTATAAAGTTAACACCTAATTTAACAAAGACATTCAACCACTAAACTACAATTATCTCATTTAGTCTCATCATATCTCATGACCAGAGTGGTCCCACTTTCCACAAAGATCTCAACATTTTTTCTTTAAATAAGATACAGTCCAACCTGGTTATGTTGCCGGCCTAGGGGTTTGCCAAAAAGCAACGAGATAGCTGATGATCGAGATAAACGAAAACCAATATGGTGTCAATATAATAACATGTGCTTGAAATTTCATTATGTGCACATGATGTGCAATAATAAATGAGAATGTACATGCACTTATTTTTGACGATTTTTACACAACAGCGTTTCCGCGATTTGTTTGATGAAGCAATTGGCATGCTATAAAAATATACATACATGTTTGTTAACTACAAAAGGCATATGTGCACCAACTAACAGCAGAGATTTACCAGTATACAATACAAACCACCATCGCTTCTCGATACAAACCTTTATTATATTCTCCAACATTGCAAATACAAAGATCGCTCACAAAATCACAAAAAAACGTGCAGGTGTAGTTCGTTTTTACATAAAGCTAACCAGTGTCAAAAATAAATTCACAAGTCATTTCACTCCGACAGCTCTGAAAAGTATCGTAAACAGAAGAGCTACAGCATGTTATCCTTCAGACAAGATCAACAAGAGCGATTGAACTGTCACTGGAATGAATGACCATACGGACCGTGATCATGTGCTACGTGAACTCAGCACATGCGCAGTTAACCAAATTATATCTCCTTTCCCACAAATGAAACTTACACGAGTCAACATTGGACCGTATATATTACTGTAGCATAATTTAACACCCAATATAGGGATTCTTTCACTCCTGTATTTTGAGAAATAAATAATTATTTTTATTTATCCAAAAGTTATTTATTTGTTGTTTGCTATTTCTTCTTGCTGAGTTTAAGTGTCTGTAACAATCAACAAACACAAAGATTAGCCATTCCATTAATTTTCTCTGTTCCATTCGCATCTTCAGAAGTCTGTCAGTTGTAGGTATAGTATGGTAGCATAATTGACTGTCAAAACATATAGTACTTGGCCATATGTCAGCATAAGTAAATTATGATGTAACAATGAACTGCTAAGATGGGGTTGTCGTTATAAACAAAAAAACATTTGTGTACTGATTGATTCAAATGTATTACTTAGTTAAGTTTGTAGCTTCCTTTCATTCTCCCTTTTATTTATCCAGTCAAAAGCCACAATTGTACAAATTAAATAACCAAAAAGTCCGTCGCCAGATGGGACAGTTTTGTCACCAATAAGGGGAAAAAATTGCCGGCGATTGGTCATGGTGATCGACATTATTTGGCACATTTTGCCCTTTTTTTGTGTTTGAGATATTAGGTTTTGGCAACATAAAAGAATCGACATAACCGATGAGAAAATGCTAAGACAAAGAGAGAATTTGGTGGTTACACTTTAAAAACGTCGACTTAATAGGGTTGGCAAGGTCCCGAGGTCGAGATAAGTGGGTTCGACTGTAAATTTATTATCTTTATCACAAAACAATAAGCTGGTGATATACTGAATAATCCTGAAAGTTTTGTTACATATTTGAGAAATATTTTAGAATTTTCCAAAATTAAATATATTTTTATTTTTTTTTTATCATGACCACAAAAATATATTTGTGTAAAATTGAAAATTCAAAATTATTTTCCCTCCCTTCTACAATATCTGACACAAATTCCAATATTTCTAGATATACATCCAATTTACAACCATTGCAGAAATAATGTGAAGAATGTAATAAACCATGACACAGCTCTTGTACTTTAAAAGCACTGTTTCCTGAATTACTCAGAGACATATTTAATTTACTTCATTATTTTTCATGAGACAGACTATGTTATCAATATCATGCAATGCTATAACGATGTATTCTGTGACAAATCAGAATGCTGGGTATTAACGCTACTTGTCAAGAGATTGTTTTCTAAATTTTTTCTGGTTGCTAAAGCATACATGTTTCTAGATTTGACCACACAACCTAGTATATCACATTTCTCTGGGGCATATCCTCTTTTGAAAACAAAGTTTGTTACAACTGAAACAATGCAAATAATTAAGAATGAAACCACCATTGCAAATGTTCTGAAAGGGAACAGCTGGCCATCACTGACATTAAATCCAGGATAGCGAATGAATTCTGGAAAGTTAAGAGTCATCTCTCCTGCACCAAGTCGTAGCAGCAATCCTACTGCAAAACCAAGAGTGGCTCCATATGAGTTAGTGAATTTGAAGAATACTGCACAAATTAACTGAGGAAGCACAATTACAAAGACTACATCAGCAGCTAGAATGAAAAGCCCATAAATAACGGGGACAAATATCGAAATCACAGTTGCCATTGCTCCAATGACAAATATAGACAGTCGCTGAACCCAAATTAACTCCATGTCAGAAGCCTGAAAAATAAAGAATAATGATATTAGTTCATCCTGAATCTGGTAATGGAGAACAAGAGCCTTATAAAAAATAAATACTGTCAATAAAATTCCTCCTTTACCAAGTGATTCACCTTTTTTGTGTCTCAATGGTACATATATACATATATGTGTATATTTTTTACATACATGTCTAATGTGGAACATGAATAGTTTCAACACTCTGTTCTCACCCATTAAACCTGTCATCTGTAGTGAATCCACAATACATGTAGTTCCATAAAAAAAATATGCACACAGATTTAAAATATTACACAATTTCTCACACATCATTGTGTCTGAATTAACTGAGAAAAAATTTTAGCAAAATTACATAACCAATGATGAAATACATTTAGTTTTCAGTATGTCCCAAGATCAATAAATGGTATCTGTATGAATTTCAAACTGAAGTTTTCTCATCTGCAAATCATAATACTTTATTGTTTTGGGAAAAACTGATTGATTTTAAGCTTTTCTGTTACTCTAATGTTTGCTCTTGGCAAAGATAATCATATTTCTTAAATGAAGAATTTGAACAAAGCCAATACCTTGTGTCTCCAAGGCTTCAAGCTTTTCTTTAACAGTAAAAGCTTTAGATTTCTGTGTCCCATCATGCATTGTAAATGGTCATTAACCAACACTTTTACACCTATTTTTTGTTATGACTACAGCAAGAAAAATTGTCAATGAGCCATGGTCATATTTATAGGGAATGGATGACTGCATCTATCACTGCCATGCCATGCTCACATGTTAGTGGATTTCATTTTTTGATGTTTTATACATCATTGCCTCAGAAATTTTGCAACTGACTTTAACCATGAGCCATGATCTTAAATGAATTGATTCATAAATTCATGTGAGATTTTTTTTTTATCAAGAATCGCACTGTTTGCTGTTTGGTTGTGTATGCAGTTTAAAGACCATATTGGACACTATTTGAGCAACAGTCACACATAGAATCGATTGAAAACAAAGAAGACTTAATGCTTCCTTGTTCAAGGATCAGTAATATTAAGAGTAACACTTATGAGCTGACTTCCTTCAACAATAAACTATGATCAAAATTCTTCCATGGCCCAGCTAATGGTTCTGACACTCATATTTCCCATGTTTATTTTGGCACAAAACTTTAAGAAAATTTCAGAAGCCACACCTTTATCATTTTATATTCGAATTCATACATGATCTCTTTCACAAAATAAAAATAAATTTTATTCATGTTATTTTCTGTACTTTTAAGACATTATATTTTCATGTACGAGAATAATAAATGTATATAAAATTTTATGAACCATGTCATGCTCATCTTATATCTGAAATCATATGCGACCTCTTCCTCAAAATGATAATAAACTTTTTACATGTTATTTACTTTTACGAAAAGTTCCACGGTAATGCCACAATCGTCTTGTATTTTAATTCATATGCAACTTCTTTTTCAAAATGATGATAAAAACTTTTTACTTGTTATTTTTCATACATTTAAGAAGACATTTTTTGTGTTTATGAGAAAAATATGTGTATGTGAAATTCAAGAGTCAGGTCACACTCGTGTTATATCCAAATTCATGTTATAACAGATTATGCTAAATCAAGGTCAGAATGTATTTGTGATGAGATGTGATTATAATTTTTAACGTAGCTTTAACAATGTTTCATATTGCTACAATGTCTGCAGTGTGGCAGTTTTTAGTGATGTTTATAACTGGGGCATCACGCCGCAGACATGTAGAATGATGTCCCACCCAGTCACATTATCTTGACAACAGGCTGACCAGTCCTAACACTAACCTCTTAATGCCGAGCGTCAAGCAAGGCAGCTGTTAGTACCATTTTTTAAAGCATTTGGTATGACTCGACTGGGAATCGAACCCACAACCTCTTGCATCCAAAGTGGATGCTCTAACCACTAGGCCACTGGAGCGGTTCGCACTGTATTTGTAAACAATGTAATAAAAATTTATAATAACAAGAAACATGAAGTTTTCAGGTATGGAAGAGTAAACAGAAATCTCCATAATTGACCTTTAAGGCACTGGATTCATGATCAGAAGGATGCCAGCTTAATTCCCATCTATGGCCACTCTGGCAGGCAACTTATCTCGACTTACCTACAAACTGTTTTTGTACCATAAAACACTGGGATCAGCCCAGAATATGCTATTAAGCTGGAATCAATCCAGAATACATTCAAATAATGGAATCAGTTTAGCACAGTACATTTAGGATGTGATTAGCAAAGCACAGCATACTTAAAATCAGTCTAGCACAGTATACATAAGCTTGTATCAGCTCATAATACTATTTAATACTGGGATCAATCATGCACAGTATACTTAATCTGGGTTCAGCTCAGAATAATTTTTAATGCTGGGATCAGCCTAGAATTGATTCTGCTCGAGGTGTGATCAGCCCAGAATCAGCCTAGCACCAATTGGGTATCATCATAGTCTTGTAGTGGCCATTTAGAGTCTAGTCAGCGAGTAACCCCTGTCAGAGAGAGAGAGAGAGAGAGAGAGAGAGAGAGAGAGAGAGAGAGAGAGAGAGAGAGAGAGAGAGAGAGAGAGAGAGAGAGAGAGAGAGAGAGAGAGAGAGAGAGAGAGAGAGAGAGAGAGAGAGAGAGAGAGAGAGAGAGAGAGAGAGAGAGAGTGAGCGAGAGAGAGAGAGAGAGAGAGAGAGAGAGAGAGAGAGAGAGAGAGAGAGAGAGAGAGAGAGAGAGAGGAGAGAGAGAGAGAGAGAGAGAGAGAGAGAGAGAGAGAGAGAGAGAGAGAGAGAGAGAGAGAGAGAGAGAGAGAGAGAGAGAGAGAGAGAGAGAGAGAGAGAGAGAGAGAGAGAGAGAGAGAGAGAGAGAGAGAGAGAGAGAGAGAGAGAGAGAGAGAGAGAGAGAGAGAGAGAGAGAGAGAGAGAGAGAGAGAGATTTATTTTGATTTTCTTTGGACAAATTTGTATTTTGTTAAACTTAAACTGTTGCTATGCCAGAAATCAGACATAAACACACATACACCTTTAAATGGTCATAAGTTTGAATTTTACAGCAAACCCTATCTGTTATCATGGGCCAAGATAGTGCAGATTAACTGGTTGATATCTGGCGAAAGCATGTGCTATAAATGGGATAGGAATGTAATCTTCTCAATGTTTTCAAATTTCTGCCACCACCACAAAAGACAACAAAGAGTGGTTTCCAGTTAACTTTGCTGCAAAAAAATACTCAATGTAAGGCTGCAATTGTTTTTTATTGCACTTTTATCTTGGCAAGATGGTTTTCCAAGTCAAAGGTTTGAGTGGATATTATTTTGATTGTGCTGCTTAATTGCAACTACTAAAAATTTGAGAAAACAACTGAAGGTTTTCCACATTCAATATCCCTTATTCAACCACCTGAGCCCTTCAACATCAATGTTGTCTGATAGAACCACATCAATGCATCTGTAATTAGGAAGAGGTGTTGAGTTACATGTGCATGAAAGGTTTAGATGTATGAGATATTGGATACAAAGTAATGAAGTCTTTCAGGGAATATCTGCAGATCTGTGTTGATGTTTTTGATGCATGTACAATCATAGCTTGTGATATGCATGTACAACTTTGTAGTCAAACAAAATTTCTTCAAAATGTTTCTTTATGGACATTTACCGGTAATCACAGTTTAGCCAAGAAACCTGATCCATAGATTGAAATGCTATGAACATGTTTCAGTATTGCTCAATGTGTTGTTCAAATGAGTCTGGTGAACAAGAGGAAAGAAGTGCAATTGTGCCTCTTGATTCCATAATGATAACAAATGCAATTCTCAAGTCAAGAAAGGTAATATCACAAGCATCCATAATATTAATTATAAAAACACAACTTTGCCAGCAACAAATTGCATCAATGTCATTTTTGGTATAATATGACTGATTTTGCCTCCAGAAATTGCCTTGTGGGCATCTCTATAAAATTTGAATGTATGGCTGAGTGGAATTGCACCGAAAGAGAACAATAAGCACCTGTGAAATTGCACTTGACACTATACTAATCCATTGGTAAAATTTTTGTTTGGATATAGCATAAGTGATATGGGGATATAGAATAAGGGAACTACTGTGTCAGGTATGGTGAGCACACCAGCAGCTTGTGAGTCAACAAATGCATCCTGAGCAAGCTGACGAATGGTATGAAGGGTATAATCTATATGCATCCTTGATGAACATCTAAGTTAGGCCAGCAGATCTTGCATAATCAAGACTATCTGGTGAGTCAAGAAATCATAGTGGTAACAACATCTAAAATGCTTCAATTTCCTTTCAAATGATGTGATATCATGCACTAATGAACATTGCTATTACAGAAATGTTGAAAATTCAACATGGGCACCAATTGCATAATTGTCATTGTCAGCTTGTACAAGTCCTCCCACAATTTCCAAGAAGACCCTACACAGTAGAAAATATCTAAATGTGTCATGCACTTGTAACACTCACTGATATCAAACTTGCATGCAGGTAGTGCTGTGCCCATATCCATTAAGACTTCACTAGTGATAATGTGCAATCAGCAATGAGTGAATCCATGTACAGCATCTAAATGTTGTTGCTGTACAGCACCTTAGTGTTGTCACTATATAGCATCTTAATGTTGGCACTATACATCATTTTAATGCTGTCACTGTAGAGCACTTTATTGATGTCACTGTACAGTATCCTAATGTTGTCACTGAGCAGCATTATGTCGTCACAATATAGCATCTTAATGTTGTCACTTACATCATCTTAATGTTGTCACTGAGCAGCCTCTTAATGTTGTCACCATACATCTTTATGTTGTCACTGTAAAGCATCTTAATGTTGTCACCATAGGTTATCTTTATCTTGTCACTGTACAGCATCTTCATCTTCATGTTGTCACTGAGCAGCCTCTTAATGTTGTCACCATATATCTCGCATCTTAATGTTGTCACCATAGATTATCTTTATCTTTTCACTGTACATCTTCATCTTCATGTTGTCATTGAGCAGCATCTTAATGTTGTCACCATATATCATCTTAATGTTGTCACTGTACAGCATCCTAATGTCACTGAGCAGCATCTTAATGTTGTCACTGTACAGCATCCTAATGTCACTTAGCAGCATCTTAATGTTGTCACTGTACAGCATCCTAATGGCACTGTACAGCATCTTAATGTTGTCACTGAGCAGCATCTTAATGTTGTAACTGTGATGATTGTAAATGAGCAGCTTTGATAAATTCGACACCAATGCACCAGCATAAATGGATTTATTCAAATTCAGTTTGGAAATTTTGCTCTCAACTGCTATCAATTAAGCATCAAATAGTGACCTGAATGTAGGCTGGCAGTAAAGTTTTCATTGACCACTGTCAAGGATGAGGTCAATATGAATTCACTTAGCAAATTCTCCAAAGTTTCCCTGAACATATCACTGTTCATCAGATTGAGGAAGTCTTTTGAAAGTTTTTCTTCATGGCCATTTGCATATCTGTAGTCATCTAAATGTAAGGTGTCATCCACATGACATTGCAGTACATGAGGGATTCATGAGATACATTCCCAAACACACATACACTGCAGATTTCTTATATGAATAACCTAGTTGAGCACTGGATGAAGAATTTGACACAGCTTGATATATTCAGGAAACAGGTCATTTTAAAAAGATCTTGTATATCTTATATAAAGTTCAAAGAACCTTTAATTTCCTTTATTTTGGTGTATTTTTGATGGATGTAATATGGGTTATAGAGTATACAGTTTGGTCTTATTCCAGATATACTTTGAAAATGTGCTCCGTTGACTATAAATTTGTGGATTAGCATAAGCAACCCCACCAAACCCCAACCACCAAAGCATGAAAATGACTTTAAAATGATTTGCAGTATTTAAAATTATATTAAAATAACAATGTTGCAAAGATGAGAGACTCCTCTTATCAAATTAACAAAATGAAGAGTGAATTTCTTCAGTATTATTACACTTCTTCATAATGAGATCATAATTTTTTATTGTTAAGCATGGCCGATTTACTCCAGGTCATAAATCACTCAAAAGTTTCTAAGGTCTTATAGATATTTTGCTAACTTCATCATTTTCTTGCCATTATGTTTATTAATATTGCATAAATTTTTTTCTGTTCATTATTTAATAATTTACATCAGCTACAATTATGTCACCTTAGCTTCAATCTCTGTCAATGTTCAAAACACTGATACACCTTTTTAAAAAGTGGCACCATATAGTTCAAATTCTTTACTTTTTTAATTTGGGCTACTATATGATAATGCAATAAAATTATAAACAACATTAACTCTAACAGCCTGATGCAAAAAGAAATATGCTGTTGTAAATTTACCCATGTTACTTACATAAATGAATTTGCATGGATGATGTCATAATAATATGAATGTCACTGAGTTGTACAGCAATCATAGATTTTACAAAAGTGGCCAACCTTCATATATGTTGACATAAATTCAGTTTAAATAATTCTAATACCTGTTTTCTGAAGAGCTGCCTGTAGATATTGTGAGTAAACATGGAACTAGAGCCCAGTATAGCACTGTCCATTGATGACATCACTGCTGCCGATATAGCACCCAGACCTAGAATTGGAAAAGAAATTTTATTAATGTCCATTGAACTTACCATATATACTTGCTTATAAGACAAGTCCAACTGCAAACTGCACTGACCCAGAGATGCATTTCCCACACTGTGCCAGCAGATCTGGGTCTGTGCTGTTTGTAAGGAGTAATTAGTAGAACAAACGACATCATAACTGATGCTTGAAACAGACTATTTTTTAAAAATCGTTGATGAAAGTTTGTACTGTGCACCAGGACAAAATACTAATTTCACAAGTAACTTACAGCTTACATGCTACTTAAGATTTGCTCTCTATTTGGTCAACTTGTATGATTAAATTTAAGAACAACTGTTCACACTTCAAACAATATCTGGATTGAATCATCTGTTTAGCTCCCCAAGATAAAAAAAATTTAAAGAATTGTATTTTCTCATTAGTATCTTTAGTATAAAATTTACAAATTATTGTTAGATACTATTACAACACTGTATGCATATTCGTATGTCTGAATTTCTATGCCTTGCTCACTCATGCCAGCCATAGTATTGAAGTAAATATTATTGTTAATGATATAATCATATCCTTTTTATTCTGTATCTCTTATTCAATTTTATGTACCTCCAATGACCGATTCAACACATACATTAAATCAAAAGATTTGAGATATGTTAGATAATTGCAAACCTGCCAATCCTAACAAAACCTTCTCTCCAAGGCAGTAGATTTTTTTTCCCTGTAAGATAGACCAATTTTCAGTAAAGGACAACAAAATATCATGTACCATTATTGTCAAGTATGCACTTAAAAGATTGTATTCATGACTGATGCAGCAATGGTAAACATAATGTTCAACTGAAAGGTTTGTAAAGTACACTTTATAAATTACCTTCAGTGAACTACAGCACTAAACCCTGTGGAGCTCAATGCCTTCTCTCTCTCTCTCTCTCAAGTTACTTGCTGTTACTATTTTAATTTCAGATGATGAAAATCATAGACTTAATCAACACATGTCCAATAAACATGCTGTTGCCCTTCTTGCTTTTTTTACCCAAGAATCTGAATATTCCTCTATATTATTCTGTTATGACTATTAACTCTTTAACAGTTATTTTTCTTGTTTATATTGAATATGTATTGTTTGTTGAATGCAATATTTTGAAAATTCTATTAGTGTGTCTGTGATATGGATTTTTAAATACAGCTTTCGCAATTTTTCAGTCATATCATTATAATGTCTGTAGTGGGGTAGTTTATAGTGATGTCTAGCAGACAGGTGGCATGATGTCCCATCCAGTCACATTATTCTGACACCATGCCGACCAGTCTTAACACTAATCTCTTAATGCTGAGCACCTAGCAAGGCAATTGCTGGTACCATTTTTATAAGCAGTCTTTGGTATGAATCAGCTGGGGTTCTAACCTGTGACCTCCTGCATCTGAGTTTGACACTAACTACTAGGCCACCAGAGTGGTCTAAAATTCTATAAGCAACAGTTTAATTGACATACAGATGTTTTGCATGATAAAATATATGCAGTTTAAAGCATCTGAGGTACTGCTTTAATATTAGTCTGGTTCCCTAACCAACTAAATCTAATAAGAAACCCTGATTCAAATCAAAAAGGAACAAGCCAGTATCCAGATTTTACAACAAGAATTTTCTGAAACTTTTGCCTTTATTCTGAAATTGGTATTTTAAGGGTCAAAAAGAATTAATATCTCTCCTAAAGGATAACATTTTATCCTCAAACTAATTTTTTATTTACAGGTACAATTTTCAAAAAATAAGATTTTGAACAATATCTGTCACACAGTCACAATATCAAATCTCATTTCTGTTGTAACTTTACATCTACTTTTCCCCCAAGATGCAGCAAAGAAATTGTTTCAACCCTCTAATAATAAAAGCTGCCTTGCTTCTCAAATTGATATATTTACATCGACAGTGTGACAAAGGTGCAGTGAGTACAAGCAATATAAGAATACTGACACATTAATCAAATATATCTTAAAATAGCCTTTTTCATTAAATGTTTAGAATGCTAAAATGCTTGTTACCGGGCCAGCTCTATCAATCGGCTATAGTTCTACTTATATCGCGAAAAGCAATACCGGACCATTTCGGCAATAGCCAATATCACGACAAGCACTTAGGTGTCGCTCACCAGTTATTATGTACATATCAAAGAGTAATATATGTAAGGTGAAGTTGCTTGCATGTAAAACATGCAGTGATGAGAATGTTGGCATACCTATATGCTACTTTGATATAATGTGACTGACATTTCTTTGGATATTATACTTTTGAAAACTGTACATGATCTAAGCACACTGCTAACTAAAATGACTGCTCCCTTGTGCTCCAAAAATCAGCCTGAATTAGCCTAAAGTACATTATCCTTAGCAGCTATTAAAATAAGGAAAATGAATTTTGCCAGATTAGACAAAACTAACTTCTAAAAGTGCAATGAAGGAATTACCAAATATATAAAATGTAAAAAAGTTATCTGCTCTTTTTGATATAATTTATTTCTGAATTTCAAGAAGTGAAAATGACCAAGTGGAGCTAGCACTTTTTCAAAAAGTGTACATCTGGAGTAAGACCAAGCTCTATACTCTCTAACCCATATTTCACCCATCAATCCTACACCAATATAAAGGGAATTAAATGTTTTTTGAACTATACCTAAGATATACATTGTCTTTTTTAAATAACCAGCATAATTAGTGATGAAATCATTTTTCTTTAAAATACTAACCCTATGCAAAATATGATACTGTAGAGTGCAACCTTATCTGCAAGCATAGCGATGCAACTGTCAACACAATCCAGTAACTACTGTAAGCTTCGAGAAACCTTAATCTGGTTAGGATACACCTGCATACTTAACTTTTATGTAGAAATTTTGCTGGGGATGGTGGTTGGATTAACTGCTATATAAATATACACCTGCTTAAAAAGGGCTGTATATATGACCCCATCTGTTTAAAGTTTAGATATTCAACTTGTGTAAGTTTAAATAAGTAGATGTATATATACAAAATGACTTTTATCTCCAAAACAGAAACAAATTTATATATTTACAGGACCCATATCATAAAACTTGATGCCAATTATGGATGTTGTTTATAATACTGCCATCATCATCATAATTATTGTCACTGTTATCATCATCACCTTATCGTCTTTAGTGACATATCTGTTGCTTGAATGATTCATAATGATTTATTGTCAGTTTCTAAATTGTTACCTAGGATGGCAACTGGCTGCGGAGTAAATTCATGAAGTACATAAGGTAACACCATACTTGCTTTCCCAGCAAGAACAGGGGACATGCCCAAACTTGTGGAGTTCCAGTCTGAAATAAAAACACAAAAAGGTAAGAAGAAGAAGCTGACCATAACCTGCATGATATAGCTGCCAACCCCCGAGTACAAAAATGATAATTACATTGATTCTCAGGAGCATATACTGCCTTTTTAAAACTTTAATGCATATATAACTATTTACAACATCTACAACCATCAGAAAAGCAGAACAATCACTTATTTAATGTCTAAGCTGCATTTGTTGCTTTCTTGCACCCTCTGAACAGGCAACCTGTTCCATTTACAAGCCGATTCAGAAGGTGCAAGAGTGCAACAAACTCACACTCATTCATAGGCGGTTAATTGTAACCTTTTCCACAACTTGTTTTTTCAATCAGGATCAATACTGTCTTTCATTGATCATCTGAATTCTGTGGGATTTTTTTTATTACTGATGTGTTTACATTTAAACATGCAAGTAATCCTTTGAGATTTTGCTGTCTGGACAAAGTGTGCAAAATAAATTTCCAGCAAGACTAACAACTGAAGAGGGAGGTTCATTTCTAAAAGAAATAAAATGAGCTTCGGATTGAATTACAATAAGGTTCTCTCTGGTATTTATAAATGTTGTAAGTACAGGCAGTACTGTTAATGATAAAGCAAGAAGCTGATGTTTGTGAGCTTTTCATGCTGTTTTATGTCATGGGCACCTCCATACCCAATAGCCAGATCACAATTTACAATATATCAAATTTTCTCCTTTACTAGATGGTTTCACAGATCTAAACATGCTGGCATAATTGTCCTTATAGTGTTGCTTTTTTTTTGCTGGAGAAAATCATGAAACTTCAGCTTTCCTTTTTGACACAAGAAGTTGAATATTGCAAGGATGAGATACAGTGATAGTTACAACTACTTTGTGCAATCAAATATGGTGATTAATGAATGAACTAATAATATGTTAGAACTGTATTTCCCTATACACATATGATACATTTACTTTCAGAATGGAACTGTTCTAAACAGAAAATTGTCAAGAAAGTTTTAATTTTTTTAATTAAATAAATCAGATTTTAACAAGAAAAAAGATACACTTGTATTCAGGTCTAAAGCATGGAAAAAATAGTAGAAAAATGAGACACTTGGCAGCTATGTATGTATGTATGTATGTATGTATGTATGTATGTATGTATGTATGTATGTATGTATGTATGTATGTATGTATGTATGTATGTATGTATGTATGTATGTATGTATGTATGTATGTATGTATGTATGTATGTATGTATGTATGTATGTATGTATGTATGTATGTATGTATGTATGTATGTATGTATGTATGTATGTATGTATGTATGTATGTATGTATGTATGTATGTATGTATGTATGTATGTATGTATGTATGTATGTATGTATGTATGTATGTATGTATGTATGTATGTATGTATGTATGTATGTATGTATGTATGTATGTATGTATGTATGTATGTATGTATGTATGTATGTATGTATGTATGTATGTATGTATGTATGTATGTATGTATGTATGTATGTATGTATGTATGTATGTATGTATGTATGTATGTATGTATGTATGTATGTATGTATGTATGTATGTATGTATGTATGTATGTATGTATGTATGTATGTATGTATGTATGTATGTATGCATGCATGCATGCATGCATGCATGGACATATAGACATGTACAGCTATGCCCAAGTGACTACTATATCAATCTTTTGCCAAGTAATGCTTGAAAAGAAATATACAAATATACAAATTTTACTTTAATTTTGCAAAAAATCTGTAAATTTATATTAACAGTTGTAACATTTATCTTCACTAAATTAATCACAAAGGTGGAGTGATCAAGAATATTGTTATGACCCTGTAATTAAATTATGTGTCATGGAATGAATTCTGTATAAATCTTTTTATTTCAATTTTATATCATTAAATGTAATTATCATTATTAAGATTATGTTAGCATGGGTCTAATATTTCATTAGAAACATTGTGTTTACTTAAATTGTAAATGCGACCCATGTAAGCACAAGCTTTGTATGATAATAAATTTGTTGTAAGTAAACATTCAGGAGTAGCTATGTAAATGATTGGCTGATACTTGGTCAGGCTTTGCTAATGTCCAGATGGATTGTGAAATTACACATCATTTGTGTATGTATACATGTTAGTTTCTTTTATATGCTTAGCTATCTGTTAAGAAAGTTCAGTCATAGCTGTAAGTGCAATTCAGTCACCGTTTTCAACATCTTAGAGAGTCACATAGCTTCTATTACCTTAATAAAGGTATTTCCATGCTGGAAGACATTGTCTGTTCATATGTCTACATAGAACAACATGTTTTGTTAGTGAAGATAATTGTTCTTTGTCTACCTTCTAAATAATTATTTACCCTGGAGAACAACACTACTAGTTTGGACAAAGACATTTTCTGAAATTCTTCTATCAGAATGGAACAATACAAATTGTACTTCACTGAAAATTCTGGATTTTTTTATGTGTTAGCCTTCATCTGATGTCATCATCCGCCATCTTGGACCAAAAATGAGATTCAGACTGTATCAATTTAGAATTGTTTATTCACAGGACTTATGTGTTTTCATATCTTTAGAACAAATTTTTAGATCTCCTTCTTAAATTGCAAGTCTTGTTTCATATATTTACATTTTCTCTATGTTTTCTATGGAAAAAATTATTTTTGTTAAAATTTACAAAGCTTGTTGTCTTCACTCTTTCTTTGTGTTAATCCGAATGAGCCGATATGTAACAATATGAATAGTCATTAAAGATTGGTGGCCCAAAGTAGTAAAGCCATCCTCAGTATATGCCTCCATAAAATGTACACCTGCTTATAAAGTACAGTATTATGAACCCATTCTGTTCATAGTTTACATATTTCACTTCTATATAAAGGACACCTACTCATAAAGAACAATGTATATGATCCCCTTTTGTTTATAGTTTATGGATATTAAAGACACTCATGAAGGATAGTGTATATGCCCACCTGTTTATAGTTTACATAATATGTAAAATTGAACATAAATGATAATTTTGGTCCCATGGGTATATATTATACACAGATTTCACCGTGAATGGCTTGCAAAGTTGACAATTTGTATAGATTACACGGTAAATAATTTGAAATAAAACTTTTTCATAACAAAATCAACTAAACTGCTGACATTTGAACACAGCCACAATTCTGTCTGACCCAAAAAGCATTTGAACCAATATTTATCTGAAAAACAAGATAGAACAAGCCCCATTGAATATTCCTAAAAACTTTGATCAAAATTGGTCCAATGGTTTTGAAGATGACAAAGATACAATATTCTCCACCTGATTTTTATGCAATCTAAATGGTTGCTAAGAAGATAAAACATTCTCCACCTGATTTCTATGCAAACTAAATGGTTGTCAAGGAAACAGTTGAGATACATTATGTAATAAGGAGCATTCCTATAAAGTCTGGTTAAAATTTACCCCTTTCTTTCTATTTTTGGAAAAGTCAAAAAAATATATTTTCTACTTGTTGATACAGAAGCCAAACATCTGTTAAAAATGTCATAAAAAATATGACTTTGATCGAACCTGTCCTTGAAAGTAAAAAATTTGATTCAAATGGTGGTTTTATGGGGGTTTTTTTTCATTTAAAAAAATACATTATACCTCTGTTTAGCTGTGGAAGCCAAATGGTTGCTGATGAAGCCACCCCCCCAAAAAAAACTTGAACTGGACATGTCATAAAGTCAAATCCTAAAATGTTTAATAAACACTAGACCCAGAGGTTTGGGGCAAACATAAATGAATAAGATTTACTTTTTGGCTGTTGTGGGAAAAAATGGCTACTAGTTAAACCATTTGAAAAAACCTAAATTGACTGAAAATGTTCAACAGTGGTTCACAAAGTACCATTTAAAAAATGGGATGCATATTTGATAAGCTTACAATCAAAGATGCAGAATTGACAAAGGGCAATAACCCTAATGCTATTTGTCCAGGTGACATACAGATATTTAAATCATTTATTTTTATGCTTCTGAATTTTTTTCTTAATTTCATTTCCTTGATTAATTTTAAAACCTATTTTCATATGATCATTTTGAAATTTACAGAAAATAAAAGAAATCAAGTTTCTGAAACTTCTGGGACAAAACACAACTGTTTAACTTACTAGCAGAAACTGCGGCCGCCCCAATCAACAATGATGGTGTGACTAAAACCAGCGCACTAACAGCTCCCACCATGGACAGTACTTGCGCCTGTTGCCCACTTCGCACAGAAAGCACTCGCTGGAAATATGACTGCCAAGGTATAGTTCCAAACGTCTGAAATGTTTTTGCAATTTTTTTAACAATTATTATGTAAATAGTCTTTTTCAAACATAGAAAAAAAATCACAGGATTATACTCCTTCATTCTATTACTTTATAACACCACTGATTAGAGTCCAATTGTTTTTTTTAATGGCTTTGTTGGTATTGTATTCAATTATCTGAGACCCACAACTGAAACAGACTTGGCCTTTCCTTTTCCATTGCATGCTTGAAAAGAAATTGGATATAAACATGGCAGTTTGGAAATGTCCTCAAGCATGGTGTTATTAGAGTGGTGTTATTATAGCATGGTGTTGTTATTGCATCATAATAGTTTCATTTATATCCTGATGACCTGTTGTCACAAATAGCTCTATAAACAGTCTGTAGCTAAGGAACAATTACTTTCTCAAGAGGCACCAGTTCTGCATGCTTGACTGGAGATCACTGTGCAATGGGTTACAATGATCTGGATCATTGGGCAAAGGATACTTGGGGGAAACCATTCATTGATATGTTAATGCATCACTACTTTTGCTGTACAAGTAGTGGAAAATTGATACAAAACAATATTTATTTTATGCAAGTTATTTTAATCTTCAGCAGTCTTGAAAAATTGTATTAGGTTACTCTTTTAATTAAGAATTCATCTGCTACAGCTTTTGCAGGCACATGCACCCAAAATTATTTAAAACAAAAATTGCATGACAACACTCACTCACTATCTCAAATTAATACCAAGTGATGTGGTTTGTAATATTGCCCCCCCCTCCCCTCTTCACCGGAAAATTCCGTGGTAATTATTTTAATGCAACATCTCACTTGGAATACAGAAGTCAGCATTTCCTCTGACCCTTGCCACCTCATTTTGATATTTGGACATTTATGATTGGATGAAGTATCCTAGCACTGCCTATCAAAACATTGGAATTTGCCAACACCATATGATGTCAGCATAGGGCAGCCAATTACTAGCAGAACTAGCAAGCTTTGATGTCCTTACATCAGGTAATTACTACAAGAAATTGAAAGAAACATGATTTATTTTTTTCAGAAACTGCAAGTACAACATTCTATATGCCTTTAATCTGTTGACAGACAAGAAAAACTACAGCATTGATGAAGTTTTACCTGGAACTCGCCAATGGCATTTCTAGTCATATGAAATGAATGGTTCTTAAACTAAATTTGATTGGCACAATGTGCCCAGGAACAAGCATTTTGTTGCAGTTTGAACTTGCATCAAGGAAGTTTAATAAACGCTACCAAGAAAACACCAAATGGCTGATTCACAGCATGGTTCATCTTCGGATGAGTATCTTCGGACATAGGCTGATGATAATTATGATGATGACAATAAAAGGTTGTTATTGCTGTAGGGCTCAATGTCATTTTTCAGCACACTATAGACTATACATGGTGGCCAGTATTAATGATGGAGGAACAAACTGGGAAATCCACCGAAAGAACCATCGACCCACGAGAAGCTACTGGCAAGCTTTCTTCATATCCACATTCTTAGACTTGAACCCACACAGAGGTCAGATGGCAGTGATCCGTAAGGGAGAGCGCTTTAGACCACTAGGCCACTTGGGGCCCCAGTTTTAAGGTTATGAGGTACATCAGATTATTGGAGTTTGGAAAAGTGTTAAATGGAGATACCAGTGGTTGAATCTGAACCTGAAAATATTGTTAAATTACGAGTCTGATGCATATGCTGGAAGGACAAAAATTTACAACATGCAAATCAACTGTTTCGGAAATGTAGAAAAAGCAGAATACCACGCCAAATTAAAATAAATTCAATTGAAAAGTAGAATGCAATTTTCAATTCTTTTCTCAAACAATTTAGCCCTGTACTACAAAATTCTATTTTTTCTACTGGTGTTAAGATAAACTAAAGAAAAAAATAATGAAAAAAAAAATAAAAAGCAAAAATATTCTAATTAAGATACCTATGTCTATTGGCTAAGTACTGAATACAAATTACTGACAACTGACAGGTAGTCTATTAAATAGTGGTCTTGTTGTCTTGTCACAGATGAGAATAGCATATAATTTAGTGCTAAGTATATGTCTATCTATAATCTGCATGCTGGAAATACAACCTGTAAATAACATAATAGGGCACCACATAAACTGACTGACAGACCTTCTAAAGAAGGAAAGACTAAGTTAATAAGTGTATTAATAATTACTGTATTGTTGGCTGTGTATTGTGAATCATATACATATGCATTACAGATGTATCATTTCACTCCTAATGAATGCAGTTTACCTGCCAGATCAATAAGTGTCAAGCAAAAAAATTGATTTTTTTACTCCAAAACTCTCAGACATACTGTTGTTTATATAAAAAAAATTTCCAGTTAATTCAAGCCTTTTCCTGACACTTTGATATATGGCTATAACCTGATCAGCATTGAATAGTCACGATTCACATAACTAATTGCCTAAATTTCATTTACGGCTAATTGAAAGGCAGTGCCAGGCAAGCAACTACCATTCTAACATCTAACAGAGTACCTAAATGATTGATTAGAGCTCAGTGTGATTCTGTGTGTACTAGTCTTTTCAACATTGATGTGGGAGAGCTCATTTGGCAAATTTGCAAATACAAGTATAGCAACTCAATTTGCTTAAAGCTATGTCAATCTGAGATGGGTTCTGAATAAATAAATTACACTTTGTTGGCTTCATTGAGAATTTTAAGACATTTTTGTTAAAGATTACTGGCAAGTTTGTGAGTAGCACATATACAAAATGTGATCACAAAGATTAGAGTAGGAGTGTGATTCATTTTCAAAAATAAATGGTAAAAATGCATTTATAGTTTTTGGAGGACTCACAATACTAATTCAGTTCCCATAGTAAACCTTAGCAAACACCATGATATTAAAAATTCAATAAATTTCTGAGTGCTCATGATCAAACCTATATTTAACAGTATAGATGAAACCTGAAGCTCAGTTTCTGTGTAGAGGAAAGGATATGAGATGTGGCATTTTCTGGACATCATGTGTTTGAAACATGCTTTCAATTCCAAACCAAAGAGTCAGGTGCTAATTTTAGTAATTGTTTTTGTTGTTGTTGTTGTTGTTGTTGTTGTTGTTGTGGGGCTTAACACCATTTATCAGCACATGATAGGCTGGCTATATATGGTGGCCAGTATGAATGGTGGAGAAGAAAACCGGGAAATCAGGAAATCCGTGGAAAGAACCACCAATCAACGAGAAGCTACTGGCAAGCTTTCACACATATACACATTTGCTGAATCTTAATTAAAACTCGAACCCATGCAGACAGAGGTGAGATGGCAGTTATCTGTAATGTGGAGCGCTTTAGACCACTCGAGGCCCCAATTTTACTAATGAGTGTCCCTAACTCAAGACTGTTAAAGAACTTAAATTCCATCAATAAAACAATGTCTCTATTTTCTTGTCACTTACAACTAGGATAAGCTCTTAAAAGATTCTTTTCCTAAAACATAATTTACATTATTAACCAATCTTGGCCAGCCAAAGCCATATATACTCAATTGTATGTTCACCCATTTCCAGGCTGGTTCCCATTTTTCCATACCATTAGTACCTTTTGTCCTATATTCATCCTCGATTTTCTTGACAGCCCAAGGAATAGTAGTTCAATACATAAGCAAGCAATGTGCATAGTCCTGCTTGTCAAAGATGACATTAGTGACTATTAAATTATAAAATTAATTGCACTTGCATGTATGGAGTCACAGTATTGCTGTAGTTGTCTTTAGGACTCATGGTACTAATTTAGTTCCCATAGTAACCCTATGCAAACACCATGATAATAAAAATTTTAAAAAAAGACAGCAAAAACAAATTTCTGAATTCCCATTTCACTGAGTCTGACCTGGTGAAATGCAGCAACAAGTTGCAGAATTTGATACTTTGCATCTACTCCAAACACAACATCAATATTCATCAACATGGTGACACAGCCCTGCATACAGGCAGATGAGGAAATAGCATGTTCAATGTTGAGACAAAATCAAACAAAAATCTGCAGGAAGTTTGTGTGAAGATGAACATCTTTACCACCTTCAAACTGATTAATAAACTACTGACAGCAACAAAGCTGGCAACTCCAAGTCAATACTGAATTTTAATATCAAGTGGCTTTTAAAGACAGGAACTTTGGGTATTATTTGTAATATGTCTGTGTTTGCATGCTGATAATATATGACTGTACCAAGTCACACAGATGTTTTTCATTCCAAGCTTCAAAGAAAACATATTATATTTTATTTTGTCCAAATCTGAATTCCAGTAATTTATTCTCCCTATACAAAATTTCTTATCTGAGTTGCATGCACCCACTCCCCACCTGAGATTGCAAAACATATTTTATGGTAGGAACCCCCAAACTCTCCCCCATAACAACCTTGACCTCTGACCCAGAAATCAATAGGGTTCTTCCACAACTTAAGTGCACACCTTCCACATGCTCTCATAAAGGTATGTTGTCCAGAAATAAAGTTATTATGCAAAAACCATTTTTTATTTTTCAGTCCGATGCCTTAACTGTCACCTTTTGAACTCAAGGTCAACAGATAGGCCTTTATCCTACACAATGTGAAGGTCATCCATGAACTAAGGTGAAGGTTGATGACTGAAAACTTAAATTTTTGTGTTGAAACAACAAGTATGGCTTATATTCTTAACATTAATTGGATCAGGGAATACTTTTGAAGGAGAAATGCCATTCTCTCCATCTAATTGGATCAATGTTATGCAAAAGCTTTAAAATCAAGTGAATAACAAGTCATCAGGCAGTAAAAGAACAAAGAACAAAACCAATCACAGATACACCCTACCATTGCAATGAAGAGGTCAATCCACTGCCCACTCATCCTACCATCTACAGATCCCAGCCATTGATATTTGTACTGACCAATGTCTCCAACTTCACTGTTGGTCAAAACGAATGGTACACTCAGGACCTGTACAATGTCAGATACTGCATATGAAGAAATGTGTGAATAATAAGCTTAACATATACTGAATTCATCAAAATAACTAATTATGAACTTTAAGTATAAATAATATAGTACATTCTTTAATGATCAAGGCATTTGGAATGTTTATTAACCATTTAGAAAGCTACTTAAAAATACATATATACATACCTACCCTATAGGTGTGAGTGTATGCAAAGATCTAAGACATAACCACCAACACATACACAACAAGCAATTGAAATTATCTATGTGCAGGCAATAATTTTTACCAATTTGCTGATCAAGCCTAATTTGGATAAAGAAATTCTACTGCAATAAAATATTGAGTCAGAATAAATAAAATTATTCAAACACAGAATCTCACTAAGTACGACTGCCATTAAATAATTAATATCAAAGACACATACAAACACTTCTTCTGTGTTAAGTTGAGATTTCAAACTCTTGCATCTTTTTGAAAATGCTAAAGTTTCTTGTGATATACAGCAAAATGAAAAAGGTTTTACAATTGTGGGTTACAATGAGATGAGCTTTGTAGCATATAGCCCAATACTGTGGTGATATGACAATATGATAATAAACAATGCCAAGTAAATGGGAACAGCTTTAATTTACTGGATTGGTCATGCTTAGTGGTTACAATTTAATGAGTTTATCCAAACCTAAGTTCCTTTATTAAAAATGCTAATGGTGGAAATTTTGTGTTAACAAGTACACACTGAGACAGCTGACCCATTCTAGACTGGAAAGGTATCAAAGCCATGATCTCTTGATCATGAGTCCGATGCTATCATGACTCCTCCAGTCTTTTAATCCAATTAACTGGAATACATAATCCAAACAACTAAGATACATTATCCAATCAACTAGGATACATATGTGATACATTTTTGGTGCAAAAGACAAGTCTAAGAGAAAATGTTTTCAGGTTACACATTTAAATTATTGCAAACTGCAAACAAAGTTTTCTCCCTTTTGCCACACATTAATATAGTTGCAGAAAACTGGAATATATACTAAGCTTATTCAATAGCCCAGAGAAACTAGTGTAAGTTGAAAACTTACTTTTTCTTGGGAGATTTTAACAGTGAAAAAAAAAACTAGTACCTTGAAGTATCAGCCAGGTGCTGCTCTAATTGCAGCACTGAAATCTGATTTTCCTTCATTAAAACGGGCCTAGAATTAAAATAAAATGTCAGCGGGTATGAACAATGATAAGGGCAAATTTTAATTTTAGGTGCATTTTAATGACAGAATGACAAATCCATGTTATCAGTCAGAACACACAAAACATGGTATCTTGTAGGGGCAGCCATTTACAATATTCCTTAGCTAACAACATCTCAGTTAATCTAGACTCAGCCACTATGATGCTTGACCATCATGTTTAAGAAAACCATCCTGATCAACAGGAACATAACTGATTATGCTCTAAAATTTTTCAAATCTTACTGTGAGAATGAGATAGTCCATATGTCTGTGATAGTTTTCCTTATACCATCCCACATCTCAGATACAAGAATAGACATACCAATCCAAATGTAATAAGTATCAACTGTGCTATATCTGTGTATGCCACGGAGATCATCTGTCCAATCATGGTATACAGGATAGTAACAGCAGCTGATGTGCAGACAGCAATGCTCAGATTGATATTAATGATGACACTTAGACTTGTCCCTGTTGAGAGAAAAAAAATTGTGATGATGCAACTGAAAGGCAAAATTACAGGTCAAACAGGGGTAATAACTCTGCTAAATTTTACTGGAATATGGTCCAAAGTAAACCATTCTGACATGCAGACAGCAATGGTCAGATTCATATTAATGATGGCACTTAGACTTGTCTCTGTTGAAAAAAAAAAAATTGTGATGATGCAACAGAATCTCTAGCCTGGAATCTGCATAACTAAGAAGTGACTCTTGCATAAATTTTGTATTTTTTGATAACATTGACTGTTGTATAGAATTTGTACTGCAAACATGCAAATACAGAAATACGTATGCTGAAGATGCAAAACCCTATTATTATCACCAAAGATGTAAACATGACATCACTAAAACTGAAAAGGAGCATTTCAGATAAGTTCATCTCAGAGAACCTGGTGATGGCCAACACACTGTTTGTGGTAATTAATTTTCTACATTTTGATCATATGACAAGCCACAACTTTGGAAAATGAGTACAATACTTAAAAATTGATGAGATTAAAGTATCAGTAGTACCATCAGTCAGAAATTTTAAATTAATTTTTTTATTCAAATAAAAATGTACAGCTACTCAAAAAACTGTCCAGCATAAAAAGGTTCCTTGTCTATACAGGACAATTTCATCCTGTCACTTACATATCTCTTGCAATCAGTTCCAATGAACTAGTTTCTTGTGAGAAAATTATCTTAACCTTAATGACTTTCCTTTCAGATACCCTGAACTGTTTCTCAATGAAGTATTCCAGTTACCTAGTGCTGACAGTATGGAGGCAGTCCAGAAAACATCCCCACAAAGAGTGGCCAGGTACATCAGGAAGACAACAAGGCTATTGTATTGTTCCTGAAAGGGGTCGAGCATTGTCAAGTATTGTTGGTCTCGCATCTTCTTGGCAAAAATAGCTCCACCTAAAAAAAATATTCAACAAATGGGGATCAATAATGGGTCAGGTCTGTGGTGTGTGATTGTGGGATTCACACTAAAATTTCAGGACAACGAAAGTTTAACTAAATCATCATCATCAAATTTTAAACACTCAAGGATACGCCATGAAACACACTTCATTCTAAAGTAAATTCACAAACATAACATGGTCACATCTTGACTTTCTATTTTATGTTCTGACTGCCCAGGATGGCTGACAAACAGATAATAAAAAATAAATTCACTGAAATATGAAAAATGCATGGCTTTCTGATTTTATTTGCTATCAATATTTACATAGCAATGGCAATTTTTTTTTATCTAGCTTGGGGATATCTCAACCAACCACAAAATCATAAAAAGTCAATTAATAATGAAATGTAGGTCACAGAATCATCTCTTGACAATAAACAAATATC
This sequence comes from Potamilus streckersoni, assembly GCA_016746295.1. Lineage (NCBI taxonomy): Eukaryota > Metazoa > Mollusca > Bivalvia > Unionida > Unionidae > Potamilus > Potamilus streckersoni. The sequence continues at coordinate 3,486,505 of JAEAOA010002355.1, read as the reverse complement.
AAGCTGCAACCACTCACTAAGTTTTATCATTCTATTTAGGATAGTATGCATATAACATGAAAAAGCTCATGTGCTCATGAGCCAAATATACAAATGTAACCAAAGCCAATAAAACAGAAAAATGTAGGTCATGATGATCCACTTTTATTGCAAAGATGTGGTTCTAAAAGATGTGCATATAATAAATTTCATGATTTTACTATAAAGAGTGCCTGAAAATTTAAAGCACAATATAAGCCAAATCAGTGAAGCATAAAATATGGAGTATGACAAACTATGTCTAAAATGTGAGTACTGTTAGTGCTCATCAAGATGCATCTCCACGTTTCATGATTCTATATTGATATTGCACACAGCATGTCTAAAATCATTCTGGTCATGAGGTAAATGCAAAACTAACCTCAAGCATGGTTGGCACTGGCTTTACAATGCTGTCACCCCAAAAATTGAAAACCACTACATGTATTTTGTCACCAACTTTCAAAAATTGTTGCCATTTTCATAATACATTACTATCCGTTTATCTCAGCACTCTCAAGCCCAATATAATATTGTTGACACAAATGGATATTAAGAAGGGTGAGGGCTGAAAATAATTGCAATTTCACAATCAAGTGAAATTTTTGCTGTCAGTGACTAGGATTTACACAGAATAGTAGATGAAGACAACTAGTTTGTTATATATTTACAGCTTATATTTGTGTAGTACACTCTATAATGTGTAAAATACTATATATATATATATATATATATATATATATATATATATATATATATATATATATATAGCAATTTCCCACTGATATTCATCATCCTAGTAGCACATGGCTGTGTAGTTGTTTATATGCTTCATATACATGTACTTCAACTGGCCTTGATTTTGGTCATCCTGAGAAAACTACCATGATGTCAAGGCTATCAAAAGGATGAAAACAAATTAAAAAGCTTAGCAAACATTATTGTGAGATGTCCCACCTTTATTGAATTTGACAGCCAGATATATATTGTTTCAAATATAAGCCAGTAAAATGTGAAATGCTGGTTATTGTGACCTTCTTTTGACATAAGAGTTTGGTAATAACAAATACATAAATAACTACACAATTTGATGATTCTATCATGAATGAAGCTGAGAATAATATTAAACTGCAAAATTTACACAATATGAGTGAAGAATAAAAAAAAAATAGGTCAAAATAACCAACAACTATGCTAAGCATACAGTACTCTTCGACATGCATACCTATACCAAATTTCATGATTCCAGGTGGAACGGTATTTAAAATGTGTGCAAAAATCCTGACCTTGATTCACAAACACTTGACCAAAAAAGAACCATGGATGTACAAAGTATATACAAAGTTATCTCTTTAGCCCCCTAATCTGAGGGGAAGGTACAATAATAACTATTTGATTTCAAAATGTTGCCAAGGCCCTAGGAAAAATGAATGGTTGACATTCAACGAGGATATACATATACAGTAGAACTTTGATTATCTGGCACCTAATTCACCGTCAGTCTCTGTTAACCATCAGGGCATTGTACATCAAAATATTAAAAACAGGTACATGTACATATGTTGATATTATATTTTTTTGATATCCAGTCTATTGTTTAATACTTTTACTGTACATATTATATTATCTATCTATTCTCATATCCTTCATGGTTTTGGTCCTGCATCCTGACTGATAATCGAAGTTCTACTGTGTATATATATGCTTTAATCTGTGAAGATGCTGACATTGATTGGAGTAATACAATTGTTTACCTCTATTGTGTCGAGTTGAGCTAAAAATATTGGAAGCCAAGAAATGATCTTGTTGTAGCTAAGTCTATCATAATGAAGTAGTTTACGACAGGTTTCCCGGTATTCATATCAACTACGACTAAGATTCATATTCCAATCAGAATTTAAATATTTGTAAATGCCACATTTTCTGCAAGTTGTTTAAGAGGGAAAATAAATGATTTCTATTGCAAAAAAGAATGTGAAAATTTTTAGTATGTGAAAACCAAGAAATAAAGAAAAAATCCAACCCCATGCAATGATTCCTATTGCAAAAAAGAATGTGAAAATTTTTATTATGTGAAAACCAAGAAATAAAGAAAAAATCCAACCCCATGCAATCAAATGCATGTATATTAGACTATCCCTCAACATCAAAGTACTCACCCCTTATGTACACATTAGTAAATGAAAACTGAAATTACTTGCCTAATTTTGTATTATTTCAATCTACAAGAAAATGTAAACATACTGAAAAACACATTTTCACTCATCAAACAAAAGAATCTGTTGTTTTAATCTCTTACCATTATCTACCAGCCATGAAAAATTGTATATTTATAATTAAGATTGGTTACAGTTTTTCTTTCATAAAAACAAAATAAAAATAGACATGACAGGACAAATCTTGATTAAGAGCACTAACATATTTTGGCAGCATGTATGAAACGACACAGTCAGTCCCCTAACAAAAAATTTAAAAAAAAACACTTTTTTTGTTACAACCCCCCTACCCTCTCTCTCATTAACAGAACCATTCAACTGATCCCAGTTTGTATGGTTTTGTACCAAGTCTTGTATAAGACAAACTTATTATAAATTTTCAAGGATATTAAAGCATCAGCATATTTTAGTACAAGGTGGTTAAGTAGAAAGTCAACCATAAAAGTATATAACAGAACTAATGAACCAATTTGTTTGTAGTCTGGTACCAAATCTTATACAAGACTAACAGCAAACTAAATTACATTCCAAATATTACAAATTCAAAATATATATAATGTGCAAGAAAAAGGCAATTTTGTGCCAGGTTAGTTTTAAAATTTCTATATAATTGTGACTGGGTGTAGGTTATAGCATTATTGATAACTTTGAATTCATCAATTTTTTCTTACAATAAATGGTATTTCAACACTTTCGTTTTTTAATAAAGGATGACCTCAACACTTTCATCTTTTAATAAATTGTGACATCAACAATTTTGTCCTCTTCCAATGGTTTAAAGATTAAGGTTTTGTCTCAACAGAACAGAGTGATAAAAAAACGTTATTTGTTATGTCAGTGACCTAAGGAATTATTAAATGTGATTCGCAAAACTTTTGACAAATTGAATCATACATATCTAGGCTAATTCTGATAACAAACAGGCCATTTATCCAATTTCTGAAAGTGTCAGGCAATCTTTCTTATTCTACCAATGTAGAACTACAATTGTGTCCAAGAACTTTAGCAGATAAATTAAATCTTGTTCAAACAATGTCCAAAAATTCTAGAGCATTTAAAAATAAATGAGGAATAAATGTTGGTATCTGTGAAGAGAAATTGATTGAAAACAAAACATATTGAACATACAATAATTGTGATAAAAAGGGAAATAATTACCAAGAATTAGTCCAATAAAAATACCAAAGGGAGCTAGGGTCCAAACAAGTCCCCATGTTGCTATGGATTCAGCTGTTCCATTAATGTAACCACCTCCAACAGTTGTTGCTAAGAAAACAAAAAATAGAAGCATACTCAAAAGTTTTTTTTTTCTCTCACAAATATGAACAGGTACAGTCAATCTATGCAAAACTAAAGGACAGGTACAGTCATTCTATGCAAAACTAAAGGACTTTAGTACATCATTCCAAGATGAGTCTAAGATCACTGACCAGACTAATATTTATCTCAAAATCAAATGCAATCATGGCAGTTGGTAAAAAATTGGGTTAGTATGAAGCTTTCTGACATTACAGTTTTCACTTTCTTATTCCTGTGCTCTCTTTATCATGGTACTTATAATAACTATGAAAAGAGACCAGCATCATAAGTGATGGGATTGTTATTCTGAGGGATATACCGTCTTTAAAATGCTTTTCATGAGAGTTAAGAAAACAAATTTTGGGCAGTGGGTGGGGTACCACAAATTTGAATGATGCAATACTTATCTGACACTATTGTGTAGCATACCCCAAAACATAATAAGAGAATTCATCCTCCAATAGGGTGACTTCCAGAAAGATCCAATATCAATCCCATTACCCTGGCCTATGTACACCAGCACTCATTCTTTTGCAGCATTATTTGTGCAGGCCAGGAGAACCAAATCTTGTAATAATAGGTAAGTATTACATCATTAACATTAGCTTACCACCCCTCCCACCCCTACATTTTAATATCAGTAATGCATAAGGTGTTGCTACTGCATATTTGAATTTACCAGTTCATTGGGAGGCTTGTAATCCCACCAACTGATAAATGCTGCTCACCCTTACTACAGAAGTGTAGAAACTGCTGATTGGTATCCATACTGTTCACAGTTACTACTGAAGTGTAGAATACTGCTGGATGGTATCCAAACTACTCACCCTTACTACTGAAGAGTAAAGTACTGCTGGATGGTATCCAAACTGCTCACCCTTACTATTGAAGTGTAGAATACATCTGGATGGTATCCATACTGCTCACCCTTACTATTGAAGTATAGAATACTGCTGGATGGTATCCATACTGCTCACCCTTACTACTGAAGAGTAAAGTACTGCTGGATGGTATCCAAACTGCTCACCCTCACTACTGAAGAGTAAAGTACTGCTGGATGGTATCCAAACTGCTCACCCTTACTAAAGAAGTGTAGAGTACTGCTGGATGGTATCCATACTGCTCACCTTTACTACTGAAGTGTAGAATACTGCTGGATGGTATCCATACTGCTCATCTTTACTATTGAAGTGTAGAATACATCTGGATGGTATCCATACAGCTCACCTTTACTATTGAAGTGTAGAATACTGCTGGATGGTATCCAAACTGCTCACAATTACTACAGAAATGTAGAATACTGCTGGACAGTATCCATACTGCTCACTCTTACTACTGAAGAGTAGAGTACTGCTGGATGGTATCCAAACTGCTCACCCTTACTACACAAGTGTAGAGTACTGCTGGATGGTATCCATACTACTCACCTTTACTATAGAAGTGTAGAATACATCTGGATGGTATTCATACAGCTCACCTTTACTATTGAAGTGTAGAATACTGCTGGATGGTATCCAAACTGCTCACAATTACTAAAGAAATGTAGAATACTGCTGGTCGGTATCCATACTGCTCACTCTTACTACTGAAGAGTAGAGTACTGCTGGATGGTATCCAAACTGCTCACCCTTACTACATAAGTGTAGAGTACTGCTGGATGGTATCCATACTGCTCACCCTTACTATTCAAGTGTACAGTACTGCTGGATGGTATCCATACTGCTCACCCTTACTACTGAAGTATAAGGTACTGCTGGATGGTATCTATACTGCTCACTCTTACTACTGAAGTGTAGAGTACTGATGGATGGTATCCAAACTGCTCACCTTTACTAATGAAGTGTAGAGTACTGTTGGATGGTATCCAAACTGCTCACACTTACTACTGAAGTGTAGAGTACTGATGGATGGTATCCATACTGCTTACCCTTACTACTGAAGTGTAGAGTTCTGCTGGATGGTATCCATACTGCTCACCCTTATTAGTCAAGTGCAGAGTACTGTTGGATGGTATCCATAATGCTCACCTTTAATAATGAAGTGTACAATACTGCTCACCCTTACTACTCAAGTGTAGAGTACTGTTGGATGATATCCATACTGCTCACCCTTACTACTCAAGTAGAGTTCTGCTGGATGGTATCCATACTGCTCAACCTTATTAGTCAAGTGCAGAGTACTGCTGAATGGTATCCATACAGGCCACTTCTTGTGTTACTACTATCACTCCCAAGATTACACATTCACTTTACAGAGTCAATGAGTGAAGGTAGAAGAGAAGGTTAAGCAAGATTGCCAAAATGTAGCTTTCATCATATCCTCAAGAGATGAATGAATTAAACAAATCCACAGGGTACAATAGATCAAACTTCGTCCGCTTTAATCTTCATGAATGAAAGGTCTCTCTCAGTAATTCCCTTTATAGTCATGGTAATCCAAATCTCAATGGTAAAAGCCAAAATATTGACCAAAAGCCCTTGTAAAGGTGGATTGTGTTTCCTACACTTTTATCTCCCATTAGAAGATGCCAAATAAAAATGTAAATGCACAAGTCTATCCTGATCATACTAAGTACTGAAGAGTGTGAGACTGGGGATCACAATCAGTAGTACAGTAACAAATGGAAGCTGGGAAGAAACAGGACTGGTAAATGAAAAAAATGACTTGCAATTTCCAATGAACCTATGACAGCCATGCCCCTATGGAAAGGACTTGAAGCTCACACCTTCATCATGTAGACAATAAGCAAAGCAAAAAAAGTTGTGAGGATAACATTCTAAAAAAAAGCTTCAGCCAAAGGTTTATAATTAAAGACAGACACAAGACACCAGAAATACTCCATCTAGTCATACAGATTGTAATACCTGATCAGGTTTGCTATGAGTGTCTGCACCAACAACTTAAACTTTAACTGAGGATTTTCTTTATTCATAAAGGAAGAGAGCAACTTTAGATACTGTGCTCATGGTAGCACAACAATGAAGTAAATGTTTCCTACTGCAAAAGATTCTCCACCTTGCATCAAAGAATTTGGACAAAGACTGTTTCCTGAACTGAATGATGCAATATGCAACTTTCCTCACAAACTTGTTTTGGCTGAGACACCATTTAAATTAAGCCAAGCATGAAAGTAGAGAAGCTTTGGGCTATTGTGGAGGACAGAGCCCTTGTGCAGGTACAAAGGGTTACCCCTCTGGCATAATGTCCTGGGTTGGTCTACAAGTAAATTGAGAAGATCAACGAACCATAATCATGGTGGTCAAAAGTGGCTATCAAAATGAACTAGGCAGTGGAAAGTCCTTATTTTTTTTAAGTACATGTGGAATCATCCTGAAGTGTGGGACATCATCATATGCAAACCAATGATCCCACTTCAAGCTGAAATTGTCCACTGTCCAGTCTCTCTGGTCTGGAAATGAGGATCTGTAAAAGGGCAACTTGTTTTTTTAGCCAGGTCACAAACAAGTCTCTCCCCAAAAGTCTGAACTGGGAATATGCTATGGATTGTTGTGGAGACCATTTTGTAAAGACTATCTATCAAAATATTCCTTTTGTCTTGAATGTGGTGAGGGAATTGAGGGTAAAATATTTCCTAAGCAGTCCAGCAAATGAGGTTCCAAACCTAAAGACAGAGGACATGTGTGCCTCATAGTCACCTGAGGTATGTTGTAAATACTGACATATCAGTGGAGACCATCATGCAGAGACATCTTATTTGGTCAACACAACCTTGTAGGTCTAAGAACAATGTCATCATTTCCAAACTGTTGTTTTGGCAGGCAGATTTTCCCTAGCAGTATATATATGTAAACAATGCACAATGGCAAGATCATTGCAAAACATAAAGCATTAGCAATTAAACATGACCACTTGTCAGTGAATTAGATAGCAAAGAGTTACTGCATTTTACCCAGACCACCAACATTCAATACTTTTTTCTGTAGCTTGTATACCTCTCTCAATTTTATTTTTTTGACCACTCTGGTACCCTTGGTGGTTAGAACATCCACCTCAGATGTGGGAGGTTGTGGGTTGGAACCCAGGCAGAGTCATACTAAATACTTCTAAAATGGTACTAAGAGTTGCCTTGCTTGGCATTCAAAATTAAGTGGTTAGTGTTAGGACTGGTTGGCCTGGTTTCAGGATAATGTGACTGGGTGGGACATTGTGCTAAATGTCTGTGGCATAATACCCCAGTGCCAGAAATCAGTAAAAATTGTCATTGCAGAAATTGTAGCAATATGACTTATAAATTGCTAAAGCTATGTTAAAAATCTGAAACACACACACAAACACACACTCAATTTTACAGACTCTCCCACAAGCTAATGGTCTGCATGTAAAGATAATTTTATCTTGTCCCAAATGTCTAACCAGAGGATATGTAAATTCCTTGCCGACCATCCAAAAGCTTTTCTGGTTTATGAGTAGTACATAATAATGATAAATGATAAATTTAAAATGCTTATTGAGACCCTTTTTTACTTGTCAAATGTTTTCCATAGAGTTTGAACTAAATACAACAGACAAAACACTTCATAAATTACAAAATGAATTCAAATGCAAGTTGTGACATATATTAAACATACACTAAAATGAATATTTCCTGAAATTCTTTTAACAAATTTGTAATTTATTGATAAAAACTTTCTGTACATGTACAGAATTATTCGATTTATACAGTAGAACTTCATTATCTTCTGCTCAGGTTTTTTTTGCCCTCACCATCTCATCTCCCAGTGCATAGATAAATATATTTAAACCATGATATGATGTTCTCTTCTCAAGTTGGTTATTTATATTGTTGATTTTAGTTGGTTTACTTTTACAAAATAAAAGTTCTGATTATTTCTACTGATGATTTTGTTATTACAAAACTTCAGTTTTGATTATCTTTCTGTTTCAAATGATAACTTGTTTTTAAAGTTTTTGCAGCTAGGTAGCCAATAGATGTTCATTTAATTAGCCAAATATGAATATATTGCAATAATTTAATATCAATAACCTTAAATGAGATGATTCTGCATGGTACGGCTTTTCCTTATTAATAGGAAGAAACAAAAAAAAATGTTCAGGGAAATAAACTCAGAGATATGAATTTTATATAAAATAAAGTTTCAAAATAAATTCTTAGATAAATTACAAACTCCTCTATAAAGGAGAGACAGTCTAATTTGAGCTGATAAACTCAAAATATTTCAGCTTCAAAAGGGCTTTGCCACTATATCCCCCAGCCTTTATTATTTTCATAACTTCTGTAGCACTCTTTCTTATTGAAAGCCATATATGGTTACATGAAAACCCACCTGTCATTGTAAAGATTCCAACAATTACGTTGATATCCCGATCCGCCACAATGGAGGACACCATAAGACTAGTTCCCTGATTTTTCTTTCTCCTGGATGCTAAAATTCCAACTACCAGAATAAAAATGTAGAACCCCATTAGGGTCAGTAAGCCTGCGAGGTTGATAGCCATGACTGAAAATTAGAAATGAATCAATAACAATAATGGTCTAATCAAGGTTCAATTTCTGAATAATGAAAATGCAATTCAAGTTTTTGTTACATTATTAAATTTATATCAACAGTAATCAAGACTGCAAAGTCTAATTTCTACAAATTGCTGAGTAAAAAATCAACATGACAAACCAGACTGGAAAAAAATCTCTGCAATCCTAATATAACTCAACAAGAGCATTGCATGTGTCATTTCAACATGTGAATGGACTGAAAATTCATCAGTTTTTAAAGAATTGGGATTAAAAAAACAACACAAACACCGATAATTCCATGCAACTAGTTTCGCATATAATATATGCTTCTTCAGGCACAAAATGTTTTGAAATAAACGGATGACGTCTTTACAGGCTAAAATAACAATTACGTCATTACATAACTTCATAAGAAATTACGTCATTAGGTAACGTCATAAAAAACAATGCATAATCACAACAACTATATGATAGGATCTAAAAGATACACGAGTCTCTAATGAAACCTGAATCAGTAAAATAATAAAATAAAATAGAGACAAACAGTCATACATACAATTATAGTGTTATAAAAGATATACAATTTCACAATTGAAAAGAAAATTATTAAGAAAATTATTGAAAAGAAAATAAAGTCTATTCCACAGCTATCTGATAACTCAATGTTGGTATCATTAGATGTAGCATCACTGTATACCAACATTCCGCATACAGATGGTATTGAAACATGTAAATATTTTCTTGATAACAATCATAATAACAGCACACTGTCTAGTGAAGATATTTGTAAAATAATAAAATTTATCCTGGAAAATAATTATTTTCAATTTAATAATAAAAATTACATCCAAGTAATGGGTACAGTAATGGGTAGTCCTATGGCTCCTTCATACGCTTCTCTTTTCATGGGTAAATTAGAAAAAGATTTCCTTAACAAAGAAAAGTTTAATCCATCAGTCTGGTTTAGATATTTAGATGACATATTTATGATCTGGAACCATTCAACTGAAGAACTGGAGAAATTCATTCATCGCCTAAATTATTTTCATCCAACAAATTTACTTATACTGCATCAAATACGCATATTTCATTTTTAGATGTAAATGTAATTAAACATATTGCTAACACTATTTCTACGAATATTCATGACAAAGAAACTAATATCCACCAGTATGTAGAATATTCTTCATGCCATCCAATGTCATGTAAATACTGTATACCATATAGCCAGGCTAAAAGATACTGACGCATTATTTCAGATGATTGTCAATTACAAAATTCGTTAAATGATTTAAAAACATATTTCCAAAACAGAAATTATCCAGTACATATCATTGATTCTGCGCTGAACAAAACCCGTAATCTTTCTCAAACTGAGGCTTTAAATACAGCAAATTGTACAATGGAGAAAAATATAGTTTCTTTTACAATACAATACAATCCTTCATTACCTAATATAGGTCTTATAATTAATAAATATTGGAGTCTCCTAAACTTATCAAATAAAAACAGCGTAAAATCCCTTTACAACAATAATCCTAAGAGACCCAAGAATTTGCAAGTTTTAATTAGAACTTAACATACAGAAAAAAATAAAAAAAAGGACAATTCTCGTCATCTAAATGTAATAGACATTGATGCTCTGAATGTGCAAACATAAGAGAACGTAGGTTTTTTAGTAGCGCTAACACAAAAGAGACATTTTCCCTACGTTATAACACTAACTGCATATCAACTAACGTGGTTTATTTGATAACCTGTCAAAAATGTAACATGCGATATGTTGGACAAACACTTCAACAATTTTCTAAAAGAATGAATAGTCATCGCTTTCATATTAAAAATTATAAAGATTCTCAGTTTTCATCTATTTCTACACATTTTAAGACCCATAATCACAGTCTACTCGATTTTTCTTTCATGCCAATAGATATTGTGCATGGAGACATGAACAGACTTATAAAAGAGACTTATTGGATTCATAAATTAGATACTTTGTATCCTAATGGCCTTAATACCAATGTATTATATAAAATTGTATAATTTTCTTTTCAATTTTGAAATTGTATATCTTTTATATCACTATAATTGTATGTATGACTGTTTGTCTCTATTTTATTTTATCAGTTTTTAAATACATTTAAAGGAAGCAAAACTATTTAATTTTAAGCATTTAACCAAAATTATTGGCATATTTCTACTGCTTTAAGAACAGTTAATGCTTTATGATGGTACATCTAATCAATATAAACTATGCAATTAGGACAGGTAATGTATGTTCAGAGCATGCTTAAAATAACAAAACTCTGGACACTGGAAACATTCACATAAAATGCATCATAAAATGGAACAGTGTTAGAATTATGAGATGCCATAATATGATATGTGCCTTTTCTGATTAAGATAAATGTGGATCCAGTTAATTACAGATTAAGAGCACCTTAGTTCAATTCTCACTTGCTGTATATAAAAGGTATGTTCATTAGAAATACTAGCTAATAATATCATTAGATACCTGACTTTTTGGATTGGATCATTTTTCAAATTAAGAGCAATTTAATTACAGAGCAGGAATATTTTAGTTTCATTTAATTTTCATTCTAGTTAAATTTGTTAATTACTCCACAAGAAGCACTAGCTAATTTTAAAATTAAATCATAATGACATTTTAACTTGCAACTATTATATTCCATCAAATAATTAAAAGCTGATGATAGAAAACTGTCAACTATAAATGATATATTCACTTGAACAGATGTTAAGTGTGGATGAATTGACACAAAAGTAATATACTTCTGCAGATTGTAAGTGTATATTTCCTCTAAAAATATTTGCACATATTTTTCTTCAGTTAAAAATGCTAATTATTTGGTACTGGTGGGTACCTGGTCTGGCCACTTGGTTTTGTACTAGTGTTAAATACAGGGCCTAGCCAGGTAATTATCTGCTGAATGAGTTTTGCATTGCCAACGAAAAACCCACCTGGCCAAGTAGTTTCTTGCTGGGAACATGTACAGGTGTCCAGAAAACTTTCTAACCATTACCACAAATTATTCATTTTAATCCCAAATTTGTAATATTTTAATAAATAGTTTTACTGAAATCTATGCATTATGTTATAGAATATTTTGTTTAGTTCTATCTGCATACATTTTGTTAAGGGAAAATATTGTGTAACACAAACCCGATTCTCAATAGCCAATATCATGAGTTACTTCCCTTGATTTATCTTACAAAGAAGCCATGTACAGTATTTTAAAGCAAAATAAACTGATTACATATGATTTTCATCTATAACGAATTTGTTTAATGCCTATAACTCTTGGTCTGAATAAAGTTTATGTGATATTTTAGTGATTTTAGTCTGTTCAAGAAGCTTACTTCAAGCAGGATAAAACAAGAAAGTTGCTAGAGTGATTTGATATCTTCAGCATATAAGCCTATATTCCAAGTCTGGTCAACATCAGAAATATGACCTCTTGAGTGGTGACATGCCTTGCCAATCAATCTTGGTCATTTCGAACAGTCTTGATGACAGAAACACACAGACTGATTTAAAGTATTTTTCATACATGTATGTAAAAGGGTAATATTCACTTTATGACAAAATCTCAAATGAAATCAGTGGATACAAATAAAACTTTCCTTTGGTATCCATACTACTTATCAGTCCATTTATTTACTTTTCTCTCCCGTATATGCAGCAAGAGTTATGCGCTTGTGTAAAAATAAGCTTTTTAATAATTGCAAAATCTTTTAGTAAAAAATATTCGTACCTTATTTGGATTGTTATCTCTTATTTTTAAGAAAAGAAAGATATAAGTGAAAACGTTTACGGAAAGTGGGACAAAACTCTCCTTGGACAAATAGATTTGGTGTGAATTGTCCTGTTACCATGTGTTTCCATGGATATGAAACTTTTAGCACATCAAACAACAGTAAATATTTAAATACATTCAAGTTTCATGCTCTAAGCAACTACTGTGTCATTAATGACATTAAGTTTAGTTCATAACCCATTTCAGCCCCTGTATGGTGATTTACATTGTACATAATCATATCAGGATCTTGTTTTTTATGGCAGTAGACAGAGTACTGACATTATTATCTGCAAAACTGACAGCTTGAATTACAGTAATAATAAAATTATCTATACTGCCATCATCATTTAAACTTTAAAATTGATACTGTCATCAACAATAAATATTCCATAATGTACAGATGGAACTGGAAACAATTTTGTAAAAAAATGACTTTTTTATGACATTGGCAAAAAGTATGTCTGGCAATATACAAATTGGCTGAGGACCAGTTCTCATCTCAACTCTTTTACTATAATTCCCATAATGGATATAAGCAGCCAGACATTTAAAAAATTACCTTTTTTGACATGATGTAAACAGTATGTCTGACTATATAATGCCCAAGAACAACTACTCAATGTGTACCTGTTGCCTCTACTGTGCTAAAAGCTCATGAATGGATGCAAGATTGTACTCATTATGTATCAACAGGGAATATCAGTATTAAGGTTTCCTCAAAATGGCAAACTCATTACCCCTGGTACTTTCTCCATTTTTATATGTAGAAAACCAACACTATTACATCTGAATATATAATAGCTGAAAAATTCAAGTGTCTATATTCAGTAATTATGACATCAGGCCTTTTTTTATAACAAATTCAGCAGAAGTGAACAAAACACTTTAAAAATGCAGTAAAACTAAAAGAACTAATATATACTCTGACCCACAAATGCTTTTGGAGATCATTTTATGAAAATAACACTACAATGTGTGAGAATATCTGTGTAAAAACCCTGAATTACATCTTTTATGAAAACCACCCATGCCAGAAAGAACAGTAACTCTTCCAGGCATACAATACATAAAAATGTTAACAAAGGCAGCAATATGACATAAATTGAATTAAAACAACACATGAAAACTAAAATGGACATTTATACAAAAGGAATCTGATTATACATGTGTGTTATCATTAAATATACTAAACATATTAAAATTTTAATGCACCTTTAGGTGTATGATGTACTTTCCGACTTGACGAATGATGGACGATACTGATACTAGTTATGTTTATGATGATGTGTACATGATAATGATTACTGAGACACTATAACTGCCAAATCATCTGCACTATGTATGATTTGTATCTATTTGCATTGTGTTCAAATTACAATTTTCATGTGCAGAATAATAAAAAAAACCAGATAAATTTAAAACTATTTTGAAGAATTTTGAAAAGATAACCAATTTGTTATTTATTGCTTCTTGTGAGTATCAATCTGAATGAATATTATCACTATAAGAAACAGAAAATTGATCTTAGCATTTCTCTATTTAAAAAATCTCCCACAAAAAAAGATCTTGAGAACTCTGTGCCAGTTTTTTATTTATAGCTCCAGGATACTTAGGTACACACCCTTTCAAGATAACCTGGGTAATTGCAACTGGTTACCCCTTAAAAAAACAAAAAAAAACCCAACAAACCATGTTTCCAAGTTCAAATAAAGACAAAGAATAAAGATTACAGTTTGAGGCTCATGTCATCTGAACATCTATTACAGGTGTTCATACTACTCATTATATATTTACAATATAACAATATGATGGAAGACACTTCTCTCCTTTCTCACATGACCTTTTTAAGAATCAACACTGATATTTCAAGCTAGATTTCATGTAGTGTAATAAATTTGGTACCGATTCTAAACTCAGGTATTTGACTGTTTGCCTGTCCAAAGTTTGGCTTTCTATCATACCTTTAAGGAATGTCTGTGCCCATTTAATATGCAAGTGCAACTTTCCTAATGGAATAATGCCCTCTCATGGCCAAAGGAAAATGATGTACTGCACTTTATGAAAAATTCCTTTTGTATTATTACAAAGTACTTATACTGACTGATTGTTAAATTATAAACAAAGATATGAGCCCCACATTCTAATTTCCTTTTTTTCTATTTATAGTATTACATATAACAGTTCTATAAAACAGGCACATTTCTTGAATGTGAAACCACATATCACAGACTCATACTATTTTGACATCAACATACACAAAAACAAGTCTAAATTGAAAAACATTGCGCCAGATAAAGATAATAAATGGGCTTTATCGTTGTAACCGATGGATGTTTTATGACAAAAATGTTAGAGGAGAGGGATATTGTTAAGCTTAAAAACATACTGAATCCAGAAAAGGACAAATCAATAGCACTTTTAAAAATTTAGAGATAAGAATTGGACTGTTCAGATTACACTTTTTGCCACTTATATTAGTAATAATAACACCTATACCTCTCTTAGGGGTTGGCATGTGTGAACCAAAACAAATCTGCTCAGGTTCACAGTTAATACAATTTCCCTTTGATTGGGTTCCTGGATAAGTAATTGTTAGGATCAAAAGGTACCCAGTAGGAATGTCCTAAAATTCTGACATCTCAACCCCCAGCATGAGATATCATTGCAAACTGCCACACTGCAGCCATGGAAGCAATAGGACTTTAATTGTTTGTGTGTGTATGATTTGGATTGTTTATGTAACTTAAACAATTTTTCAGATATATTGATTAGATGTTTGCAGTGATGCAGTTTAAAGTGTTGTCTAACACTGGGCATCATGCCACAGACAGGTAACATGACTTCCCATTCAGTCACATTATCCTGATATCAACTTGACCAGTCCTAACACTAAACTTTTAATGTTGAGCACCATGCAATGCAGTTGTAAGAACCATTTTTATAAGGCTTTGGTGTGACTTGACAGGGGTTGGACACTACAATGTCGGACATATAAGGCAGATGCTCTAACCACAAGGGCATCAGAGCAGTCCCACACAAAAATTGTTAAATCTATGTTAAAAATCCCAAAACAGACATTTATGCTCCATTTGTATATTAATAAAGAAATCTTGTTTTCCTTGAAAGCTTTTATCTCCTTCTGTGTATCATTTACATCAGGGGTGCACAATATGTTGATCATTACATGAATTGCACTAGAAACTGGTAAAAACTAAATAAATTTTTTTTTATCAAAACTGCTTAAATCTAAGTTTGTTTTGCTTATTATTATTATTATTATTATTATTATTATTATTATTATTAAAACAATTACAAATCAAAATATTGAGATTTACATAAATATATACATCAAAAATATGTAAACAATTGTGAATATTGGTGTATTTCGTGTTTGTTTTTATTTATTTTTTTTTTCTTTTGGTCTTTGGGGTTTTTATTTGGTTTTTATGAGGGGGTTGAGAGCTTTGGGAAAAAAGGCAAGGAAAAGTTGTCCGAGTGCCTGCAACAAGTAAAAGCAACTTTCTTCTTTAAGCTGAATGTTTACAAAACATTTCTATATAATTATACGTAACAAGTATTGCTAATTATAGCGTCAAATAAGTTAAGGTCAAGAATATACAAATAGTGACCCCAAAATCAATATTAAAATGGCGGGCGCGCACGTCTGAATGCTTCATGTGAGTTTTTTTTTTTTTGGTAAGATATGAAGACGAGTTTCTTTTCTTTTTGAGTTCTTCACGCTCAGAAAACATCCCATTTTTATTTATTCTAACATTTTGAAGAAAAAAAATCATCTACTGCTGCATTATGCCTGCCTTAAAAAGTACGATGGCGACAAATTGACTGCGACGACAGAACCTCTGTATCGCTCAAAGGCTTTACAAGCTTGCTGTTGCTAACCAAATCTTCCTCTTGTTCGTTACCCTGTTTGAATAGTAATTATCTGCTATCTCAAAGTCTTCAGAGAGCATGGTAGAGATACATGTCTGCCTAGCCCAAGTATTTATCTTCACGTGCAAAAGATTGTGTAGTCTGGTCCCCTCCTTAGTATGCTCCCTGCTTTGGGAGTGCAACGCAGGGAGCAGAATAAGCAGGGGACCAGACTACAGATTGCAACACAGGTAAGGTGGCGCTCACCAGTTATTATGTACTTTTGAGAGAGAGATGTATGTAAGGTGAAGTTGTTTGCATTTTAAACATGCACAGTGCAGAGAATGTTGGCATACATATATACTACTTTCATGTAATGTGGATGAAATTTCTTTGGATATTGTACTTTTGAAAATTTTAAATGATCTTGGGACAATGCTAACTAAAATGACTGCTCCCTTGTGCTCCAAAAATCAACCTAAATTTGTCTAAAGTACACTATTCTTGGCAGCTATTAAAATATGGAAAATGAATTTTGCCAAATTAGATAATACCAGCTTCTAAAAGTGCAATGACTGAATTACCATAATCACAAAAACCAACCAGCCGCCTATTCTTGGGTTCAAAGCGTCTCAAGACTTGCAATTAATACAAGTTGTTTGCAATGTTCACATCAATAAGGACAATCATATCGTGAAAGAATTAACCAGTGTGTTTAAAGGTCTAGTTTGTCTGCAACAAAAATATCATATTGCATTTGACAAAAGTGTGAAACCTGTCCTTAATCCACCAAGGAAGGTTCTTACATCTTTACTAGAACCACTTAAATTAACTTTGGAAGAGATGGAACTGAAAATGGTAATACGGAAAGTAAATGAACCAAAATAATGGATCAGTTCATTAGTAGCTGTTGAAAACCCCAAGTCGAGAAAACTATGAATTTGTCTAGATTCGAGAAGCTTGAATCAAGCTGTCAGGCGAGAGCATTATCAGCTTCCTACAATTGAAGATATAACCAAAAAGGATGGCTGGAGCTAAGGTTTTCTCCCAACTAGATGCCAATCATAGTTACTGGCAAATACCCCTGGATGAGGAAAGCCAGTTATTGACAACATTTACCAACCCATTTGGTAGATATTGCTACGTAAGAATGCCTTTTGGTATTAAATCTGCTCAAAAAGTGTTCCAGAAACGCAAGGTACTTGCCAGCTGTGAAGACTGATATAGATGACATAATTGTTTTGGGAACTTCAAAGTAAGATCATGATAGGAAACTGAAAAATGTTTTAAAGAGATGCCAGGATATAAATCTGACATTGAATCTGGAAAAAAATCCAGTTTAGACGAACAGAAGTATGCTACGTGGGACACATGTTGACATCATCGGGTATTAAACCGAACCCAGAAAAAGTAACAGCAATCACAGAAATGCCCGCTCCGACGGACAAGAAAGGAATCGAAAGATTACTTGGTACTGTCAACTACCTAGCGAAATTTATCCCAAATATGTCTATAGTAACAGAGCCAATCATAACGTTTGAAAAGTGATACTGAATTTGTTTGGGGAACTGCACAGAAGCATGCATTTGAAGAGATCAAACAAATATTAAGCAAAGAACTTGTGTTGAAATACTTCAATGTTAAGAAGCCTGTCATTGTTAGTTGTGATGCATCAAAATCAGGACTTGGTGCAGTGTTAATGAAGTCAGGCAACCCATAGCATTTGCATCAAGGTCTTTAACATATGTAGAAAGATAATATGCACAGATCAAAAAAAGAATTTCTTGCTGTATTATTTTGGTCGTCAAGTACAAGTTGAATCGGACCATAAACCTCTGGAATCAATCCTCAAGAATCCCATATCTGCCGCACCGCCTAGACTACAGTGATTGCTTTTAAGACTGCAGGAGTAGAGTTTTGAATTAACGTATTGTCCAAGAAAAGAGTGAATTGTGGCAGATACATTGTCGACAGCATACAGACAGACGAACATATCTGAGATAAACATAGAAAGTGAAATTGAGTGCTATGTGCACATGATCATGTCAAATTTAGAGATTGTTGATACACAGTTAGAAGCAATAAAGAATGGAACTAAACGTGGTGATAAAATGACCAAATTACGAGAAATGATTCAAAAGGTATGGCCATTCGTACCATTCGAAATCAGTTGAACTTTCAGAAATGGACGGATTAGTTCTAAAAGGAGAGAAGATTGTAATACCAGATGCTTTTCAGAAAGAATGATAAAAGCCTTGCACAAAAGTCATATGGACATTGAGAAGACAAAGCAAAGAGCAAGAGACATTGTGTATTGGCCTGGCATGAATGCACAGATTGCAGACACAGTTTCAATTTGTTCTACTTGCTAGGAATACAGAAAGTCAAATCAGAGAGAACCATTGTTATCTACACAACCTAATACACCATGGTAAACGGTTGGAACATATTTATTTTTGTGGAATAATTACAACTATGTCTTGATAGTAGACTATTGCTCTATATATTTTGAAGTTGCCAAGCTGGACAATACACGAGCAAGCACAGTAATCACATACACAAAGTCAGTTTTTGCAAGACATGGAATACCATAAGTAAGGAGTGATAATGGACCACAGTTCTCCTCAAAAGAATATGGCCAGTTTGCACAAACTTGGTGATTCAAACACACTACATCAAGTGCCAAATGTCCAGTCTAACGGTTTAGCAGAAAGAACCGTTCAAACTATCAAAGGAATTCTCAATAAAGCAAAGAGATGGAAAAGATCCATATTTATCGATATTGGAGTATCAAAATACACCAATTGATTATACCGGCACGAATACTGATGAGTCGAAGATTTTGATCGACTTTACCTATTACCAACATACAGCTACATCCGCAAAGTTATAAAAGAAAGAAATCTAAAGTGGAAACTGGTTGTAAGGAAAAATCAGCAAAAGAAACAGTATCACAGAACAGCTAAAGAGCTTCCAAATCTGACTTCTGAAGACAAAGTGAGTCGGAAGACAAGGTCTTTGGGAACCAGCTGTAGTCGTCGAAAAAGTAGTACTCCAAGGTCGTATAATGTGAAAACCCAAGATGGTGCTGTATGCAGGAGAAACCAAAGACATCTGTTACAAACAAAAGAGAAATTACCAGAGATAAATGATACATATGAAAATTATAACAAGGATATCAGTAAACTAAATGACAAGATGCCATTAATCATCAATGAGCAAAAACAAACACAAAAGATTCGAAAAAGGAGTGGGCATCTAATAAAAAAAAGCCTGCAAGATACAGATTTTGTTATGTGAACTCGATAATTTTTCTCAATTAAAATTCTGTCTTATATTTATTAGAAATTAAAAATGTTTAAGGGAATAATAATACAAATGTTGTATCACATCAGTTTAAATGCAGTAATAACAACTGTATTGAAGAAATAATATCAGGACTATAGATTTTAGTGACAATGCCAATATATCACCATATTTGTTTTCATGAATGACATAGGGCTAGAACTTCATTTTAACTACAATTAGTAGAATTTTTACAGCTCACCAGTGTGTGTGTGTGTGTATATATATATATATATATATATATATGTATGTGTGTGTGTGTGTGTGTGTGTGTGTGTGTGTGAGTTTGATCATGTTTACAGGTTTATTAAAAAGAATAGGAGAAATGAATATGTGAATTTAAAAGAAAAAGTCATTTTTAGGTGGAGTTGTGATAATATATGGTATAAATATTCTGCTACTACGTCTGACAGATATAGGTCACCTACAGTCAGCTTCAGGATCTCACTCGGTTGTAACCCTATATGCCTTATGATAAGATTAGAATGAGAAATGTGTGTGTGTGTGTTTTCAGTGTTTAAATGAGTTGTAGTCTAGCCATTAAAGTAGTTAGACCAAACCATGTTTTGTGCTATTTAGCAAACATAACACCAGTGGTATATCAAATTGCTTGATACCAACACTGTAAAAGCCATCAGAACATTAGCACCTGGTATACAATTAGCACTTCCTATTCAATGATCCTTTGTTGGTTGTTCTGCCAACCAGAGCTCTGCCAATGCTTAGTTCTGACATCATATGGGGAATCTCCGAAAGTTCCCTAAAAACCAAAAGTTTAAATAAATACAAAACTTTATAGCTGATTTTAAATGTTGCTCTTTGATAAATGGTACATCATTTTGTTAACCACTTTTTTGGTGCCACTGATGAAAATGCATTATACAGTATTATAATACTTTAATAAATGCTTTTCCAATTAATCCACTTTTTACATTTTCAAATTGATTAACAACTTTGATTTAGGTATAATTTTGAAACATTTAATTTCAAGCACCAAAGTGTTAAAAATATGCATAGATTCATGGAATGGAGTTTATTTTTCTATGGATGCAATTTAAAGAAAGTTTTAACATTTTACTTAGGAATAAGATTGAGAAAAAAAAAAAACCACTCAATCACAGTGCCAAATTTCACTATTGAAAACTCCTGCCATAGTAATAGATAAAGAACCATATAAATAACCTCATGGAATATATACCCTACTGTTCATGTGATGGTCTTTTGATTTCAAGAACAAACAAATGACTTTGGACCTCATTTCCACATTAAAAGGGAGTCAGACATGTGTTTGAGAAGGGTTAAAAAAGAATGTAAACAAAAAAAAACAAACCCCAATGTGATTCTAATGCCACCTGAAAGTTTGCCTAAAGTATGTATTGAGAACTCCAAACTATTTAAAAACTATACTGAAAAATGCTATTTATTTTGTAAATATCAATTATTCATTGACTATACATGTATAAAACTATCACAATATACCGTTAATCACTCATAATGAATGATGAACAAAATGTTTTAGAAACTAAATTTGAACTATTTTTACTTGATGTGCTACATATTTTTCTGTCTACTTTATTAGATCACCTGGTTATGAAACCAAAAAAAAATTGTGGTAAAGCTCTGTGTTGTGTTTATTCAGCATCTACGAAAATTAATATACAAACATTTCTATTTAAAATTACTGCTCAACAAAATTTGACAAAATCTGACAGAAAGCATTCCTACATTAAGTCTTTAAAATTATACAAATGACAGACATCACAACATTCATAATCTGTTTCCAGAATATGGAAAACTGCAAAAGTAATGCCTGTTCACAAATCTGGCTCTAAGTAAGATGCTGATAACATCTGGCTGGTCTCAATCCTACCAAACTTATCAAAACTAATTGAAAAACGTGTTCCATGACTCATTCATGTAATTTTTATTCAGACACTTGCTGTTACATCCTAACTAATCAGGCTTTATACAGTAACATTCATCTTGCTAAATGATAAGTGGCTTTAAACACTTGATCAAGGTAGAATAATATAAAGTATATTTGTAGGTTTTGACAGAAAAGCTTTTGACATGGTGAATTATGAAATCCTTTTGAAGAAACTGAAAATTCACCAATTTGACAAAAGCAAAATCTGATAGTTTACATCATGCTTAAGTGAGAGAACACAACACGTTTACATAAATAATCTTTTGACTGAACTTGGAACAATTAGATATAGAGTACCACAAGGCTTAAATCTAGGTCCCTTACTATTTATATTATTTATTAATGACCTACCTCTTCTAATGGGAGACTCAATTTCATCAACAAATCTCTATGCAAATGATGCAACACTGTCAGATATCCAAACACAAAGCATGAACTGTTATTTCTTTTACAGGGTGTCCTAAACAAACTGGACAACTGGTGCACATGCAATGACAGATTGGTAAAACTAAAATTTTACCTTACTCATGTCAACACAGAAAAACAACAAATCATAATAGTGATAAATTATGTTTGACATAAATGGATAAAAATTAGCAAATGTCTGTCATGATATACTATTTGGAGTTGTGTCAAGGACTGAACATAGCACACATATCAGTAAAAAAAGTTAATTCAAGTTCATAGTTTCTCAGTATGATAAGTCATGTTCTCCCAGAAAGGCACACATACTAATATTAGAGCTACATACAACCTTGTTTAAATTACTGTAATACGGTATGGGGTAATTCAAATAATAAAAACATAAGTAAAGCTATCACATCTTTAAACAACATTTGGGCCAATATTAATAAAGCAAGGAAAATTTAGCTGGCATGTTAAATATATTATTTATTAAAGCTAAATTAAAATACAGGATAGTGCTCCTGATTATTTACAATCACTATTCCAGTATAGGCTACCTAACAATACTCCCCACTTGCAATCCATGTCTACTAAACAGCATAAAATTCCCAAACTAAATAAGGAATTATTCAAAAAATGTTTCCAATACTCTGGAACTTTGCTCTGGAATAGTATTCCAGTTGAGATTAGAAATGTCCACTATTCCCTTCTCCCAAACCCAATATATCCAGTTAAAATTAGAATGACAACAATCTTACATGTCTATTTATATCCAGTTAAAATTAGAATGACAACAATCTTACATGTCTATTTGTATTAATAATGCCTTTGGTCATTGTTAAATATATTACCCATCTATTTTGTCACTAATTGCATATTGAATGTATATTGACTGTGTGGGTTCAATATGTATAGTCAAGTATCCATCTAGTTAAAGTAAATATATATGGAGTCTATACATGTAAATGCTAATATTTATAGGTATGCATGCATGTTTATATGTGTGCATTTGTATATAAGTGTTCCTTTGTATAAGAGACTCAAGGTAGATTAGTACTTCAGCTAATTGTGGTACCCTCTTTAAATGAATTTTTATTATCATCATTGCGATGTCAAATTTTGACTCTTAGAAGTATTCATTGAAAGAATTGTACCAAAGTCAACTTAATTTAAGTAGAAAGGGCTAGAAACAGTCATTTTCATTTCAAATGAAATTCATTCCACGTGACGAAACTTGACTGAATCATCTGCTTTGGTACAAGGGTTTGGCATAGCTCTTCCCAAGATCAACCAGTTAAAAGGGGAAGCGCGTCAATAATTGATTTTTCAAAGGAACGTTAATTACGGCATGATTAGCTGTTTGTAAATCAAATTCTACGTAGAACATTTAGGAAACAGTCGATTTTGATTGGTTAATAGGAACTTAAGGGCATAACTAAGGAATTAAGGGTTTTACCTTGGAAAAATTCTTCAGTCTTCAATCTTTCTTGCGAGAAATTAAGGGACTCCAGGTAACGTAAAAGTACGTTTTTCCCCATGATTGAGTGAGAGGCCAGATGGTCGTCTCACATAGGAGGATAATGGAAACTAATGAGAAACTGCAAAAGGTACGCAATCTTAAGTTTCCAGATTTTAATATGCTGTTTCATTTTTTTGATTTACTTGCAGATGTATTGATGTTAAGATGTATATATGTATATTTCATTTTTCAGGGTTTTAGTTAAATGTTGATCACGACATTTTATTGATTTTCTTATCAATTCATTAATTGAATGCTCATTGAGATAGTTGGCAAAAGATTGCATGTAATTGAATCTTCGATACATAGGAGTGCTTAGGAATTTGCGAGAATTAATAAATGACTTATATTGAGTATATTCATATACTAGTTCGTAACATTTAATTGATCTATATAATGTATATTCATATACTAGTTCGTAATATTTAATTTATCACGTAAACTATTTTATTAGATTTGAGGGGCTAAGCCATATGTAGTTTAACACTAGTAGATTAATGTAAAAAGTCAAGGGGTGTTAAATAGGGGCACATACGTGGTAGCTTTTGTTGTTGGGTTTAACGCCATGTTTCAGCACAAGATAGGCTATTCATGGCGGCCAATATTAATGGTGGAGGAAGAAACCGGAAATCACCGGAAACCACCTACCCACGAGAAGCTACTGGCAAGCTCTCTCACATTCACATTCGCCGAATCAAAGACTCGAACTCACGCAGATAGGTGACACGTGATAGCCTTAAGTGGAATCGAATGTTCCCCGCTAGCGTGACCCGAATTAAGGTCAGGACATGCATGACCGTCGGTTTATAAACACAGGAATTAGTGAACGAGTGCAACAGAATTTATGCCTTTTTTTCTGAGCCGAATTAATGTAAAAGTATAAATATATACTTGGAAATTTGACATTTTGTTTATTAAAGTTAACATCTTTCGGAACTTTCCTCAAACTTCCTGAAATTTCCTGTACCAATTCCAAGTGCCAGAGCAAATTCTGAGCCGAAGTCTAGGTCTATGGACGATCGTCAAATCAAGGTTCCACTGGAAAGAGTCCAGGTCTAGACGACTACGAACATAATTCGTAGTTTTATGAATTAAATCTGACTTGTTTTGAGTGTATATTCATATTCGATTTCCGGGTAAGATAGGTGATGTTTTTCGTTGATCGCAAGGTCACATTTCGTAGGCAATGACAAAACTGAATTCTGTCACTGACAAGTAATCGTAAACGTGAAAATTTGTATTGTTTTTTATTTGAGCACCTTGTTTCCCTTTTGTAACCAAGAAATTTATTTTATTTTAAATTCTGTTGATAAACTGTTCAAATTTTATATTTTTATATTTGTTATTGAAAGGGGGCTGTGTTTATTCAATATACTTGTTCAGAGATCTGCATTCTCCTTTCTATCCATCAACACTGGGTAAATTACACCATGGGAGGCCATTCCCTAGCAACGAACTGTAGTGGTAGAGATTGGTGTGTTTTAAACACCACCAATTTATCACCATCATTATCATCATCACAACCATCAAATATGGGTTACCTTTACTAACAATAAAAATGTTTTGAATAATTTTACAAAAAATATTTGTCCATAATTGACAGTATGCATAAAAATATTTCATTTAAGAAATGCTATTTTTTCTTAAGTATGGCTAGTTATAAAAAAAAATTCCAAGAAAGTATTACTCTGAAAACCTCTTAAAGAGAATTTTAAGTAGGTACAAATGATGCCAAACTGCCATCCAACATGGTTACTATTACTAAAAATAGATAAACCATAAAGCTTATTCTCAAAAGCTGTAACTGAATTCTACCGAAATTTGAGGGAAAAAAAGTCCTAGCTTGAAGGTTTTTCAGATTAAACAAATCATTCATATCTTATCAAATATGGCTGCCATTACAAGAAAAAGAAACAAAACTATCTTAAGTCTCCTGAACAGAATTTGACCAAATTTGACAAATTGTGGCACAAAGGCATTGGACAAATGATGCTGACATGCCATGGAATAAGACCAAAAATGTGAAAAACCAAAATATGCTTTTTTTAATAGCACAGTCAGTAAACAAAATACAATTTGAACAGAAAGCACCCTAATGATTCAGGTTTCTGGACAAACCACTCTTGCAATTTGTTTATTGGTATTGTCAGATGTCAGACACCTTAGGTACCCTTGGACCAATTGTTTTTCATTGTTTATTATTAGCTCTAAGTTTTGAATGTGGTTGCTTTGAAGCCATTTATAAACTATCAGTAAAGAAACTCTCCAATATATTGTAAAAACCAGTCCACTGTTGGCAGAGATGTTAAAAACATTTTAAATATTTACCTCATTTTTTATTCAATGGATCTTCTATTTATGCGGTACTGCTACCCTTACTGCAAGAACATGTAGACAATAGTAAGAGTAGCAGTTGCCTCCCCTCATTTGTATTTGTAAATATTCTTTGTCAAATCCCCTCCCCCTTCTATTTTCAGCTGAAATTCTTTCAACACAGAAAAAGATCAGGATATGGATGTAATTCAAGTAAATGAACTTAAGGCACATTCTGTGCTACCAAGTTGTCTCAACATGGTGCATGTAAGAAATGGTGAAAGGGAAGAAACTCCCATTCTTGTTTCCCTAAGTAAACAGACCAAGTTGTGACAGTAGATTTATTACAATTATATCTGAATATCATTGCCAGTAGATGGTATTCAGATGCTGTTATAATAGGTTTGAACAATTATTTTTCCTTGAAATTTCTGTCTTGTACAATTCTCCCATAAATAGTGAATGGGAATAATTGATGAAATGAAAGATTAGCATATTAGTATTCATCATACTTTCATAAAATGGCCTATGTGCAAGAAATTCTGATATTGCTACATCATAAAATATTAATACTGACAAATGTTTTTTTTATCAATAGGCAGGGATGTACATTTCCAGGCAGAATAAACAATGACTCAGATATTTCATCATTGTCCAATTAAAAGGTATATTGCCCTCAGGCTGATTTCAGTAGTCTCCAGACATCCAAATCTGAGATAGCTTTAAATCTAAAATCTCCATTATCTCTTCAAAAGTAACTGGTTGATTTGTTTAAAGTTTGTTCTAAAATTAAAGATTTTATTTAAAAGAGTCCAGGTGCTGACATTTTTCCAACTTTGTTAAAATTTAAACATTGGCAATACTTAAAGGTTTGAAACTACAAAATTTGAATCCCATCATTGTTTTAACAGAAAAAATTGTTGGCATTAAAAATTGTCTCATATGTACGAAAGTGTCAAATGTTTTTTAAAACTACATTTGAATTAAATATCAATTGCCAACAAACAATTTTGTGCCATCACCTAATGCACCAGCAGATCAGGATCTCTTATTTGTTCTTCTGCCACTTTTCTGTCCACTGTCATCTTCCGTGACAAGGGCATGAGAAATGGATTAAATACAAACCTGATTGACATTTGTTTAAATGTGTTTTATTGTGATAATAGATTACAATGTTTTCAAAATCAAAGCCAAAATCAGACTCTTTACTAATCATCTGTACCATTCTGTGGCTTGAGATTGCAGGCCTTAAACAGTAAAGTATTTGGTGTGTATCTCTTTCCAGTAGTTTTGTTAATTATGTTCTTGTTATAATAGTATCTCAGTGCTGTGCTTAGCATTTCATAGTGTTTTGGTTTTTTTTTTTTTGTTTTCTTCTTTTAATTCCCCAGCGGCAAGCCACCTTCTATGGGTCTGTTAGCTGGAATACCTATCCATCACCTGTCCAGGTGATCAAATGCTGATATGTACTGTCTGTCAACACTCAGCAAAAACTACCACAGCTGGATTGGTCCACTATTTGCCATTAGAAGAAAAAATAAATTGAAATTAATGTTTTACAAATGGCACACACTCTTAATGAACTAATAACACTAGTAGACATGTATCATATGATTTCTGTTACCTTAAAGAACTATTGGAGTGACTGCACCAGATGCTATGCAAATCTATTACTGCATAATTGTTATTTAATATGCATTGTACAGTATATTTTGAACAAAAAGAAAATATTAGGACTAAGTTATGAATATATTGCATTTACAGGTCTCAAACTAATCTGCATTGAATCTAGAAAAAGCAAGAATCTGCTGTATATCCTTCTGAAATGATAGTTGAACTTTCACTTGCATGTTTGTCTTCATTATAATGCTGAAGATATGCTTGTAGAACTTTTTGTTACCTCTGATTATATACAGAGTAGATAACATTCTCCTTTTTAAGTTATAAATAAAAAATGGATGGTACTGACATGCATGTATACAACTAGACTGAAAAGTCAAAATTATGAAAACCAAACTTTTGTTGTTAATGTAAAGATAATTACAAACTTAAATTTCATTACATTCAAACCTCCAAGCTTGGATTGTAATCTAATTATGCAACAAATGCAATGAAACAGGACAGGGCAGGATGGACTGATATGTAATTTTATGTCATATCAAAAGGCAGGGTATAAAATGTAATTAGTGGTCACTTTTTTGACATCTACAGGAGTGCCTAATATATCTCAAGTACTCATGGTATTAGACCTTTTGAGCATCTGGTGTGCCAGACAAGACATTTTACTTTAAGATTTATAAAGATATATGGTCTTTGGCAAAGATTAATCTTGATATATGCCTGAGTATCCCCAAGTGTCAAGTGGAAACAAGCATTTTCCTTTTCCACCAGGTCCTTGTCTCATGTCACTTGGGGTATTGATTGGGATCAAGCTTGTGACTTGTGGCAGCAGTAATTTGTGTTGCTGCCTATGTCATTGGAGGTTGCCATTTCCATAATTCTGTTGGATCCAGCAGCTCTCCTTTATCATTGTTTGAACTGTCTGTACTGACTGCTGCTGACAGACATCCTGTAGAAGTGCCCCAAGGGACATGAATTGACCTGCTAGAATTTAAAAAGCATTTTAATATGTATAAATCTAAAAAAATAAGTTAAAATATGTTAAATGATTTTGCCCAAAAATCATTTATCTTTTTCTGATCATTCACTTCACCCAAAATGTGTAAAGACAAGTATGCTTTAATGATATTTACATGTAATTTATCAATTCTTCAGTGTCCACCTCAGGTGCAAAAAGTCAGTGGTTAAAACACCAGCTGAGTCATACCAAATATTTATGAAAATGGTACTAGCAGCTGCCTGACTGCTTTGCATTAAGAGGTTAGTGTTAGGACTGGTTGGACATCATAAACTGTAACACTACAGATATAGCAATATGATTAAAATTGTTAAAGCTACCTAAAAGAAATCACAACACACACACACACACCAAAGAGCCATTACAGGAATTAGTTGGTGTTAAGCAGTAAAATGTTCTCATTTGGAGGTCCTCTATATGCAAGGAACAAGTTTTCATAAACTGAAGATGTGTATGAACAAACATGTTTAGTTTCATATTTAACAAAGTGATTCTATTTTTTTCAAGCATTAAAAGCTGACACAAACATTTGGAATCTAATAAAAATTCTAATACAAATGTTTTTCAACAAATGAAGCACAACAAGAATTAGAAACAATGAAATCCTAAGTTCAAAAATCACAAACATAAGAACTTTAAGCAAAATGTTACATCTTGCAAGATGTTATATTTATCAAAGAAAATTGCCATTTATAATAATAATAATAATAATAATAATAATAATAATAATAATAATAATAATAAAAAATATTGCTTTATTTATAGAGGGTGACTCATTAGTCAAGGACTATGCTCCCTTGAGGCCTTCCTAAGGAAAGTATTACAATGCACCTTATATAAAAATAGCAATAATTACTGTTTAACATTTAGTATTAAAATACTAAATTCCATTTATCTATTAGAAACACAAAAATGCTCATATTTCTTAAATATTTTCAGCATGTATTGGAAGCTTGTTGAGAACTGTACCAGAGTATTGGAAGTTTTTTAATTTGCTCTGTTCCTGGTTTTGGTGCTAGGTTTCCATGTAATATTGATTTCAACTGGTATTTTGTTGAAAAAGGCCTGAAGATACTCTGGTGCAGTTCCATGTACCAGTAGACCTTTATATAAAAGAACTGACTTGTGAAAGTCTATCATGTCATATTGTGAACCATTGAGTTCTGTAAACAAATGCTTTTGAGTGATGATCAATAGTTGCATCTAAAATTATACATGCTGCTCATTTCTGAGGTTTGTAAATCTTATCAAGCTCAGATTTAGCAGGTTCTCCAAACATTGGAACAATAATGCATTGTTAGAACATTTTAACAATAATCCATTGTTGGAAGACTAATGCTTGTAGTACAGATTGGAAGAATATAATGCTTGTTTTACAAAGCTTATCAATATGATCATTCCATAATAAATTATCTATGGATACACCTACAAGCTTTTCATGTTTGACATTTTTTGCAAGAGAGTTCTGGTTTCCTGACTTGTGTAGCTTTTGTGATGTCCCCAAAATCACATATTGAGTTGCGTTCATTAATTACCATCCTATTTTGTTGTTCCCAGTTTTGTTCTCTAATAAGGTGAGTTTAATCTCATTTGGATTAACTTCAGTATCAGAACTAAATGTATACATGTACAAAGTTGCATTGACTGCAAACAAATCTATTTGTGGATTCTTTATTTACTGGCAGATCATTGATATTGATAAGAGGAGAGGACCTAGAACTGAGCCTTGAGGGACCCCTGAATGAATAGTGGAGTCTTGAGAGCTAATACTCATTGCAAACTTTGATATATGATCTAAACTAGTTTAAAGAAGGATTGTCAAACCTGTAACAGTTCAATTTTAGCAGAATTTCATGATCAACAAGATCAAAGGCTTTCTTGAAGTCTAGGAAAACAATACCAGTCATATGTCCATTATCCATTTCCTTCAGCCAAAAATCAATTAATTTGATAAATTCTGTTTGGCATGAGTGGTACTTTCTAAATTCTGATTGCGCTTTATGAAATAGTCTGTTTAAAAAATATAGACCTGAATGGCTACAATGCTTTTCAAAGAATTTTGACAATACTGGTATAATTGATATTGGTCTGTATTTCCCTGTATCCTTTTTTTCTCCTTCCTTAAAAGAGTTTCTAGAAAATTACCACTCATACTCAAGTTTATGATATGTTTATATGACTTATTAACGGTAAAGCAAATTTAGTTATTTGTGGAAATATACCATCTAATCCAGAGGATTTATTAATATTTACCTTAGGTAACATCAAAAACAGTTTCACTAACATTAGCTATTGAATAATAATTATCAGGTAATATAGCTCTTATAAATGATAGATGAGCATCAAGTTCAATTTGGATGTTAGTCTGCTTCTGAATACTGTTACTGGAGATGCTTATTTAGAAATTGATCATTTCCACAATGTCTTGTACAGATGTTTTATCCTCTCAAGTCTAGGTGGAAAACAAACTGTTCTTGGGTGGGTTCAGCTCTTATAGATGCTTCCATAATGTCTTGGTGCTTTCTTCAATAGCCTCTTCATAGTACTTCTCTTGCCTTATCAGGTAAGTTTCAATAACTTTTCATGTTTTTTGTGAAAATTATCTCTTGGATGCCTAGTGTCATTCATCTCATGGGGAAATTTACTTTGGTGTAATTTGCTGTTTAACCCTTGTTTTAAATGGGGCATGCTTGTCTAAAGCTGCAATGAACATGCACATTTGGTCTAAGTGTTGACATCAGAAGATTGGAAAAAGTTTTTGCAAACAATCAAGAACATTTCCTCATCAAGCAATGTGTTGACCATTATTACATAATCTTGGAAGATGTCTAGTTATACCGACTGGATAGTGTTACTTAATGCATATACTGGCACATTAATTTTCCTTATGTTATCAGGTTTATTAGTATAGACATAAATTATAGTAGCACCTTTATCTGTTACTCTAGTTGGGGAGTTAACTGAGTAAAGTTGACAGTTTCAAAGTTACTTATTCATGATAATGGAGTTTTCATGTAGTCAATGATAAAATAACCTAATACTTTCTAAATCTTCCTTTAGTAATGTTTTTTGAATTTGCTCCTCAAATCTATTAATCCAATCAGTTACAGCTATGGATCTAGACAGCCTGTAAACTGAACACAAAGAGTATTGGCTTTGATTGGGCAAGAGTCAGATACCTCTACCCCAATAGTTTGTTATAACTAATGGACCTGTCTACAGAGAGAACACCCCACCCCACCCCACCCATTAATTGCCTCTTTTGAAGTTGAACCCTTATATATGGAGAGCTAAATCATCAGTATCAGAATATTGACTGACCTAGTTTGCTGTAACATTAATCATTCAGTTTAAGGAGAATGTGTTGAATATTTAGATTGATTAATTGCAGACCTCTTGTATTAATTACATGTAATATCAATTGATGTTAGTAAAAATATATAATTTAAAATGTTAGTTTAACTTTTAAGATCAATGTACAGTTATATTATCCATCCATCCATATAATCACATGACAACTTTTAAAGAAAAATCTTGAACATTAAAGAATTGATTTTCTCAGATTTTACAAATCTTGCAAACATGAGACCATTGGTCTTTTATTCTAGAAGTATGAAAGTTACTTTCTATTTGCAAGATAAAATGTCAACTCACCAATTATATTTTTGGCTAATGAGTGGGAGAATATACTACAATAAAAGACATTATTACCAATTCAGTGAATTTAGTGTTACTGAATATGAATTTATTGTTTTTGAAACAGCAAAGGTAGATCCAAGTTAAATTTAAAATTAGGTAAATGCTTTATTACAATGTATTATTTCTTATTTGTCACTATTAAATCTGCATAAATATATGGAGTTTTTACTGGCCTATATATTGGTGCTGAGTAAAAGTTAAGAGGAAATTTTGGTAAATTTTCATTCCTTCATCCATATATAAGTAAATATGTAAAAGACTAGACAAGGTCAAAACCTCTGATTTGTCTTCTGCACTAAATCAAAGTTCCAGACAGCATGACAAATTTCATCCTATCCAAACTAATCCTTCAAATCTGGATCTAAAACATCTCTAAAACTAGTTAATTTTTTTCACACAAAGTTTTTTAAATGTACAGTAGAACCTGTCAGGAAAGACCACATCTTGTGCCTAAAAATTATGGTCTCATAACAGGTCACACTGCTATAATCAATGAATTTGTGCATTGAGAATGTGTCTCAAGACAGGAGGTCTCACAGCAGTGGTCTTACAAGCCAGGCTTTACTGTATTATGTACATTTATTTACATATAATGGTGCTGACCTGAACATTTTGAGTTAGAGATAGGATATCATTTGTGATGCTGTGTGGAATTAAACTATAATAACTTCTGGTTTCATCTGTTTAAAGTATTACTGTATGCTATTTCAAATTGCCAGCCATAGGGAAATTGAATCAATAATGCTAATATATATAATATTCTTTTCCTACATTCCTACATTTCTCAGAAAGAGATGCATTTGTATTTGTGTTGTTTTCTTTCTCCATCAAAATAAAAAAATAGCCAGAGAGAGAGATTTTTTCTTCACCCTATTGTCCATGTTTAGCTGAAGATTTTTGTCAAGGAGAAAAAATAATTTTAAATTAAATAGTAATGTAAAGTAGGAAAATGCATCCCATACCCTTCTGGGGTTTGAATAGTCACAATATTTATATCCATAAGACACATTTACTTAGTTATTTCCATTGAATGACCATTTTGCATGCTGTCTAATTTTCTTGGCAAGTATTACAATGGCTCCATTCCTAGGTGGTACTTTTTTATGTGCATGTTCTCTTCCTATAGTTAGGTGGCAAAATGTTTTTGATCTTTGCTCATGCTATATGTTACTTTAAGTTACTTATTGGCAAGTTCAAAGATGTCACTGGTTGAGAAATTTATGTAAGAAACAGCCTGGTATTTCCTTTCATTATATGGTACCATATTCATAATACCCATGGTTATCCTAATTTTTCTATTGGTAGTCTCAGTATAATCTGATCTGGTCTGCCAAATCTTGACTACAGATGCAGCATGTACAATTAACATGTAAATATCACTACAAATCCACCTGATTCTTGGACAGTGGAAGTGATAGCTAAAACTAGAAGGAACTGCATACCTAGTGGTATTATGGAGTAAGGTACTGTACTTTTGTAAAACAATTATGATCTCTCATAATGGGGCATAAATTTTATTTGATCATGAGGTGTAGTAAGAAAATTGTAATAGAATATCCATCTTTGTCATGGTTATTCATTTATTAGCTTGTCAATTATAATGCATCTGATTAAATTTAAGCAATGCATATTACAAATAATATGATGCATAATTACATCAGATTTAATTTTAAATACTGACAATCATGTAATTGTTTAAAATCCTCAATGTGGGGTCTTGTTTTTTGCATATACAATATTTTTCACAAAATGAAATATTTTTAAAGAATGGTTATATGCTAACAATTATATGACATACAATAAAAGGAATTCGGATGACAAAATCCATGTACAAGTCAATTCGGAGTATGAGATAAAGCTTAGATCTTGTGTTCAAAAAATATCTTATGGTTGTCTCTTAAATTCTTATAAGATGTAAAGTTTCAAAAATAATTTACACAATGTTGGTCATTAAATGTAACCTTTAAGAAGTAACTTTGAAAAACTATCAAATTCAAAACTTTATGATCTACAAAATGGTTTTCTACCTTGACTAGAGGGAAGACCACCACCAAAAAGCTGCTTGCAAACTGACTGACTGATCCTTTCTCCTTCACACAATCTGGTAATATAAATAATCCACCCATTAATCCATAAACAAGAATTAGATGAAGCAGTTAATAAATGATAAGACTTAAGAAACTGTAGAACTAGTATACTTATTTTTTAATTAATGAACAAATGAACTGGTCTGAGTAATTGCTAAATTTTAAAAATTGAAAACAGTTATGCTTATTTTTAATCATGTAAAAGGAAGAATGTAAGTAATCATGTTAAGAACTTGCAAATAATTACAAATTGAACACATTTTGGACATTCTAAAAAATATTCTGAAATTATATAGTTCACCAACTAGAACCACCATATCTCAACTCACATGATCTGAAAAGGAAATACAGATTGAAATATTCAGTGCAATATCTTCCACTGGCCATTGTTGTAGTTTGGTGACAATTCTGAATGTCCCCATATTTATATTCCTGAATAAATTCACAGAACTGTTATGCTTATTTTCAATCAATTATTACTCTTAAGAACTTACAAATAAAAACTGAACATATCTGAATGATTCTGCAAAAATTCTGGAAATATGGTTCACCATATTTATTTATTTTAGAACTTCCATATTTATTCAAATGGTATGGAATAAAAATCCAAATCAATTTTCAGTATAATAGTTGATATCTTCCACTGACCATTCTTGTAGTTTGGTCACCTGAAATAAAAATTCTATGGCTTGGAATCTGTTGCAATAACATTAAACAGATATAGGAATATGGATATTTTATATCTGTATTTATATCTGAATTATAAATATTTATCAGACAGAACAGACGGTGCTATCCCTGGATTCTGTTTATGCAATGTTTTCATCTTGTGTTTTTCATTTCAATCTATTTAGTAATTTTAAGGTATTCACTGCTTTGCCAAAAAATATAAAGTAAAATTTGAATATTAGCCATGAAACAACATTAGTCAAATTGTTGGGTTAAAATATACAGTAAATCAAAATTGGTTAAAGTAAACACTGTCACTTTTTGTATGTTATACTGACTGCTTCAATTTCCTTGTATATATCCAATTTTGACTAAGGGAACACTCAGTTAAAGTGTTTCCTTTTTATAGAGTCAAAATTGGATATATACAAGGAAATTTAATTAGGTTCTATCTGGCATGTTCTTGTAATAAAATCCTGTCAAATTTATTCTTTTGTGTAAGAAAATTTAAACTGAACTCAACAATTTACTTTACCTTGGAGTGATGAACAGGAATTTACTCATAAGAAATGTGTTTCCTTTTCTAGAGTCAAAATTAGACATTTACAAGTAAACTGTAGTGAATAAGTAAATTTCAGGTGTCATGTTTTTATAATTAATCATGTCAATTTTATTCTTGTTTTGCTAGTTCAGAAAATCAATTTTTGTACCTTAAACATTATTTGCACCTGGGACTAATGTAGCTATGTAACTCTGTATCCTATTTAGCAATATTAGTGTGATGCAATAAGTTATAATTGTTCAATCTACAGATCAATAAAATTTAAAAAATAAACAATTCAGTCATAAAAGAATATTCTAGTAAAGTCTTGATGCTAATTCCTCCAAAAATCTGCAGATTATGAAATTTGATCTGCTCTGATGGTGGAACATCCAGGACTAAAATCAACATGTGACAAAGAACCATATATACACATACATCTGTGCCTAATTATTACAATTCACCAACTAGAACTACCATATTTACTCACATGGTCTGGAAAGAATTTTAAGTGCAATAATTCCTATCTTCCACTGTGGCATTTTTGTAGTTTGGTGGCATAATTCTGAGTATTGTCCACATATTTATAATCCTGCTTACCTGAGCCTGAAATTAGGGTCCTATCGATCCAAGCCTATCTTTTTCAGTAAGTGTGAAATTAGGAGCTTATCAGTCCAAGCCCTAATTAGGTTGATTTGATCCCTAAGTGACAAGGAGAGGTAAGCTTGAACAACATTAGATTAAAATTTGTGAACCAGGTAACAAAAAAAAAGGAATTCTTATTTATCTAATGTTCTGCAAGAGAAACCCATAGTCAGCAAAAGTGATTTAAGTATCACTTTAAAGCAACATTGACATCTTCAGTGAGAAGTGTGAACCATTCCAGGTGCAGTAAGTTGACTAAAAAATAGGTAAATGGTAAAATTCAAGAGCTCAAATCTATTTGCAGTAGGGATGACATCTATTAATGAATAACAATGGCTTAATTCACTATTGTTATGTATGAATTATTTGAGTTGTTATATTATAGATTTCTCTTAATCAGATATTTAAATATTTCAGTTTGTTTAAAAGCCTTGCATGTTTATCTATGTTACAATTAGTCCTTTGCTATTTCAAACTAAACAGATGAAGGAATATGAAAATTTTATATCTGTTCCATGTATTTTTTTTATCTTGTGATTTGGTTTTCATTTCAGACTATTTTGTAGTTTTAAAGCTATTTACTGCTATAGCAAAAATGTAAAGAGAATAAAATTTGAAAATTTCCAATGAAATAGCAATAGTCAAATGACACTAAATTTTGTTATCAAAAATTATTATACAAATCAACATAATTTTACAATTATAATCAACACAATTTATCACTTATTAAAGAACATGAAAGTAAGTTTTGTAGCTACCAGGATAATTTATCCAAAGACTGGAGATTATTCCATTGCAACTGCTCTGATGGTGGAGAATGCATGACTGATAAAATTACTATGCTGAGATTCATACATACATATAATTTATAATTTATACACGAGAATTTATATATTGCATCAATTATGCAAGGTATAAATTCTCATCACAATTCTGTATAATTCCATTGTATCTAACTGATAATTTGTATTCTTTATTATAAATGATATAATTGCATATAAATTTTTACACTTTAATATTTAGTGCCTATTAACAGTATTTAAACCTTGTGGGATTTTTCTGGACTAAATGAATAACAAAGCAATTGGACTTATAAAATATGTGTGTGAATATAAAACAAATACAGATTATCACACTACTATCATGCCTGATACGATTTGTTCTGCATAACACTCATGAAATGAGAACAAAATGAAAATATGATCTAACCTAACAAATATATCACATGTTATGAAAAAATGAAAAGTGAGAAAAAATGAGATCCACTTAAATCTCTTGCATGTATTGAACTGAGATTCACCAAATCTCTTGAAATATATGTCCAGTGATATGACAATGCTCACTAACCTCTTTTAATGTCCAGTGTCCAATGGGCTACAACTGTAGGATCCAACAGGCTACAATAGCTCCTTCAATTCACAATAAACTTCCATAATTACAATAGACTACCGTAGTCTATAATAATAAACAGTCTATAATAGTATCCAACAGTCTACAATAATATCCAACAGGGTCACTAGTATCCAAAAGGCTACAATAAAACAACTATTTGTTACTAAAATGGCAATAAGAATAAGAACTGTAAAAACGGAATTTAGCACACTAACATAACACAAAACCGAAAAATGGTTTCACAAATCAAATAAAACGAAACTTTGACACTCCTATGGCCTGAGACGATGGTAGAAAGTTCGCCTACCAATAACAAAATCCAAATGAGTTGTCTTAGTTCACAATATATCAAGCTTAAATGCATAGGAGTGATTAATAGTCATGGTCAAATGTCCACGTAATCCATGCTTTTCCATGGTTCTGTGCAAAACAAAGTTATTTTAAGCCTTATTCTGTGACAATACCTCCCCCATAAGAAAAAAAATGCACATTTTTATTTAACCTTCACAGAATTAACAAAAATGACTAATATTACACCACAATGTTTAGTAATCTGGATTTTACATACTGGGTAAAAATTTATAAAAATTCCAATCATGCTCTACTCAAGTAGTCCGCCTCTATATTTTCAACTCTTATCGCCTCTACACGGAAGCGATAAGGTTGTAATGTCAGCGCCCAACATATCAAACTAGCATTGGCGACATTGGCCTTGTTTAAATACAATATGGGTTGGTGATCAGTTTCGAGAATGAAAAGATAGGATAATTCCCAATTCCCCATACTACAGCTAAACATTCTTTTTCAATGACTGAATAGGTTTTCTGTCGCTTAATGTACAACTTAAGCATGTTGGCATGAAATGTTTTCAAATTACCGTCTATGTCGATTTTATAGTCCATGTCACCATTGATTTTTTTTTAACTTCTCCACTGAAACAATTTATTTGTTCTAGTAGAAAGAAGCAGCAGTACCTGATCACCTACGGCGAATTTCCTATTTCTACGGTTCTAATACTTGGCATATCTATGTCCCGATTTCAGAGTTCATCACGTGCCATCTGATATGTACTCTGAGCTTTTCTCGCAGATCTAGCACGTACTGATAAGTTGTTTTTATTTCCTCGTTCGCTACGTCACCCGTCCAAAGTTCGCGTAGTATCCGCATCGGGCCTCGAACCATTCAATCTTACAGCAATTCAAAGGGTGAAAATCCTAAACTCTTGTGGTACTTCGCGAACAGAACTGCATTCAAGTAGCGATTCCAGTCTTGCGGACGTTCAGCACACATTTTCCGTAGCATGTGTTTCAGTGTACCATTAAACTTCTCTACCTGTCCATTGCACATCGGATGGTATGGAATAGTGTTTAACTGTTTGATAGGCAACAGCCTACCTATTATTTCACCCATGAGGTCAGAGGTAAATTGGGCACCACAATCCGTAAGGATATCTTCTAGCACCTTACTGACCCTACTGAAGATATTAACCAATGCTTTAGCCACTCGTTCCAATTTCAATAGATGGTAACGTCACGGCTTCGGGATATCTGTTAATGTAATCCACGAGAGTAAGAATATACCTGTTTATTCTTTCGGTAACTGGTTGTATTTGTCCCTCAAAATTCAACGCCACCCTCTTAATGGTACATCTATTAATGACATCGGTACTAAGGGTACTCTTGTGACCTTTCCCTTACCTACGGTTTTCTGGCATACATCACAAGACCTAGAGAACCGTCGATATCGCCATTAACACATTGCCTGTAGAATTAAGCGACAACTCTGCTGGTGGTCTTCGTCTTACCCATGTGTCCTGCCATACTAGATTCCTGTGCCACCCTTAGTACAAGAGATCTATATCTCTGGGATACGACGACTTGCCAATAATACTTACCCTCTGGAGTGACAAACTCCCTATGAATTAGCCCGTTCTTCCCGAACGAATCTCGAGCTGACCCACCCTTGCAGTGTTTGATGGCACCGGACGCAATTTTCTCAACGATAGACTTAATGGATTCGTTGCATTCTTGCTCTTGCTTAAAAGCGAAATTTCGGGTATCGACTCTGGGACTTTCTGAAACCCGTGCAACCAGTGCAAAGTAATACAATTTCTCGACCGTTCACGAAGCCTTTCGCGGTTGGTACACGCGCTTCGTGAAAAAGACACGTGCCAAGTGAAAGCATACCTGGTTCTACCTGCGCAAAACTAGCACACGCACCTGTATAGCCACGGCTGCCTTTTAGGACTTTTAGCTTGAATATGACCCCAGTCCTTACACAAGAAACATTGTATACCCTGACGAACTGTATCACTGTCTGACCTACTGAATTCGTATGCTCTTTAGGCATTCGTCTCGTAGACTGGTTTCCAGACTTGAAATCTTTTGATTTTTTTTCCAAAATTTGATCGCCTAAGTAGCCAATAGATGTTCATTTAATTAGCCATATATGAATATATTGCAATAATTTGATATTAATAACCTTAAATGAGATGATTCTGCATGATACAGCTTTTCCTTTTTATTAGGAAGAAACAAAAAAAGATTTTCAGGAAAATAAACTTAATTTTTATATAAAAAAAATATATAGATTTACAATTTTTATTAAAGCACTGTAAAAATTCCTTCATCAGTGAAGGATAGTCAAATTTATGTTTATAAACTCGAGCTATTTCAGTTTCTAGAAGGCTATGCCATCATTCCCCTAACCCCATCAGGTATGTTTCCCCCTTTACCATCCTCCACTACTTTGTAACTTCTCCTGCTAATCCCTTGCTAATTGAAAAACCATACATTGGACAAATCAAAACCTACCTGACATTGCAAAGAGTTAAACACTTATGCTGATATCACAATCCACCATAACAGTCATCATAGGACTGGGTCCTTAATTTTGCTTTCTCTTGGCTGCTAAAATAACAATCACCAATATACCGGTACAAATATGGAAACCCATTTGGGTCAGAAGGTCTGCATCGTTGATAGCCATGGCTGAAAATGCCGTTGAGCAAAAATAAGGAATGAATCAATAGCAATAACAGTCTAATCAAGGTTCAGGACAATTTCTGAATAACTAAACTACAATCCAAGATTTTGGTACATTATTAAAATTTAATATGAACAGTTTTCTGGGCTACATGATTTAATTTCTACAGGTTGCAGATTAATAATCAGTCTACATGACACTTCAAATCAGCAAGGGGAAAAATCATACTGGTCAAAGTGTTCAAATACTGGAGTTTCCTCATTTTGGATACAGTCAAGGTGTTCTTTTATTCTCACTTGGTATTCCATTTAGTCTCACCAACATATTGTTTGCTGCAGATGTAGCAGACATGAAATTACATGTACATGTAGTACAATGAATTCTGATCTTGGAGGTATAATTGAGATCTGTAAATGTGCTTCTAAGTATTTTTTTAATTTATAATTTTTCCTGCAAAAGGTGCAATTAACAGCTTCACAATATAGTATATTGTTTGTGAACAATTTACACATGAACTCAAGGTGTTTTTTTTAATTAAAATGTAGCTCTTATTAAATGATATTTGAATTTGAAATCTGTTGTTCTCTGTGCAACAAATGGGCGAATTTTGGAAAGTATCTGGCAGAGTCTGGTTGACAATTTGTAATAGGTATTTCGTTGCAAACTGTATAAAGTAATAATTATGATCTGTACAGAGATAATAGGTATTAACACTATTAGATTGCAGTGTATTACCAGTTTTAACTCAGCTACTAAACAGGTACTCTGATTTGAGAATAAATATTTGGGTTTAATTGTAACCAAAGTACATGAATAACATGAATATTGTTCTTAAACTTTGAATTATGATTAATCAGGATAGCAATAATCGTGTGAGACTCTCTAGCCTCCGTATCACATTCATCTGCTTTGTTTAGTGTAACGGTAAAAGTAATGCTTCACAGTTTTTGTTTAGGTTTAAGAAAGCACTGTGTTCTACAAGGATACAAACATGGGGCAATTTGTCAATCACGGGTGCAAATTAATTTTTAGACTCCATACTATTTTGCCTCTTGGGTTTCACTGTGGAAGATAACGACTAACTTTTAGTTTTTTGACAAACTTTGAGAGTATGTTCCTATTTTCATTACAGATATGGACGAAGTGGTTTTGGAGTAGCAGATGGATGACTTGGTGGCATTCTGAAACCATGTTATTTAGTTTTCTCTTTTTGTTTCTGTATCATTTCTTCTAA
The DNA here is from genome assembly GCA_016746295.1 of Potamilus streckersoni. Lineage (NCBI taxonomy): Eukaryota > Metazoa > Mollusca > Bivalvia > Unionida > Unionidae > Potamilus > Potamilus streckersoni. Next base: position 3,444,388 of record JAEAOA010002355.1, on the reverse strand, counting down.
TCACTCTTGATTTGGTTGACTTGGATATTAGCAAGATGAAGCAATCATTTTATAAGATAAGGCCTTTAAGATAATGGAGGTAGCCCATTCCATTTCTTGGGGGTATGTACTCATTCCTGGAGCAGGTCCAGTTACATTATCTTTACGACTCATCAAAGGGAATTAATAGTTCTGCTGATTCAATGGTTTAACTGGTTATAGTCTCTCTTACGTTTGAAGGTTATAACCTCCTGCGGGGGCCCCGAGTGGCAGAGTGGTCTAAAGCACTCTCCATTGCGGATCACTGTCATCTCACCTCTGTCTGCGTGGGTTCGAGTCTAAGATTCGGCGAATGTGGATATGTGAGAAAGCTTGCCAGTAGCTTCTCTTGGGTCGGTGGTTCTTTCCGCAGATTTCCCGGTTTCTTCCTCCACCAATAATACTGGCCGCCATGTATTATCGTGTGCTGAAAAATGGCGTTAAGCCCCAAAACAACAACAACAACAACAATAAAACCTCCTGCCGCTGATGATGCAACTATTTTGTCATGTGATGTAAAAAGGTCCAGAGATTATGATTGATTATACATGACCTTTTATTTGTAGCCAGTGTGTAGTTTTGTTGGTGGCATATTCATGTTAATTGTTTTTGGTATCTGAATGACAATATTAAGAAATGACTGTAGGATTCAACTAAAGTAGCACTTGAAGTAAAGTAGTTTTTAAGTAACAACAGGAATGTTGTTTACATAAATCCATGCTAGCATTATATAATGATCTTGCTGCTTTTTCATATGCTGGTGTACTATATTCATGACATAGCACTATTTCAAGAATCAAGTATGAATTGAAACTGAGAAATGAATATCAAACACAAAATTTAACCAAAATCACAGACGCATAAATATATATTGTAATTACCTACTTCTTGAATTCCAGTCTGGTCTTTAACAGTCTTCTTATATAAATTTCCTGATTATACAAGCACTAGCCCAACTAGCCGCCTTCAATACTACCCAACTCAACCACTTTAGCACAGGCAGCAGAAACAGATGCAATCCTTGTGTTATGAGCATGGAAGATTGAGGTATCAATACTAGACTTTCTCATAACAGTCTTTATCTAGTTTAATATTGTGTTTTTATGTGGCGATTGTGTGCTGATAAATAAATGTTTCAGAATTTCTCAAAAATTTAGTCTGTAACGCAAATAACACTTTAAAGCCTGAACCTACAAACTTTGAAATGCAAATATCACTGATATCTTTTAAAATGCAAAATATTATTAAAACTTATAAATAAAAAAACAAATGGCAGGAACATTGGAATGTAAATCCCAAAAGGTAGGAAGTTGTACTCCATCCAGAAAGAAGCAAACAGGACCATTAAACCACCTAAAGTAAATAGATTGGACCAGAAAATTATTAACCAAATTATCACGAGCGAAACTAAATTGGCTGAAAGCTTTGGGAAGCACATAGGACCCCAACCTTCAACCATCAAATGCTACCACTGCCAAACCATAGAGGATCTACATAGCATAGTACCAAACCTTCCACCATCAACTGCTACAATTCCCAAACCATAGAGGATCTACATCGCATATAAAATAGTCGCTGCAAATAAAAGCAAGCAAGACCAAATTTCCAACAGGCACAAAAAGAAATTGGATCCTTTTTTACATACTCAGAAGTCCTAGAAAACATCAATCCTAATATAAACACAACATCCATAACATCTTAAACTTTCTTAACGAAGCCCGACTTCAAAATAAAAATTGAATACATCTCTAACCAACCCTGTCAGACCTTAAATAGGATTCAATTTATGGTTCAATCTCAAGGTGGACGTTTTTGAAATGTCACTTAGGAGCCTGATAATACAGATATCTGTCTTTTTCAAAGCTGTAGCCACTTTACTTAAAATTTTACCAAAAACATAACAAAATAAAAACCTCACAACAACTATCCCTAAAACACTCTCAGTAGATTAACAATTATTAAGTAAATGTAGCTATAAACAAATTAACTAAAATTCAACATATGACACAAATTAACAACACAAGAGAAAAGTATACCTGCCTCAATAAGTAAAAAAGTATCAAATAAATAAATAAATTACAACAAATCAATGAATACTTCCTATTCCAGTACACAATTCCCCCTTCTCCCCCTCCTTTTTTTCTTTCTTTTTTCTACCTACCTCTAACGGATACCAGACTAAACCACCTTACAATCTTTCCATATCAGCTCTTATCAACCAAAGATGACTGCCATATTAAATAGCAACAATTACTATGAGACGATAATGACCTCATTTTATAATGTATTCAAAGACGCTATGACCATCAGGTCCATTGCACAAGGCGGCAAAAAAAAAAACACTTTACGTACGTATTTGGGCCCAAATTAATCACAGATTGGACAATCCCAAGACCTATATGCCCCGAAAATAATAGCTCATATAAAGTGGTCTAAGACCAGGACCTTCAGGGCCAGTCACACAAGATGGCAAACTTTAAATTAGATAACATATCAAATGGCTGTCATCCGAGGTAACTAGTTCATAATAACGCAAAAAACAGCACAGAGTATCTATTCAAAATTTGTACAAGACACAATTCTTTAGGTCAGTACCCTTGAGTTTCCCAAACACCTTTCTGTGGATTGGTACCAACTTACCCTACCTTTCCACTTCCCTCAGACATCGCAATAAAAAAAGCGTGCAATGCATGCATAAATAGAAAAACATCCAAAAATTCAGTCTAGACAACTATATACAAGTGTGCGCAGGTACTATTCCCACTCATTTACTCAGTTCGGTGGATATGAACTTAAATATGAGTTTGTGTAGTCTATTCCCACTCCTGACAACCTTTCATTCAAGTCATATGGCAGTGAATTGTCTCGTAACCTGATGGCTAAATTAATAGTACTCTTTGAGTGCATACACCCTTGGGGTATGTGGCTCTGGTTTATTTCCCCTGGTTTATCATGCCGTGCTGGAATTAAACAGTCGTACATGCATAATTGTGCAAAAACAACTTAAATTTAAATAATCAATCAATCAAGGCATTATAAATCAATCTGCTATATGGACAGCATTTTAAGTGTTATGTTCTACTTATTTCATTAGATGGCATTTCCACTTTAAGGTGTTGTAATCAATGTATCCCAATGACAACATTATAAGAAGGTGGTTCTTTAATCATGACCTTCATGACATGTCTGTACCACTACAGGATGGTATAATCAATAGCTTCCACAGATAGCATTATTTTCAGTGAGTACTGTACAATATTTTCAGGCAGTTATTCCTGTGTATGGTTAGGTAAAATTTAGAACAAATCATCCATCTTCCTATATACATACCTACCTAAATATCTATCTCTCAGTTAATTGTATATATGACAAAAACATATATAGTTAACATTTTATTGATTTAATGATGTTATTTGCTTAGAGAGAGAGAGAGAGAGAGAGAGAGAGAGAGAGAGAGAGAGAGAGAGAGAGAGAGAGAGAGAGAGAGAGAGAGAGAGAGTCTGCTGCAAGTGACAAATTTTGGTTCATTCTATCTGATTGGGTCACAGCAAGGCTATGAAACTCACTAGAAGGGACATTAAAGATAACTGTTGAGTAAAGTTTTTTCATTGGCACAGCAAATTAAAACATAAATCCAATCACTCCTCAAAAAAATCAACAAAAGGTGTTTTAAGGAATTTTATATATGATGATAAACTACACACATATTGTGACCTAAATCACTGATAGATTTTTTTAAATTTTAAAATTCAAAATATAAATCTAAATAAACACGTTGAATCTGATCGTATACGTGTAATTTTGAATATGAATATTAAATTAGCAAACATTCAAAGATGCGCATCTAATGTCTAAATATGGACATGTATGACGATAAGATCGCCTCTTCTAATTGTAATAATTCAATTGTGCATTTTAGTTTTATAATAGACTTCCAAATGCTAAAAATAGCAGGAGTGTGATGTGTCAAATTTTGAAACTCTTAGAAGTATTGATTAAATGAATTGTACCAAAGTTAACTTAATTAAAGTAGAAAGCGCTAGAGACAGTTATATGATTATTCTCATTTCATCTCTGAAGAAAGGAAACTTGGTTTTGCACCACGAAATTTGACCAAGTCATCTGTTATGGTACAAAGGTTTTGGCATAACACTCTTCAAACCCGCACCGGTTAAAAGGGGAAGTACGTCAATAATTGATTATTCAGATGAAAGTTAATTGCGGCATGATTAGACTATTCTGGTTAATCAAATAGTCTACGTAGGAGATTTTAGAAATCGATCGATTCTGATTGGTTAATGGAAACTTAAGGGCGTAAACCTTGTAAGAAAGTAGTGGTTTTACTTTGCAAAAATTGCTTCAGTATTCAATCTTGCTTGGAAGAAGTCAAACAGGACTCCGGGGGACGAACGCAAGTAGCACGTTCCCTCGTGACTCAAGTAAGGAGAGTTAGTCATCTCAGAAAGTAGACAGACTATACATTTATACATTTAGAGGTCGTGGGAAAAACGAACAAAATGGCAAAGGTACGCAATCTTAGTTTCCAGATTTTAATATACTATTTTATTTGTCGATTTATTTTCAAATGTTTTGCTGTTATGATGTATGTATGATTTCATTTTTCGTTGTTTTAGTGAAATGTTTAGTCACATTATATTCTTTGATTTTCTAATTATCAATTCATTCAGAGAATTGACAAGACTGCATGTAATTGAATATTTGATACGTAGGAATTCATAGAAATTTAATGAATTCACTATAATACGTGATAAGTAATGTTTCGTATATTTATGAATGAAATCTATGTGTAGTATGCCATGTATTGAGTGTATATTCATATACTAGTTCGTAATATTTAATTGATCACGTCAACTATTTTTGAAAAATTAGATTTGATGGGCTACGCCATATGTGATTTAACAGTAGACTGTATTAAATAGCTTAATATAAAGAATTCATGGAGTGTTAAATACGAGCACATACGTGCTAGTCGTAAAGCGGAAATCTAATGAACTCCCTCTAAGCTCGTGACCCTGAATTAAGTATATATATATATATATATATATATATATATATATATATATATATATATATATATATATATATATATATATATATATATATATATATATATATATATATACTTGGAAAGGGTGACCTATTGTCTATTGCGGGACATTTTATTTATTTGAAAAAACAGCTTCCTCAGCAAATTTCCTCAACCAATTCATCAGAAAATTCCTGCAGCGAAAATTCATCAGGAAAGTCCACAGCCGAATTCCTGTTCCAGTTACTATCATCAAATCGTTTCAAGTTTCGACTGGCAAGGCTCCAAGTCAAAGACGAGAAGACAAAGATTAGAATGCAGGAAGGAACGGAAAATTCGATGTCCCGATAAAGATAGGTGATGATGTCATTCAGCGTTGAACTTAAAGTCACGACATGTAGGTTATAATGAAACTCTGTATTAATTTTTTCACTGGCAATTGATAGTAAAATGAAATTTATATTTGCTTTTTTTGAATACATATTTGTACATTTTCTTTGTTTTGTAGTAATAGAAATTGATTTCTTTCCATTTGAAATTCTATTGTTAAATTGATTAAATTTTATATTTGTTTATTGCAAGGGGGTATTGTTTTTTTTTTCTTCAATATCCTTGCTCAGAGATCTATTATTCTTTCTATCCATCCACTCTGGGTAAATTTCATCGCGGGAGGTCATTCCCTGGCAACGAACCGTAGAGAAGGGGTTGGCTTAACGTTTTGAATCCACCCATTGTTATAGGGAGTTAAGTCTTTCAATTTTAGTTTCATGATACTTGTGGGTTTGGACTTCTTATTTCCATTGTCTTCAAAGTTTGGTTTTTAAAAAATTATTTATTGTCTTTGCAACACTCTATTAGCTATAAATAAGGTATTACCGATATAAGCTGCAGGTACATTAGTTCAACTACCATGAAAAAGAAAATCCTTGGTTCATCTCTCAGACCTTGGAATCTAAAAACTTCTATACTGTGTGTTTATATAATGCAGGAAGAAAACGAGACTGTTTGGCTCTACACTGACAAGATTCTCACTCCAAGGAAAATTGGGTGTCAAGAAATATATAAAACTTGAAATAAAAAATAACAGAAAATAATGATGCATATACAATAGTAATATAAAGTCTACAAGCAGACAAAAGAGCAACAGTGGCATGGAATTCACCGTTGAAGCTGAGAAACCAGTAACTTCTGCTATTTCTAGTGTCCATTAAATATGATGCATCTCTGGATCCGCCAACATCAAAGAAGCACCTTATGCATAGTCCGGACATTAACAACTTTATAATGCAGATATCAGCAAGCATGAAACCAGACCCACAAGTGGACTACTTCATTTATCTTACTGACACTGCCTTCTCAGTAATTGAAAACGAGTAATTGTAAAAACTTTTTTGTTAATATGCACTACCATGGATACCAGCCTCCAAGTCAAACAAGTCTGCTGGTCAGCTTTTAGTTGAAAGTCAAACTTCAATGCTCACTGAATGCAAGATCAGGTTGATAAACCCGACTATATCCATGATTCTTGATGACTGGAGCAATGCTTGATAATGAGCCAGCTGTGTGTAATTCACTGAGTATGTCTGACAGTCCAAGGCACCTGACAGCGGTGGCAGACATTTCAGATTGCAATAATACTGTAGAAGATCTGCAGGGGGTTGCATATCCTATGTAGAAGAACATTTTTACTTACAGAATAGCAATTTTTGTAACTGATAACATTGAAAAGCCAGTATGGTGAAAATGAAAAGTAATCTGGACAATAAAATAGAAATCATCAACTGTAGGTGCTCTTTACACTATATGAAAATGTTGGCCATGGATATGGGAACATCTGGTGCACAATGTATAAAATATTTTCCTATTGGACACTTTACTGCTGAATGGTACAAAGCTGGACGCTAGCTTTTTGTTTCCTAAAATGCATTCTGGTATAACGTTTCTCATTACCTCCAATTTAACATTCTAAAATTGGTCGATTTTTCTCAAAGTCGGTGAGGAGCATAGGTGGCTCTATTAGTACTATAATTGCTGACAAAGTGAAAAATGTTGGCATGTAAAGGAATGCTGAAGAGTATCTTGAATGAATGAAGTAAAATGCAGTGCAACTTAATAACATGCACAGTAACAGCTGCAATGATAAGAGAGATTATTGACCTATGGAACAAGCATGAAATGGACACAACAGATTAGCAACAACTTGGTGTGGACAACAAATTTAATACTTGTACCAAGGAGGCTCTCATTCTTGTTCACTTCCTGACCAATATTCTTAATCCCTGGTACTTGCGTGGGAAGCTAACCTGTGCCATGGAATACGGCAGTTGTCATCATCCGACCTTTCAAAAGATGCGTGTACCATTGCCTGGTGGAAATCCCAATCAAAAGACTTGTACAATAATATCATGGACCTGAGAAACCAACTCGTGTGGGCAATTGCTACTAGTACTGGTACTGAATGCACGTTTTCTACGGTTTGATTTTTAAATTTCAAGGTCATGAACTGGACTTTCACTGAGAAACATGGAAAACTTTTACTTGTTTACAAACTGTTCAACAAAAAGCACCTGTCCTAAATCTGAAATATACTTTGAAAATGTATTAGTTAGAGGGAGAAATTTCAAATGTTGAACTTTACTGTAGTGATCGTCTAAATTTTGCATTTTAATAACTTTAAAACATAAATGTAGAAAATAAATTGAAAACCTAAACCCACTCTTGTATTTAAGAAATTTAATTTTAAAAATTCTGATTTAAATTGCAAAAAGCCAATGAAATATAAATATAGACTTTTTAAAAAAAAAACAAGTCATGTTTTTTTCTGCAACCTGGGATCTGCCAAATGTAATCTGGCAATGCTGAGGCAAATGTGTGGACTTCTCTCAATCGTTTTAGTTTGATGATACAATACAGCACTGACAACAGAGCCTTCCATAAATAAAATGGAATGGAATTATGTGAATGCCCCTCTATGTAAGAATTATGCTTCACTCTCAGCGATTGGATTCAGTGACAAATTAATCTGCACTTAGTCCATAAAATGTCACAGCCTGGTTGTCAAACTCTGAAAGAATGTTTTCGATAACCCGAGTAAAGTATTTTCAGGGCAACTGAAGAAGGCCTGTCAAGGCTGGACCGTCCGATTTAAGTTGGGGTTACTAGAGGCATTAGGTCAATCCAAGTCCATTTGTGGTGGGGATGGCAGTGGTCAATAGAAATGCATCATGTGCAGCCACTCTCACTTTTCCAACTAAGAATGTTGAACAGAGATGCTGCATGAGACTACTGAAAATCTTTCAATTGGCTGAAGAGTGCTGTATCAAGGTCACCAGCCACCTATATTGTATAAACTTGTGATAATATTATAGTCATAAACAAAACGCATTTGTTATGTATGCACACCATATAAATGCTTAATTAGACTTAAAAATCATCTTTTGTAAATGAAAAAATTATTCGGCATTTACCGTAAACAATCAGTAGTTTCCGCGTGCCAAACACGGACCTGACATACATTTATCTACTTCTATTCAACCTAGCCATTCAAGTGTTTAATTTCCTGACGTACATGTCTATGTTTTATATCTTACGATTGTGCTATTGTACAGCAAATATGGTGCACTGTGTTGCATATGGATGTAACCAAAAGAGTGATGATGGGACAAAGGATTTTCTTTTTCCGAAAGACCCTTTTTGCTAGAAAAAAAGTGAATTCCATCAGTGAGATAAAATAGGGTGAGGGGATGGGAAACATGTATCATTAATGCCGTGTTACAGTTAATTTGGCCCAAGACTATACACCCAACTCGAAAGACAATTCGGCTCAACTTAACCAAGTTTGAACAATTTCTTTTTTTTAAAAAACAAGTAGATACTATGTAAGATACGTTTTAGGAATAGGTTTTAGAAAGAAAGAAAAACCCTAAATGTAAACGAAATTTATATTCTTTCAAAGAAAATGATCATACTTTGCAACGTACATACATTTAAAAAAAAAAATCTTGCTCGTTCTAATTAAAATCTTTATGAACATTTTTATGCTAAAAATATATGCATCTGCACAAAGTCATTCTCAATTTAAGTCTTTCGGTCAAATTATCAATATTCATTTGTTAAACAATAAAACTTAACATAATATTCTAAAGAATATGTATACATTTTTCTAAGGATAGAGTACACGAGATATTAAAACAAATATATTTAATTTTAGGTTTCACGTTGTAACACTGCTGCATATAATACACACTCAGTTACACGAGAGAGAGAGAGAGAGAGAGAGAGAGAGAGAGAGAGAGAGAGAGAGAGAGAGAGAGAGAGAGAGAGAGAGAGAGAGAGAGAGAATAATGATGAGCATTTTGTCAATGTTGCTGCAATATGAAACTCTTACCAGCTAATTCTGTTGTTTTTTTATTTTTTCGAGTTGTCTTAGTATGTGAGCGCGTAAATTCAAAGCTTATCATTACTTGTAAAAATTCTCAATCATATTTGCTCAAGTATTTCATACAAATAAGAAAGGAATTAATTTTGTGTAAAATTTTTGCCCCTCCCCTTGCAAGGTACAAAAAATGATAAACATACTTATTTAAAAATAAAATGAAATAAACTGACCTTGAATTATTATTATATATTCCTTCTTTCTACATCATACAAAATTGTTAAAAAAAAATATACCCACGAATTCCGTGATTGTAGTAGATTCAGATTTGTATATGCATCCTTGCTGTAAAGTGTATAGCTAAGGTCAAAAAACAAAATCACAGAAGAGACGAAAATACCACCCAATAGCTTGAAGGCACCTGCCATTTACGCATGACGTTCAAAGCTGCAAAGAAAAATATTATTTTTAAATACATTCATTGTGAGTGCTTATGATAATCTTTTCGCTAGCATGGGTTAGAAAAGTGTTATTAAAGCACGTTGTTGTCGTGTATACTATTTGCCCTGCAAACATAAATTATGAAACAAATAGAAGCCCGAGTGATGGAGAAACACGGCTTGAAGCGAGCAATAAAATCTTTCCTTAAACTTTCCGACAACATATCAGATACAAAGGTTATTTTATTACAAAGCAAACAACCTCGAAAACTGACTTGGGTATCTTTTGAGTGTGCTGATTTTTCTTATGAAGTCCATCGATATAAGGAAGTCAAGTTTGGTTCCTTTAGATTCTTTTAAGTGTGCCGATTTTCGGCCAACATAGACAAGCCAACTTGGAATATTTTTTACTTGTATTGACGGGAATTTTCAAAATAAATTAAAATAATGGAACAGTTTTGAAACCGACACAGTCTAGTGTGTCTCGCACACATATTGATATAAGTCTGAACAGTGAATTAGTTTTCAGTAATTTTATATAAATATTCCCTATCCATGGTTTATTTTTTATTTTTCCACAGCAAGAAGCATGTACTTCCTTTGGTGGTGGTGGTGGTGGTGGTGGGAATGTACGTCATTTCCGGCTGGCAACCTCTATGGGTAAGAAATCGTACACAAGGTGTAGTAATTGCGTTGTATACGTCTTTTTCGAGTAATTAAATTATTATTTCTTCTTTACACTTGATATTTTTTTTGTTCTTTTTGTGCGAGTATAACCATTTTTAATCATGTAATGCAAATATAATGTAAACATAAAAATGTTGGAGTATGGCCGGTGACCTATAAACTATCTTATGCAAGAAGGTAGGGAGTTAATCACCTAATGTGGTTTAAAAACAATGCTTATGCCTTCATTTCTTCCCGTCCTTTATCTTTAATATTTACAGTTTCTATCTATATTGACTATTTATATCTTGATTTGTACTTCCCTTATCAATACAACTGAAATAGATGTCTAGATTACATAGTTTAAAATTGTGTTGTCACGCCACTAAATTTATTTGTAAAAACATAAAATGTAAATCATGCAAATTCATTGGAAAAATCAAAATCCATCTCTTTATGATTATCACAATTTAAAGAAGACCTCGTAATTTCTAAGCATACCTCTGCCCACCCAAATGAATTCTTATTTTTCCTAACATTTAACTTCCATAATTTAGATTACTTTTTATGCTTTTGGGATTTGCTTCTTGAATCATTGAGTGAAAAGTTATTAAACATATTACAAAATTAGGTGTGAGAAAGCTTGCCAGTAGCTTCTCGTGGGTCGGTGGTTCTTTCTGCGGTGTTCCCGGTTTCTTCCTCCACTATCAATACTGGCCGCCATGTATAGCCTATCATGTGCTGAAAAATGGCGTTAAACCCCACAACTACAACAACAAAATTAGGTAACGTATTTTGGTAACTAATATATTACAGTGTCTGCCTATTCTCTGCATCAGGTAATTCTGTGCAATGATATGACATTTCTGTAAACAATGGCTCACATGAATTGCTTTTATCAAAAGTCCAATTTTTATCAAAATATCACACATATCTATTACAGATTCATATGAAAATGTGATTTCTAAATGTCAACATGACGACTTTTTTAACGGGTAACTTCAGCAAAACCTATTTAATATTTCTCTTTCAGAATGATACAAAGAAATACATTTAACAGATACAAATGTTTACCTTAGAACAACACTGCATCAAACTCCAAGTTCTAATTTTGCAAAATGTTGTCCTACTTTATTATCTTCTATCCGAGTTATTATCAGTAGTAATGAGGAATTGATAATCCTTTATCAGAGACCTCGGCCCCTCCAAAACGTTTTAGGTTAACATTTTTGTCAGCAACCTTTGTTAACTCAAAATGATAACACATTTTCTGACAAAAATATGTTTTGGGGCCGGGGGATCTCTGAGATAGGATACATCAATCCTCACTACTACTTATTAGTCGACAATGTTATATTAAACAAAAAAAATTATTATATATAATGTACAATACTTCATACTTTAATCAAACATGTCGGATTTGATCTAACAAATAGATTATGTAAAACATTTAATTCAATCAAAGTAGCGTCAGCATATACTAGTATAAAATCTAATATAATAAGCGATTATATTAAAAAAGTAGATTATCATATATCGCCGAAATATGGATCAATATGGTTATTCGCAGTTGAAAATGATCTGAAAAAAAAATAATTAAAAAATACTTGTCCTAATATAAAAGACTTTTTAGGATGATACAATGATATATTCAATGGATAGATGTGATTGATTTCTTAAACTTAATTGAGGACGGCACATGTTGACCTTTGAGAGCTTTGAGGTTGCCCTTTTGACATCCGCGCAAGTTCAGAGGTTACACATAAACTGATTGATGTACATGAATATATTTGCTGATGGTCATGTGATTGTTTTTTAATTAGGGACAAGACGGGGGAACCTTTAGTTGATCAGATATAAACCTAATGAGGTTCTGAATTTTTGTTTAGATGTTACCCTTAAGGCGAAATATTGGAAACTTCAGAGGACTGTCTGCGGTGTAGGTCTGCCCAAATCTATTATAACTTTAGTTTACTGACCTTGGCTAATTGGATTGTGCAAATTTTCATATTTTCAAGAAAGAGCATCTATTAAACTTTCGAGATATGGGAAATACTTGCTATCGTTTGTTTTGTTTTAATAAGAGAAAGTTTTATTCTATCAAATTTACTAAAACAAATGCCTGAAACTTCGCCATCAAACTCAAAAGACAATTGTTGGTTACTGACAATAATTTGTTTTATTTTATTATTAACTCCGTCTGCTCATGTCAAATTTTCAAACATTATTTTAATACTTATACAATATTACTTAAATAATGTCCAAGAGCGAGAGCATTAATTCCGTCTTTGCAATACATTTTAGTATCAAAATTACTTAGTCCACGTTTTATAATTGTATTCGTTTCAAGCTTATGATAGTTAGTCCGAATGACATTGGTTTTAATAAAGCTGACGCTATTGTTAAGAGCAGCTTTTAAATCCTCAAAATGCATCAACATTTTCACATATCCTCTAGGGATGTCTTTAGCTTTCTTTGTCAGTTTATTGTCGTCTAATATAACGGCATACATTTTGCTTCTTAGTCCAACAAACTCTCTCACCGGCACAAACATAAACTCGTCCTTAATTTTTCCTATAACTTTCTTGTTAGAATTATAATGAAATCCACTACAAGTGGGATAATCTGATAGATCGAACAGATCTTTATCATCGTAAATATCTTGATAGACATTTTCACATTTTATATTGTATACTAGAGAATCCCTATCAGTAAATAGCAACTCCGTATCTGGCCACATTTGTTGGGTAAAATTATAATGAAAATTGTACACCAACCACTTTGATATATAAAGTACAGCTGCACCAACATAGATTGGCTTATTTAACTTTAAATTTGTCTTTCGTCGTTGTATTGCGGCAAGATTTTCATTAAATATTTTCATGCTAACAAAACCGTCGTCCATAACTAATTTATTTCTGCGATTAATATCATTAACAATTTCAATCGAAATTCGAGGGCGTACATTTTCCAGTCTTTCCAAACACCGAGTTGTTCATTAACTTGAAAACGTTTTTCTCAAGTTCGGTTTTAACCACAGCACGGCGTTTTGTATTTAGGTTATTATAATTTGCCATCCTTTTCGATTGATTAAACTTTAGCACACGATGACTTTTTTCAGAATTAGTCCAGCATCTACTGCTTGCTTTAGGATTTGTAATGCATGACGTAATTTCTTTTATCTAACAAATTTGGAAACTAACTTGCTAACGATAGAGCATTTTGCTATTGTAATTGCTCGCTGTTCAGGTGATAATAAACTGTAATCAATCGTCTTTGATTCTGCGCAAAATGGATAGTCGTTATGCAGATCGTGTAACGAACTTGGGTAGTGTAGATCAACTTCAACAAAATATGTAATATCTTTGGGAAGATTTATTTAAGAAAATGGTTTGGAGTTATCCAGTGAAGCCCCCCGCAAGGCATTGGCTCCCCCATAGACCACCCGTAAAGGTTCACTTTATCTAGATAAATAATGTAATTCGACGGAAGAGTTTTATCATAACTTTTTAAATATTTATTATTAGCTGCTGCATATTTTTTGTTATGACGCTAATTCCACCTCTGATGCCTTTTCCAATAAAGTTAAACTTATCGATATCTGTTAAGAGTTCTAATTCTATCTCGCTAGTTTTAAGTAAAGCGTCCCAAGATAACACCGGAGCAGAATAATACCAACAGGGGTCTAATCCGTAATTTACATGACTAACCTGACGAATATTCTCGAAAACATCTGCTAGCAATAACACATCAGTTTTCAGATATAAATCGTGATCATCGCCAAATGTTTTACAGGCGAATTTAGTCCACGTATCTTACGCATATTTATCATTGCTGATGTTCTCGTTCTTGACTTGCGAGTAAAATTTGTCTTTGTCAGGTAGAGAAGTTTCATTAAATCTGCTCCAATCGTCAAGATACTCATAAGGAAAGATACCTTTTTTGTTAGATGGACATAGTTTTCTCCGAAGCAGCGGCGCAGATTATTGAAAATATTGCAGCTTTTCACGAGCTCATCTAATGATGCCGCCATAAATTGCAAGCTCGATAAAGCGTAATTTGCCGAGGGTCACCGACATATATTTTTCAAAATTATTTGGAATACATTTTATCACGTTATTTAGTTTTAGTTTAGCTTTAATATCTTTTTCACCAGAAGATTCTAAAATGATGCGACTGTCGTAACCGCGAAAGTTATGTAAAACTACTGGAATAAAATCTGGAGCATGAAATTTCAAATTGCAGCTGTTATGAGCTGTCCACGATACTGATCAGTCAAATGATAGTGATCTCGCACCTTGGAGTCCCCCAGAGGCTTTTCACAAATATGACAATTAACCGCCTCATCAAAGTCGTGTTGTTGTTTAGACGTTATTCTAATCGGAGCTGTCCTACGTATTCTGCTAAAAATTGTATTAACTTCGTCTATTAATTTTATATTAACCACTCGGCAGGATTTTCACCTCTATATAACCTTATCGGAGACGAAAATCTATCGCTGGCGCAACAAACTACTTTGTAAGCTACACCGCAAGGAATATGCTGTTGTATCTTTCTTGTACTTGATTTGTTCGGATTATTTTCTGCTCCAGCTACGTGAAAGATTAGACACTCGAAATCGGCGTATACTCAGCTTATGATTATAATTGTTAAATTTTAATATTTTTTCTTTTTCGCTAGGCATAGTTATTTTTGCACATTCACGCAGTATTTGAGATGGACCTGCAGTCTGTCACCGCTAGAAAAACCGAGCAAACATCTGTAATAAAAGTATTTCTAGTTTTTGTTTTTACTGTACTGTCCGCCAACTTAGCCGTTAAAGTTCTTTATCCAACAGTAATGTCCCTGAAAAAAATAATAAATTTATTATCTTTTGCGAAGCACTTTCAGAGATGTATCTAGGGTAAACGTTTTCTCGTTCGTCTAGTCCGAAAACATTTACTGAGATACCGTTTTGTTTTTCGAACTTTGGTATATGACTTTCTGCTACTGTAAAGTTGATGCCATCAAAATTGAGTTCGTTCTTGTGCTGAAAATACTTGTTGACGCGATCGGAATTCCGCTCTTTTGGAAACATTGCGGAAAGAATAGTCCACTGGAAATATTTGTTGTCGTTGTTTTTTGACATTTATACAGCACTATTTGTTCTTAATTTTTTTTAGAAAGGTCGACGTACCCGGCGCTGTGAAGTACGTTATATTTTGATGTGTAAAATAAAGTTGTTTTTATCATTTCGAATTTCCATCCTGACCCTGACGAGGTAAATTATTATATCTTTTGTTTATTTCCTGGTATATTTCATCTGTGACCATAGCAATGTTTGCTCCAGGTAATATTTGTCTCGATTTAGCTGTTAAATAGGGTTCCGAGATTTAGCTTTTAAAGGTTTTTGTTTCTTTGACTGCGTGTAACTTTGATAAAATCATATAATATTGGACTATGAGTTTGATACTTTTATAAACTGCAAGTTCTCGAGCTATAACGGCTTGTAAAAGATGATATAAATTTGTAGAGGTAAAATTAGCTACTATAGTCTGATCATCAAGTTTGTAACTATTGTCATAATCTGATAATGCCGAAGCAATCTTTTCCGATTTGATAATGCTCTTTTTAGCAATGTCGCGCAATTTCAGCATTACATATATAGTAATATTGTTTATTTAATTGAAATGTTGTAAATATTTTTAATTATATATATATATATATATATATATATATATATATATATATATATATATATATATATATATATATATATATATATATATATATATAATGACAGAAATCTTGACATATCTACCACTGACAGCGGAAGAGCAAGAAACGTATCATGTACATTTGAAATACAACCTATATTCTTGAAATGCATTAGGTTCTGTTACCAACATAGCAACCAAAAAGCTATTGTCGTACCATCTCCGGCTGGTATGCTAATTTTAGTAAAGGGTGAAAGCGCAGGAAGAATCAAAATGCTTAAAAAAACATTTTATTTATACTTTGTTTTGCGGAGAAATTCCAGAAGGACAGAGAGTATATAGAGCAAATAGCGCAGTTGCAGATGATAATATCGAATATTTAAGATTACAAAACGAATATCAACCCCACCCAAAGTATGATTTATATGAGACAAATGATGAGGGAACTATTCGAAATATAAAAACTAAAAAAAAAACATTAGGAAAGTCAGATAATGTTGGTTATTTACAGGTAGTTTTACGTGGAACAAATACAGATGTTGCTTGTTATAGATCGCATAGATTTGTGTTCGAAACTTTTAACGGAATAATATCAGATAATTTAGTTATCAACCACATTAACAAAATTAAAACTGATAATCGTTTGGAAAACCTAGACTTAGTAACACATCAAGAAAATACTAGAAGAGGAGATTGTGGTAGTAGCAACAATATTAAAAATCCAAAATCAGTTATCTCAGTTATGATATTTTGCGGCAGATGTTGTTGATTTAAATTTCATTTCCACAGACGTTTCGAGATTTATTGAGATAACTGATTTTTGGATTTTTAATATTGTTACTACTACTAATCTCGAAACGTCTGAGGAAATGAAATTTAAATCAACATCTGCCGCAAAATATCATAAAACTGATCAACGTTCAGTAAAATATGTGGCCGATGATAAAAGAATATCGGCAGTGTCTATGATAACATTTGATAGATTTAGTTTCAGATACGATAATTAATAATGTTGTTTATCTCTTGCGAGAATCACATTTATGACCAAATTCCATCACGTCGTCGCGATTTAATCGTATTGTCTTTTTTATTTGTATCAAGTTTTATTTTATCCGCCGCTGTTAACAAAAAATTATCAAATTCGCCTGATGCTATCATAACGTCAATGAAATCAAAATTATATCAGCAAGCAATTTCTAACTCTTTCAGCTAATTCTTTTTTGTTTAGAATATTAACTCTACATTGATATTTTATTTCCATATTATATATTAATTAGATAAATTATTATAATAATGACTTGATCTAGAGGCTGGCTCAGATATATTCGAAAGATTTTGTTCCAGTTACTATTGTCACATCTGATAGATTTGCTGATTTTATCGACCATACTGAAAATTATATATTGTATATCTATGAAGATGACGATGAAGATGATGTTGTTAGCAAGAAATATTCAAGTAGACCAACAACTGGGCGATATGATGTTGAGTACCACATTGCCAAAAATTATTAAAATTTAATTTTAGCGTTTCCGAGCAACAAATATTTTGACAGCAAATAAGACCCTTTCTAAATGTAAAAGAACCTGGACATCAACGAAACAGGAAATACAATTTTATTTTTGTAAAAATATTTAATTTAATGTTTTTTTTTTAGTCAATGAAATTCTAACTTAATCGCCAACTCTAAATTTATGTCTGCGGTACATGTTTTCGTTTGCTAGTATTGCATTTGCTATTGTGTCGACTGGTGACATTCTGATGGTTAGGTGTTACGTGTTATTATATTTGTCAATGATATTTTGTAAGTTGTCGATGTATTTATTCGTGTTTTTGCTGTTAAATACTTATGAATTTTTTCGTTAAGCGTGCGATTAAATCGTTCGACGATAACGCTTTTCCCCTCATTTCCAGTTCCGTATTTCTTGCGTTATTTTGTTCTAAAAACTGCTCGAACTTTTTGTTAAAAAACCTCTGCTCCGTGATCAGTCCAGATTTTGTTTGGCTTTCTTTCTGTTGTTGTTATTATGCGCTTTAGCGCGTCAATCATTGAGTTTCCCGTTTTATCCAAAACGGGTATACTAAATGCATATTTACTAAAAACATCGACAACATTATCTTTTATTTTCATTAAATTGAGCTAGATTTGATATATCAACTAAATCTACTGCCCAAATATCATCAACGGCATTTCCTACAAATTTACGTCTTGGAAACTTTTTTTAGGTCCATGTAGTTCAACTGAAAACAACGCTGTCGCTAGGTCATCGTATAAATCTTTTCTGAGTCCGAGTTTATATTTTGCTCCAATAAACCCCTGTACCAACTTTCTGTCAAGACGATCACGCATATTTTCAGGTTTCATTTCGCGAAGTTCGTCTAACATACCTTTGTCGCAGCTGTGTTTTGTTTCGCCACTAGGAAGATCAATATCTCTGTAGCAGATATCATGACGCATCGCTATTGCATCAACCTGATTGAAGGGTTCTTGACCTGGCAGCGGATTATCATTTTCATCAAGTTGCTTATCAAGCGAAGTAAACAGACCAGTATATTTATGGCCAGTCAATGTCCATCCGCCTTTCGGTTTCGGTCGTTTGCCAATTAATTTATGTATATCTATTCCCGTTCCAATTATTTCTCTGTTGCATTTCTGGCAATATGTAGCAATTTTATTTTGTTCGAGAAATAAATCTCTATCAGCATCACAGTTGCACTTCATTATTTACTTAATATCAGGGGGACAACATGCGACTGACTTTGCTTCTGGCAAGAACATTCTTTTTCCTCCCACAAATTGCGCAAATACTTTTCAGCATTATTCTATTATTCTTTGTCTTTTCCGTGTTTTTGTCTTTATTTTCTGTTTTAGTTCTACACTTGAGACAATATGTTGACATTGGTATATTTGTAAGTTTAGATAAAATTAATCGCGATCTCATCATTAGCGCGAGGGTTGTTTATCAAATTGCAAAATAAACTTTAAAAAATCTGGATTTTTGGTCATCTGTTTAATGAACATCACGCAATAATAACCGCAAGCGAAAGTTCCAACTGGCTGAATCTGATTAGAAGAATAATTTTTTTATTTTGTATTTACTCATATAACGTTTTACCGTGTCACTCGGTGGAATTCCGAACGAGTCGAAATAATTTTTATCAAAAACAGCTACCCAATGTGTACCAGGTCCGTCATTAAAATCTTGTATATTTATAATGCAATAAGCCGGCAATGCTGTATATGTAAATTTCATTTTTGGAATATACTCCGCAATTTTTTTTTACTTTTTGTAATTTATCAAGTATATCAAAATTATTTAACGCCTTGTTCCCGGCACCATTAGTCCTCGTCCTAACAAACCTGGCAGTAGACTTCCTGCTAATCCTGCCAGTAATGGGGCTATTGGAAAAATTCCACCTTGTGTCTTTTTTTTTCGTCGTTCTTTTTGTTTTCGTTGTTGTCTCTTTTGTAACAGTTTTTTTTTTGTTTAGGTATTATATTTAATGTTTAGACAACAATTTTCTTTATACTACTACTTTTAACTGCCTTTTCTGATGCGCCATGTACTGCTGCTGATGCCGCTGCTAGCCCTAATGTTCCAAGTACTGGCAAAATTTTAGGCACTAGTGTTTTGGCTATTACTGATAGTGCCGGACCCAAGAAATCGCCGTCCACCGCAATGCGTTGGGACATCGCAGTTATTTGTGTAGCGCTCAAATTTAAAACGAAAGTTATTTTGCGATCGTATTTACTCGCTTGATGTTTGGTTAACAATAATTTTGTTAAAGTCTCCAAAGCACTCGGGTTGATCTTCAATGAAACCGACCTCCGCTTCGCAAGAGCAGCTGTTAATTTTTTAACTTGACCATCGGTTATATGCATTTATATTATGATATATTTTGTCATCTTATATAACAATCACATATTAAACTTGTATTGTCATTTTACCTCCAAAGGAGTCGATTGTCACAGATCTGTCGCTTAACACTAGTGCATATACATTTAACGCCATTGCTGAGCGGCTCCGAGCGTCCAAGCAACCTCAATATCAGCTGTACTGTCCACAGCTCGTTCGCTGTTTACTAACATCAAAGTAAATAATCGGATAAAGTGTACGAAATTCTTCTACTGGTATCTGAGTTCCGTCTTCAGTATCTTGATATTTCTGCATTGGGTTGAGCAGGTTCATGTACGGTCTAGAAATGTTTTTATTTGCGTCATCTGCAAAATTGCATTCGATCGCTCTTTCTGGATATCGATTTGAATTTATTCTGGCATAAATTCGTCTAACGTCAGCGTTATCAAATACTCCATTATTTTGTTGCTGGTTTCCACGTCAATCTTGTCTCTGGAATACAACGAATAAACGACGCGCCAGCTGTTCACTCGATGTTGTTGTAACTCGCCATGTGTGGACGGTGGTCTTTGGAACTGCTGTTTGATATATTTTATGTTTTTGAAAATCTAGCACACTAATTCCAATGTTTTAGTGACTGATGGAGTTATTCGTGGCATCCCCAACGCATGTTTGTTTACGACAAATTGTACATCATCCCCACCAAATCTAAATAAACAATCATTTTGTTCTGCTCGATCAAAAATAAACGTATGTTTAACTCTGCGAAATATTTTGTTATAGCCTCTGCAAAAGCCAAATATTGTACTTAGTGGCAACATCATTGTAATTTGACGTGATGCTGCTGTGAGTTCTTTTCGTCCTGCAAAACCTTCATTGTAACGTAGTTTTAAAACCTGATATGTGTTAAAAAAAGTTAACATTGCAGCACTGCCTGCACCTACTGATGACGGTGTTATATTAAGATTACAAGCAGCAGTAAGTAAAACTCGTGTAGCGTCTGCATTAGCATCTGCGGCTGGTGCGACTATATTAAAAATTGGCAGCATTAGCAATAAGAAAATTTCTTACTTTTGCAGCTGCAACTGCTGTCCTTTGCATAGATTCTGTAGATGTCGCTGTACCATGTCCAGTATCTTTAAACCGCATCATATTAGTTGCAGTTGATTTGGAGTAATCATCGGAAAACAAAATAATATTTAAGGCTGTACTTGCAACTTGTAAGTGATTTGAAATATCTTAGACAGTGTGATTGGCCAGCTGATATCGAGCACTTCTAAATCAACACCAACCATTATTTACAAGAGCTACTTCTATTCCAGCCGCAATTGCAACAGGCGGATTAGCTATTGTCATAATTTGACCACTAACTTTTAACATTGTTTTGTGAGGCTTTAGAAATACGCCCTCGTCTCTGGCAATAAATGTTCTACCGCCAGCCTTAATAGGTTCGTTAGAATTTTAATCGAAATATTCAACATACTCAAATTCCGTTACTGCATCGTCTTTGTCAGAAATTTCTGCAAAATCGAGATTTTTTTACAAACATTTTTTTACAAACATAGGTTATATATAATTATTGCAACGCTGTAACTTTAGATATTAAATTTTGTATAATCTGCTCGCCTTTTGGTGATAAAAGTTTTTTCGTTGTTATCATCGCTCGTTGGGTTTCTTTTGTTGGTGCGATTTTTGAAATAGCTTGTTTGATTGACGGTGTTGCTTTAGGTTCGCCTTTTATTTTATCATTTTTCCCGCTGCAGTTCCCGCAGTAGATGCAGCTCCAGTTGCAAAAGCTTTACCAGCGTCAAGTGCGCTTGGTGCAACTTTAATAGCTAATCCTGGAATAATTTCAACAATTTTAGTAAATATATTTACGAAAAATCCTATTTTTCTTCGATAAACTTTTTTCTATTTCATCATATATCTGAGGTTGTATAATTTTGTTGTCAAATCTTTCAAAAAATGTTTACTGTTGTTCGCATAGGTGCACGTAATAAGTAGCAACTTCATTATTCAGATCCAACTGTCTTCCAGATTGGTCTGTCACTTGCATATTTACTTCTATTATTTGATTTTCAACATTTAGCGGATAATATATAATATGACGAGGATTGATTTGCTTGAGAGACCCCAGTGGAACTTCTGGTGAAAAACTGTATATAGTTTGACCTTTGCTACCTCTAGCTGAATAAGAACCAGATGCGATTGAGCAATTTACCAGTATAGTGTTTATATCGGTTATATTTACTGGATATTCACAATCATACGTGATAGAACTATCAAGAACACTGGGATAATTTTCATATTGAAATCATATCAATGATGCAATTCTTTTTAGTGGTATAAAGCTAACTATAAAACCATTTTTTACTTTTGTTTTAGCTCACAATATATTATAATTCGGTGCTAGCTCAAAATCATCTGCATTTCCTTTATTCGTTTTAAGTTCGTTTATCGTTTTATTTAGGTCGGTTATATTGTAGGCGTCTTGCGGAATTTTAAATAATGTCCAAGGTTGAGTTTTGTGGATATCTAATATGCGCGAATTTCGTTTACTTTTTTATCAATATCTTTAACATTCACGTGAGCAACCTCTACACCGTCCTTCAGAATTCTGGCTTTTCTCCAAGTGTTGTCAAGGATAATTATAAATGAAAACTCATTAACTCCTGTCTTAATGTTTGCCATGGCATTCCAACAAGTGCAGGAAATTAATCCAATTTCATATTGTTTTTCACGATCTAGTTCTACCGGCGGAATATATTTTACTGAAAAGTTCGCGCTACCTTTATCAGATTGGCTAGAGTCGAGTAATAATGTTGCTGACATTTATTATATTTTCATAAAATTAAGTGGCGATGCAAAGTATCGTATTCGTCAGATGTTAATACATTTCTCGATCTCAAATTATCAAGTATGTTGACGATTTCATTGTCGATTTCAGCACCAACATTTCCTGCTTCTTTTGATGCTATCAATAACAATCTGCCGATCATTTCAGAAACTGATGCAAATATTCTGACGCCTGTTTCTGTAGTTTTTTCAGCTATCCTTTCAAGTTCTTTATTATCATTGACCAATCGACTTAATTCTATTTGTCTTTCGATATGTTTAATATCCTTTGGGGCAACTTCATCAGCTTTCATTCTTTTTCATCCTGAAATTTTGCTTCACTACTTAAATTACTGCTGGTGGTTAAGTATGTACCTCCTTTTATTCTATTAATAACTTTGATATAAAGATCAGCAGTAATCCAATGTCGATATTTGATAATACTGCTTATGTAGTTTTCATTTTCCAGTTTTACATCGTCAATATGTATCTTTCTTACTTTTATTTTTTTTCTAGCTCTTTAATTTTCTCTTCATGTTTGTAATCATCTTTTTAAACATCTCGTACTCTTACACCTTTCAAACCATATTTTTCATCAAAAATTTTATACTCATTATCTCCTATTTTGCTATTTATATTTTCTAAATTAGTTTCGAATCGTTCTTTTTTCCTGTACATCTAATCGATGTTCTTTTTCCCACGCTTCTTTATTAGCTTTTTCTTCCTCTCTTTACTACGTTCTTATTCTTCTTTTATTTCTTTCGCTCTTTATTCTAAGCTTTTCTTCATATTCTAACTTTCTTTCAATCAGTACAACTACCGCTGCTTCGGCTAATCTTTGTTGAAATTCTAGCGGATTATTTATAAACCTATCTATTTCAGCTTGCCTCGCAGCAGCGTCAGCTATATTTGCTGCAAGTGCCTCAGCTAATCTTTTCTTTTCCGCTTCAGATCTCTCACTTCTTCCAGGAGTCGCCTCTTGTTCTCTAACCAAACCAAGTAAACCTTTCTCTTGTAATTGTTTAGCTTCTTCTGATAGTGGTTTACTTTCGGGTTGTTTTCCAAGTAAAGCCTCAGCAACTGGTTTGAGAATTGTAGCTGTTGTTTCTGCTGCAATAACTTGACCGCGTCGTGCTTGTTGTACTAGCTGTTCAAATTTTGCCTGAGATTGCATAAGTTTTTTTTTTAGATCTTCAATATGTTTTCTGTACTTTGCTTGTTTTCCATTAATTATATACTATTTTCTATAAAATATTGTAGATAATTTTCAATACAACATCAAAACATTTTATTCTTATCATTTGTTAACTTATCAAACAAGAAAAAGAACCTATTTGCCGTTGCTTGACGGTAGAGTTTAATCAATTTATCTTTTGTTACATCGCCGCATTGTTCGTTCGCGATATTTCTAACGTCAATATTATCAAGTCCTGGATATATAAAACAACTAGTATTTCGCCTAATAAATCTGTCGACATTATAATATCCTTGAGCGAGATAAATAAAATAATATCCTTGAGCGAGATAAATAGAATTACATTTCTTATTTCGCGACAGTGAAAACTACGATCTGATTTTATTCATTTCCTCATTGTTTAGCCGAATATCATCAAAAAGAACTATTTTGTGTTCGGACGAATCGAGTTGATTAACTGGAATAAGTTCTTCCGGTTGCTTGATAATAAAGAAATCCTCGCCAGATTTAAGATCGTCACGAAGTTTGTCATTATAATTGTTAAGTACCTCGTACTTATCTTGTTGCGGATTAATTGTGTAAATATAAACGCTATCGAAGTTAAAATTATCTCGTATAAGTAAATTCATTAGCAAATTTGTTTTGCCAGATCCAGATCTACCAACAATAAGATAATGACAATCTGGAAGCTCATTGTTATGTTTTTGTTTCACCAAACGTTCTGTATCAAAGTTTTGTATCAACGATTTTACCATTACAATTATAGTATATAATTTTATTAAGCAGTAAATAAATCATGTTTTTATTCAAAATTTGGAACAACAGTAGGAGATTCAGCGTCTGCTCAACAAGGTGACTTATCTAAATACGCAACACTCGATCAGCTCAAAAATGAAATTAATTTATTAAATATCACTAGTGTTGATCAAAACGAAGTTATTTTTTCAAGATAAAGAAGGACGAATTAAAACGAGCAATGTACAACTATCAGATGAACTTGTACGAATTCCCACTGCGGTTGTTAATAATATAGTTACTTTTACTGACCAAGGTAAAATACAAGATTCGGGCAAGTCAGTTAACGATTATGTTTAAAAAGCTGGCGATGTATTTACTGGCGACATAATAATGTCAGGGAAAAAATTACATATCTTGGAAACCCAACCGAAGATACAGGTGCAACAACCAAAAAGTATGTCGACGATCAAGAATCTAAGTACGTGTCAGTATTATGCTTGCATTTCTTAATATGAACAACAATGATATTACTAATCTTAGAGAACCAGAAACGGATTTCGACGCTGCAACTAAAAAATATGTCGACGATAAGTCAATTCCAATAACGACTTCGTTAACGACAATCAATGATGGAATTGACGCATTTAAAACTGAGTTTTCTAGTCACATACAAACGTTTTTAAATTTTCGTAGAAACAAACAGAACTAATAATGATTTTTATGGAACTCCACCAACTGTTATCATTAATCTCGCTGACATTAAGTCAAGACTTAACGATATCACTAGTGGCATTCCTAACATTATTCAAAAAACTGATCTTATTAAAATTCCTCACAAACAAGTTAAAAATATTGTGTACACGGTAGCATCAGGAAAAGCAGCATGGTCGCAGCAAAATAACACTCTTAAACATGTCGCAGAGGACACTGGTGTATATATGTTGTCTTTGTTTTGTAGTGCAAAGTTTAGTATATTTACATTATTTCCTTGGCGTCATTCGACCGATGATTTTTCTGGAACTGTGTATTGTGTTAAACAAAGATGTTGAGGAAACATTTATGCTGATAGCGGATAAAAGTTAACCGCAGCTACTTATCAGTGGTGATTGAATTTGTAGCTGAAACTCCAGAATTAGTTATTTAAAATATGTAAACAAATATTATATAATGAAAAAAGAGTCGATTTTAATCATATTTCAGAAAATATTCTGAAACAAGATGTTGAAGCTTTAATGCAATATTACAGACACCATAAAAATCTTTGGTGCGTCAAAAAATGTTACAAATACTATACCAAACTACTGCGAGTAATATATCTACCGCTACTAATGACCGGCTCTGGTATAATTTCAAGTGGCGCATCATTAAGTCCGTTTTTGCTAATATCTGGTGTCCGGGTTTCTCTTGCAACAGCGTTTAAAAATTTGAACCTCGACTGACGACTAAAAGTACTTGTAAAACAGCAAGTTACTTGATCAAATTTGATCTTACTTGCGTGGCATAAAATATGATAGACGATTTAATACGCGAGTTTCGCATTATTGATAGTATGTTAACATATTCTGCCAATGAGAGTTAGCAAATACGAAAAAAGATGTCTAATTTTGTGTGGCTTTATTAATAATGTTATCGAATAATATCGACCATATTATCAATAAATATTATCACATCATCTGCCCATCCTGCTATTCTCATATTATCAACTGCGAATAACCACACTGATCCATATTTCGGCGATATATGATAACCCACTTTTTAATACAATCATATTAGATTTTATACCAGTATATGCTGACGCTGCTTTGATTGAATTAGATCTTTTACAAATCTTTTACAAAATCTATTTGTTAGATCAAATCCGACATGTCTGATTTAAAGTATGAAGTATTGGACATTATATATAATATTTTATTTGTTCAATATTAACATTATTGACTAATAAGTAGTAGTGAGGATTGATGTATCCTATCTCAGAGAGCCCCTGGCCCCAAAATATTTTTGTCAGAAAATGTGTTATCATTTTGAGCTAACAAAGGTTGCTGACAAATGTTAAATCTACAACGTTTTAGAGGGGCCGGGGGTCTCTGAGAAAGGATCATCAATTCCTCATTACTACTTTATCTTTCCTCTCAAATGGTTTCTCAAAAAATACCCAAGTTTATAGTCGTTTCTAATTTTTTCAATAATTCTTTTCCACTTTTACAAGATATTGTAAACATTACATTTTTATAATTGTTTTGTTACAAAACTGGTTTAGTTTACGTATTTTGTCATTTAGTGGCACTGTTATGTTTACTTTTGTAAACCCAGCTTTATTCCTGACGCAGATCATCAGCTGATATGCTGACTGTGTCCAAAGTAATGAGTTTTAAATTATTGGTTAAATAAGGCATCATACAAAACTGAAGAATATCTTAGCAAAATAATTTTATTTGTCCCCCCCACACACACACACACAGGTTCTTCATTTCTCAAAGAGCATTTCAAATCAAATGAACTGATTATATGGACAAGGTAATATACTGACAAAAAGTTTTACTATCATGTTACTAAGTTAAAAGTATGATAACTTTGTTCATAATTTGTAAAATTTTATTGATCTGTGTAACAATTGTTTTTAAAAATAGTACATATTACATATTACTAAACAGGATTAGAGTTATAGCAGACATTACATAGTCAACATGCAAACAATTTTTAAGGTGTAAATATGAACAACAACTAGCAAAACAAGAATAAACTAGCATAAGAACTCATAATACTTAACCACTGTCAATAAAGCCATTGCCTAAAAAAGTTTCTTTTCATAAATGGGTGTGCTTCCTACTGTAAATGGTTTCCTTAATTAAGCAGTTGAATTCTACATGATTTATTACAACATGCCAGATAAAACCTTATTCACTTATACATGTATATATACAATTTTTACTATAAAAAACAACACATTTAACTGAGCAAATTTCATGGTCAGCAATCCAGGATAAAGTTTTTTTATTCAAATTTAAATTTTCTCACACGTTCAAAAAAGAATTTTAAAAAAGATACCCCCAGTCATATTATTAAAATAAAAAATGGCATAGATAGAACACATGATTATTCAAAAATTCCCTCACCTACTCAATCTGTAATGTGGCAAAGGATCTCAATGCCTCTGTGTGTGTGTGTTAATGCCCAAAGCTTTTAAACAAATTGAAATATCTAAGTTACCAACTCTCATAATCAATACTTAAGCAACCATAGTCAATAAAGCCATTATCCAAATAACAAACAATTTACTTTCTCCTGTAAATGTTTTCCTTAATTAAGCTGTTGAATTCTACCTTCTACCTATTGTGCACTTTTCATTCAACAAAGCATATTTACTTGCACTTGCCTTGAGAAATTGTCACTTCTCACAGATAATGTGATGCTGCTTTAAAGTAATACTCCATTTCCTGCATATGGGATTCACTTGTATTACAATAGATTAAAGAAAATTCCCTATTATTGTTATCTGGTGCACAGTCAAACTTAAATCTATTTTCACTTAGAATAAAATAATCTAATGAGGGTTTGAAGTGATAAGCTCATAATATCACATCTAATGAAAAAGGTAAGTTTGGACTGACATGGTATTAATTTCATGCTCAAGTAAGCAGGGGAGTATAAATATGGGTTGTACATTCAGAACTTTGAACAAGAAGAAAACAGCAATGGAACAGACCAGTGACTTTTATGCACAAAATTTTAATTTAAATTTATTGACAGTATGCCAAACCCAAAGTATAATATTCAACTAGCCCTACATTTACTATAGTTTTTACCAATTATATTTTCATATATCTATGTAAAATTGTTGCAAATATTTCACTTATGATAATATTACAAATTATATCAAAACAATAATGTTTACATTTTCTTGATCCCTTCTGTTTATAACAGAAATGAACCTTGTAAAATTGTACATATGTAATTTTCATATAAATTTTCTAGTCAGCCTAATTTTCAAAAATCATTGGCATGTATCAGTATCATTTTCCTAAAAAATGAATTAATGTAGGTACCTATTGCAAGGTAAATATGCAGGAGCCATTTAGCTAGTGTTACATGCACTTAAACAAAAATAATCTAATTTCTTAGGAATGGAGCCATTGCAATACTTACCAAGAAAATTAGCATGCAAAATGGTCATTCTTGGGATTTAACCTAGTAAATAATGTCTTATTCAAACCTGAAAGGGTGTGATAAGCATTTTAATAGTTTACATTTACTATTCAATTAAAACAAAGCTTCAGCAAAACAGGGGCAACAGGGTGAAGCAATCCTCCCCCCAAACGCAAGTATCTGGAATTGTTCCCTCTTTTGGTCTCTATTTCTACCAGAAAAATGTGGAAAAAGGATTTTAACTTTATTGATGCAATTTCCCTATTCTGGTAATCTGAAGTACCATAGTGTTATTTTAAATATTTATGAAACAAGAAGTTATTATAGTTTAATTCCACACACCATCACAAATGTTGTTGGGCTTAACGCCATTTTTCAGCACACGATAGGCTATTCATGGCCGCCAGTATTAATGGTGGAAGAAGAAACCGGGGAAATCTGCGGAAAGAACCACTGAACCCAAGAGAAGCTACTGACAGGCTTTCTCACATATCCACATTCGCCCTAGACTGAACCCGCCCTAGACTGAACCCACGCAGACAGGTGAGATGGCAGTGATCTGTAACTCAATAAATTTTCAGGTCAGCATCATTATACTGTATGTAGCAAGTATATAATATTCTTAAAATGCATGGGAAACAAATTAGGTACTTTTAGATACATTTATTAATCCTGACCAGAAGGGTCACATAGAGATAGGATGAAATTTGTCATGCTGTCTGGAACTTAGTGCAAAAGAAAGCAGGGATATTGAGCTTGCCTGTCTTTTACACAGCATTTACTTATATATGGATGATGGAATGAAAATTACCAAATTTCCTCATTTAACTTATGCTCCAAATTGACATAAAGCCCAGTAAACATGATATCTACTGATGCAGATTTCATAGTGACAGATAATTAGTGATACATATTGTATTAAAACATTTACCTAATTTTGAATCAGACTGATCTACTTTTGCAAACATCACTAACATTACAATTGTATGAATGAAATAAAATTATGGTTCACAGAGTTTACAAGATAAACTATTTGCTGATATACCACTTGCATCATTCCTATAATTTAGGGTTTTTGACTCCAGTCATTGGTTAAGAATTGTCATATTAAAACATCTGTTAACAAATGTTAATTTACATTCTTTATGTGGTCTTTTGCATTTTTACAATTTCTGTTTCAACAACACTAAACTCAAAATCAGTAATAAAGGCTTTTCTTGTAGGATATTCTCCCACTCAACAACCAGTAGGAGCTACTGACACAAACTGCCATCAATACAAGAGGTGAGCTGGCATTTTATCTTACAAATATGAAGTAACTTCATACTCTAGAATAAAGACCAATGACTTCATGTTTATATTCTGAGAAAATCAATTCTTGTAATGTTCCAAATATTTCTTTAAAAGTTGCCACATTATCTTAAAGTTCAACATTATACAATTTTTAAATTTTGTACTGTAACAAATATCAATATAAATTCCTTTTTTCTTTGACAATATATAGTCAAATATATCTTGCAAAAAGTAACATTATGCTGAAGGTCCTAAAATTTGTCATTTTTTTCTACTTTCATATTTTATGCCCTGTCACTTGATATGACAAAATAACATATCTGTCCATCCTGCTTAGTACAGTTTCACTGAGTTTGTTGCATAGTTTCCACTCCATGCTTGGAGATTTGAATGTACTGAAATTATAGTTTGTAACTGGCTTTACATTAAAAAACAAAAGTATAACATATTCAGCATTATAATAAAGACTTTCATGTAAGGTAAAATTCAGCTATAATTTCAGAGAAGGATATACAGCAGATTCTCGCTTATTCTAGATTCTATGCAGATTAGTTTCTGGGACAGTAGTTGCAATAAATTCATAACTTACAGTCCTAATATTATTTTCTTTTTGTTCAAAATATACTGTACAATGGAGATTAAATATCAATCATGTGATAATAGCCTTGCATAGCATTTGGTGCAGTCTCTCCAATAGTTAACAGAAATCATATGATACATATCTACTGGTGTTATAATTAGTCATTAAGAGTGTGGCATTTGTTGCAGATAAAAACATTTTATTTTTTTATTTTTTCTTCTCATGGCAGGTAGTGGACCAATCCAATTATGGCAGTTTTTACTGACTTTGTTGACAGACAGTACATTCCAGCATTTGTTCATATAGACAGGTGATGGATGGGAATTCCAGCTAACAGACCCAGAGGAGGTGGCCTGTCACTGGGGAATTAAAAAAAAAAAAAAAACAAATGAACTATGGAAAGCTTAGCTGAGGAATTAGATACTATTATGACAAGAACATAATTAAAAAAAACTACTGGAAAGAGATGCATTTATACACAAAATGAAATTTTCACTAACAAAATGGTACAGATGATCAGAAAGGAGTTTAATGTTGGTTGTCTTTTTGGAGCTTTACACCATTTTTCAGCACACAATAGGCTATACATGGCAGCCAGTATTAATGGTGGAGGAAGATAACGGGGAAAGAACCACCAACCCACAAGAAGCTACTAGCAAGCTTTTTCACATATCCATATTCAAAGAATAGACCCATGCAGATAGAGGTGAGATGGCAATGATCCCTAACGGAGAAGGCTTTAGACCACTTGGCCACTCTGGGGCCCCTGTTTAATGTTGGCTTTGTAATGGTTATACATGTGGAACCCTGTTGATAACTAGAGTACAAATTTCAACCTGAGAGTATCTTCATTTATCTTGCATAAAAATGTTAAGAAAAGTTGATGACTTCTGCAGCTTTTCAACCATTTCCAAAATGATCAGAAATATGAACATTTGGCATTTATGCATCACAACCAAATAGTGGTCTTTCTTTTCAAAGATGTAATGGCAGTGCACGATTTTATTAGATGGGAAAAAGTCAATTAGAATCAACATATGAAAAAATAAAGAATTATGGCAAGAACAAAATTAAAGGTTAAATATTACCACAAGGATTAGATGTGTCACTGGGTTTAAAGGTTCTGCTTAGATCCATCAAACTTGTTTAAGTTTTTATTTCTTCTACAAATGGAAAACAACATTTTGGGAATGTGGAAACAATTAGATTAGTGTCCAATGATGTCATTCTAAAATCTAGCTATTTCAATAATACAAACATTGTAAAGAAACTCAAAATGTCAAAATGCTACAAAAAAATAATTTCTGCACATGCATTGTGCAATCCTATAAGCATTTATCTTACACATGGTCTATGTAGATAAAGCTATGATTTACATGTAGGTCATTAAGAGTGTATGGCATTTGTTGCAGGTAAAAACATTTTAATTATTTTTTTCTTCTAATGGCAGGTAGTAGACCAATCCAGTTAGGGAAGTTTTTGCTTATATTGCTGACAGATAAGCCACAGACTGATACAGTTGACAAGTAAGGAGTTCATGCCAGCATTTGATCACCTGGACAGGATAGGAATTCTAGCTAAAAGATCCAGATGAGGTGGCCCGCTGCTGGGGAATTAAAAAAAAAACAAACAAACATGAACTATGAAAAGTTAAGCAGAAGAATGAGATACAATGATAACATAATTATAAAAAAAACTAAGGTAAAGAAAAGAGATAAATTTATAGGTTTGTGTGTGATCTGCAAAGCTTGCTTGGATACACACCAAATGAAAGTTACAAGGCCTGCAATCTGAGCCATAGAATGGTACAGATGATCTGTAAGGAGTTAGCTTTGTAATGGTTATACATGTTGATAACTGTGTCACTGGGTTTAAAATTACTGCTAATATCCATCAAACTTGTAAGTTTTTGTTTTCTTCTACAAAGGGAAAATAACATTTTGGGAATGTGGAAGCAATTAGATGATGTCCAATGATGTAATCAAAATTATGTCAAAAATTGCTCCAAGAAAATAAATTCTGCACATGCATTGTGCATTCCCATACACATTTATCTTACACATGGTCTATGTAGATAAAGCTATGATTTACAAATTATGACTACAGATATCAAGATATGCTATTACAATAATATGCAGAATATATTCTCTTTTGTATAAAGTACAAATTACAGTTTCATTAAATGTCTATGAAGTGCATTAAAATGTCCATATAGATATTCATGACACTGACAGAACTGTTAACAAATGAACAAAATGAGTTTTAATTGGAAAAATTAAGGGCAACAGTTAGTGTCCTGAAACTGCAACTAAAATTAGATAAAGAAAAATATCATTTAGAATTATTTTTAAATTATATACCATACTGACACCCATCTGTTATAAAATTTGTACATTTGAAACTAAATACTCTCACAAGTATAAATTTAAGCATCTAATTTTATGCAGTTTAATTTAATTAATAGTTAAGCAAATGTTTTTAGCTTGAAAAATTTCCCTATAATTAAAAAATTACAGGATATTCAAATACTTTTCAAGATTAGTTTGAGACCTTTTGGATATTTCCATATTTCCCATGACTGCTTTTGTATGAAGCAAGTCCTAAGTATCTAATTTCACTTGTATTAGTAATGCCATACAAAAGTATTTTTAAGGAGACTCCATTGGTAGATATGACCAAAATTAGTTCATAATTTGTCCATGAAATTGTTAAAAAAGAAAAAGGTCATAAGTTTACAATGTTTACCAAATTATCCAAGTACTCATATTTCATAAAGTCATCCAGTCTTGTTCATTTATGGAGTCTAATTTGTTTTAAGATATGTGTGTATGTTGAAACAGCTTAGTAGAACAGAATGTGTTTTAATTCATTCACTTGAATTGTATAAATATCCTGATCTTTTTGTTATGTAAAGCATTGATTGAATTCCAGCTGAAAATACTAATACAAAAGTGGGGAAGCAACTGCTCTCTTACCATTCTGCCTTCATGTCCTTGGCAGTATGGGTAGAAGAGCTGCATAACAAGAAGATCCATTCAATTAAAAATGAAGTACACATTTAAAGGTTTTCAACATCTATTTTTATAATGCTATATCTGATAGTGCATTTCAAGCACAGTTCTGTTTAGCAACACTCAAACTGAAAGGTTTTCATATATAGCATTATTTGTAATTTACCTTATCTGCCCTTTAAGCCAGTATAAGATTTAATGCCATAAATAGTATATTTGCTGTTGAAATTCAAATCTTGTTAAAGTTGGTTGGGAAGATGTAAAAAGAAATTTAATCTAATCATAAACACATCATATGGCACATTGAAATCATTTGTAAAAATCTGAAAGCCTTTTAAACAAATTCTTTCTGTCAAATTGAATAAAGATTTGTAAAATTATAGTAGTGGCAACCATATTCTATGGCACATTGAAATTATTTGTAGATAACTAAGAGCCCTTAATGCCAGGAGCATCATGTCAGATTTGGTTGGATTATAATGAGCAGTTTTTGAAAAAGTTCTGTAAAGTTTTTCTTGTTGGATCTCTTATTAACTGGCCATATTTAAAAATGGATCTGCAGCACTTACACAAAATTGAAAGCTCCATGTGTCATTTTAATTTTGTCAAATTTGGAAATTCTAAAGTTTTCAAAAAAGTACAATATATTTGAAAGATTTTTCATTGCAAGTGATGGTCATATGTGATCCTAGTTTATAGTTAGACTAGCACTGGCGCATCATGCCACTGACATATGCAGATATCAAAAAGCTTTTTCATTGTGAGTGATGGCAGTCTTATGTGATGACAGACCAGCATCATTTATATCAGTATAAAATGTCTTCATGCCATGTTGTTCTTGTTGCTGAAACTGGTCAAGCATTTCTTTGAAAACAGCAAATTTTGATAACACATAATCATATTAAGGACAACAGATTTACCATAAATTCTCCTTTTGGTATTATGACCAGGTAATCTTACAAAGATGACAAGAAATTGTAGAACATAAAGAATTTAAAAATCATTAAATATACATGTAATACAGTATTTGTACAAAAAATTATGGGGAATAAACTTTATATTAGCATTAGATATTACAATAAACATGGTTATATACAATGTAGTAATAAAGAATATGTAATATTTTCCAATATAAACATCATTCTTCAATATTTGTCATTTGACTACTGCCATTTTATTGGTAATTTTCAAATATTTTCTTTTAAAATATTTTGGTATGGTTGTGAATAGCTTAAAATTACTAAATACAGACTGAAGTGAAAAACAGATCACAAGATAAAAACAAAAAACAATTTTCATATTCCTTCATCTGTTTAGTTTGTAATAGCAAAATATTGCTAGTTGTAACAAACACTTAAGGTTTTAAACAAACTGAAATATTTAAAAATCTGATTAAGAGAAACTAATTACCTAATCAAGTTTCTGTTCATTAATAGATATCACATTACTTCAAAGTCATACTAAAATCACTTCTGCTGAATATGGGCTTCTCTTGCAGAACATTAAATTAATGGTCACAAATTTTAATCTAATGTTCAAGCTTACCTCTCCTTCTCACTTAGGGATCAAATCAACCTAATTAGGGCTTGGACTGATAATATCCTAATTTCACACTTACTAAAAAAGATAAGCTAGGATTGATAGGACCCAAATTTCATGCTCAGGTAAACAGGATTATAAATATGGGATATATTCAGAATTGTGTGACCAGACTACAAGAATGGTCCACTGGAAGATAATTATTACAATGAAAATTTCAATCAGGATTATCTTTCCAGACAGTATGAATAGATATGTTTTTTTTGAGTTGATGAACTATATTTCAGAATTTTGTAGAATCATTACAATATGGTCAGTTTGTATTTATTTATAAGTTCTTAAAACTATTGATTGAAAATACGCATAACTAATCTAAAAAAATTTTTTAAGTTTTAGCACTTACTCAAACATGTTAATTTGTTCATTGATTAAAAAAATATTTACACTAGTTCTACAGTTTCTTAAGTCTTATCATTTATTACCTGCACTTACACTAGTTTTTCTATTTATTGATTAATGGGTGGATTATTTTTTTTACCAGATTGTGTGGATGAGAAAGTATCAGTGATAAACAATCTCAACATAGTGAAACAGTTTGGGAGCAGCTGTTTGGAGATGATTTTCCCCCCTCCAGTCAAGGTAGAAAACCATTCCATAGATACAATAATTGAATTTGATAGTTTCTCAAAGTGACTTCTTAAAGCTTACATGTAATGACCAACATTGTGTAAATTATTTCAAGATTTTGAGATGAGACAACTATCATTTTCTCCAGAAGATCTTAGCTTTGTCTTATACAATGAATCAACTTGTACAGGTGTATGTGGATTTATAAGTTGATTTATTATATGTAACAATTCTTCACATACAATAATTCTTTAATAGCATGACAAATATATTTTGGGGAAAATATTTTGTATACAAAAAATATAACCCCACATTGAGGATTTGATACAGATCCATTATAATTTAAAAGTTCAATGAATAACCATGACAGATATTCCATTACAATTCTTACTATAGAATGCACCTCATAATCAAACAAAAATTATGCCTCATTATGTAAAGTTCTCAAACAGTGAGATCTTATTAACTTGCCAATATGATTTACAGCAATTGAAAGTAACACATAGCATGAGTCAAAATCAAAAACAATTGCAACACAAGTACAGGAAGAGTGCATGGACTTTAAACAAAAATCTAATTTCTGAGGAATGGAGCCATTGTAATACTTGCCAAGAAAATTAGCATGCAAAATGGTCATTCTATGGATTTAACCTAGTAAATGGTTTCTTATGGATATAAATATTGTGACTATTCAAACCCCAGAAGGGTATGGGATGCATTTCCCTACTTTACATTTACTATTTAATTTAAAATTATCTTCTCTTCTTGACAAAATCTTCAGCTAAACAGGGGCAATAGGGCGAATAATACCAAACATGAATATCAATACTCACTATTACTCTCTCAATATATCTATTAAGAGTGCAAGAAGAAAACTGAGGAAATATTTATGCATTTCTCTCCCCACCCCCACCCCGAGAAATGTAGGAAAAAGATATTAGCATTAATGATGCAATTTCCCTATGGCTGGCAATTTGAAACATTTATAAAACCAGAAGTTATTATAGTTTTATTCCACACAGCATCTGAATGTTATCCAATCTCTAACTCAATAAATCTTCAGCATCATTATATGTAGCTAAATGTATATATTTAAAATACATTGTATATAACAAATTAATTAGTTTTAGATATATTTATAGATCCAGATCAGAAGAGTCACAGGTGCTCTTTATTGTTGGTATTGTTGTTGTTGATCTTGCACAATCTCACAGGACTTTCCAATCACTCTGATCTTGAGGTTTTGATTATTAAATAAATTTTAAACAATCATTTAATACCAATAAATTCAAAAACCCATGATCTCCAACCATTTTTGAAAATGTCTGGTCTGGAAAGGTGTTTCTTCATACTTAACAGCTAAATTAATAGGTGAGTAAAGCTTTCATAATATATGTGCAGAATAAATAATCCTGTAAACTATGGTCTTACCCCATAAATCCTAGTGAAGTGAATATTCTAGGCAATAACTTGATAATTTTTCATGGAAGTTCAATCTTGATGTTATGCAACTTATTGTATCCAATTAGAAATTTCCAGATCTGAATGTATAGAGAATTCTGTAGCATATAACAATAACATCAGCCTTTGTGACAATGTCAAAAGAAAAAGATCAAGAATTCAAAGACTGGCATTAGGCACCATGGAATGGTCAGCTACCTGGAGTCAGGGTGGGGCTCAATACATCCACACAAAGAATTATAATTCTAATTATCTAAGACTTGTCAATACATCTGTTGAAATTTCTTTAAGGGTCATGCCAGATGTCAGAGTCTGTTCAACTGGATGATATCAGTAAAAACTAAAGTTTGGAGAGTGACCATCTAGGTTTTACCAGTCGACCTCCCACAAGTTGACCAAGCTTACCAATAACAGATGCCTAAGAGTATACATCTATTGAAATTTCCTTCTTTAGGTGCAATGCTAGATGTCAGAGCGCAACTTGGTATGCAACTTGGTTTTACCAATCATCCTCCCACAGAGGTGACTAAGATGACCAAGAACAGATGTCTATGAATATACATTCTGTTGAAATTTCTTTAAGGGTCATGCCAGATGTCAGATCAGTCTGTTCAACTGGGTGATATCAGTGAAAACTAAAGTTTGGAGAGTGCCCAACTAAGTTTTACCAATCATCCTCCCACAGAGGTTGACCAAGAAGAATATGCACTCCTGAGGTAAGACTTTATTTCTAGACCATCTTACACAGCTGACTTGAACTGTCCTACATACATAAGCATGAGAGTGAAATAGCCATTATCTGCACCCATTCTAAGTCTGGATTTTGTGTGGATGGCATTAAAATTTATCCCCAAAAAGTTCAATATTAGGGGGATGAATAATTGGTCCATATATCAGAATGTAGGAGAAATAACTATATAATTGCTGTTTTAACATACAGATAATGCTTTTCTGATACTGGCACTGACAAAGATTTTAGGTCATTTTTTGGGTAAGTCAGATACATTGGTCTTAAAACAAGATATTGTTTAATTCTTATGACTCACTGATCTTAAACAAAGTAATAAAAATAGTGAAACCAACAGTTTTAGTAAAATTCAACAAATATTTCATTAAAAGCTCAAGTAAAAATATTAAAGGTTTCTAAAGTATTATGAATTAAATCCCAAATATGCAATATGTCCTGAATAAATTCCAGCATAAAATGTGCTGTGTCAGTAATCCTGAATCAGCTAATGTGCTAGTTTTCTTTCTGTATCACAAAGACACAAGAAAAAATATTTCCTTCAATGAATTCACAAGAATCTTAAAATTAATGACTTCGTCCTAAAGTCAATAAACGCTTTATAATTCCAATGAACAATTCAAACAAAGCAATCCTCCCATATTATAAATGAACACATAAAACACTAATTCCATTTGGCAAATGTTAAAATATGTTGAATAATTCTGTTAATCACAACTTTTATACAAAAGCACAAAACACCATATGAGAACCTGGATGAAGGTCATTCTCAAAAAAATTTATAAACAAGATCATGTTTGTTTACTTAAATTTTAGCAAACAGCCAGACAGAAACAAGACAGATGGGGTATTGAGCTGAAAGCCAACTTAATGTTTCCAATATTATCTTAAGTTTCATCTACAATCATAGACAAGAGTTTGCTTACAAAATGACTCACAATCAATAAATGTTAGACAATTCAAATACAAATAACAGGATACACTTGAATACAATCTATGCTATCCTTCAACAAACATTTTGCTATGAAAAGCTTACGAATAAAGAAATCAAATTTTTTAATAAAACTTTTAATATGAATTATTTAAATATATCTGCAAATGTGTGAGGCATTGTTCAAAGAAAACAATTTTGAAAAATCACATGTAAATATGAAGACCACTAAACCATATTAATTATATATTTTTATTATTTCATTTGTCTTGACACCTTTTGGTGGTGGGTGGAGTGAATGATCAAGAAAAAGATCAGACTCATTTTGGCAAGTAACTTTTATGTTTCTACATATTAAAATGCTTCCATTTCAATTCTTAAAAGGTCAATTTCTGTCCCCACTATCACAGGATGTCTATGACAGGTTAATTTTACTTTGGTTGAATACATGTACATGTATTAGGAAAACTCAGTGAAAACCATCTATACAACTTAATGTCATCTACACTGATCAGAGGTAACAAGATCTACAAGCATATCTTCAGCATTATAATAAAGACTTCCATGTAAGGGAAAATTCAGCATAAATTTCACAGAAGGATATACACCAGATTCTCAATTATTCTTGATTCTATGCAGATAAGTTTCTAAGACCTGTAGTTGAGTCCTAATATTTTTTTCTTTTTGTTCAAAATATACTGCACAATGCAGGTTCTATATCAATCATGCTTTGCATAGCATCTTGTGCAATCTCTCCAATAGTTCTTTAACTTAACAGAAATCATATGTTATACTTAGGTCATTAAGAAGTGTGTAGCATTTGTAGTGGGTAAAAACATTTTTATTGTTTTATTGGCAGGTAGTGGACAAATCCAGCTGTGGCAGTTTTTGCTCATATTGCTGACTGACAGTACATGTCAATATTTTATCAGATGGACTGGGGATGAATGGAAATTCCAGCTAACAGACCCTAAGGAGGTGGCCCGTCGTTGGGGAATTAAAAAAAAAAATCCAAACATGAACTATGAAAAGCTTGGCAGAGCACTCAGATACTATTATTATAAGAAAATAATTCAAAAAAGTGCTGGAAAGAGATACATTTATAGGTGTATGATCTAAGCTTGACTGGCTACACTACAGATGAACTTTTCAAGGCCTGTTGCCCAAGATAAATGAAATAATAGTTTGGGGCAACCTAATCACACCGAAAATGATTTAAAGTACATCATAAGGAATGAATTGCTTCAGCATTCATGATATGCATATTTGTCAAGTGGAAATGAGGTTGAATTCACATGATGTTACTGAATCTTTTGCAACTATCGGCCATTACTCAGCATCCTATTTTAGGCTGGTAATTCTATTTTTTTCTGAAAGAAAATCTGATGAAAGGCTTGTCGCTGTGAGAACTTTATAGAGTCTGCAACTCGAAGATGTTGCAGCTTGCATTCTTCCAAAAATCAGGATAAAGTTGATCCAAAAAGATGTGCAGAATTGGGACATTTAAATGCTGGGGCAAGAATGAAGCTGACAGCATTACAAGACCTTCCCTTGGGCTGGGGTGGGGTGGTTAATCTACTGATAAGTGAGTGCCAGTAGCACCACAACTTAAAACAGCAGTGGGTATGAGGAGCCTATAACAAGCTGCAGAATGCAGAGGTAAATAAATATGTTGTATGCACTCTAATTTCCATTAATTTAGGGTCCATAATGTAACTGAGGTATTTAGCCAATAATATCTGCATAACATAGAGCTATGTTCAACTCAGATTCTCATGCTTCTCCATGATCATATACAGTCCCCACCCATGTGCTGGGGAGTATGAATTGTTGCATACATTGTATATTACTAGAACATACATATCGCAGAAAGAAATGTTTATGATGTTAACATTAGAGTAATTTAATAGTATTATGTATTTAAAATAGAGTGGAATGATTAATTTCAAGTGTTTTTCACCATTACCTGAGAAATATGAGCCTTCGGATATTATATGGGATAAACTTCCTTTCCCCCTTGTGTGCAGTCATGAATGTAATGAATCAGTTGTTGTCATGTGACTTACTCAAATTAGGTTTCAAAAATACTCTGTAGATACTACAAATGCTCTTTTTCTGTCAATAATATGCAGGGTTGAGGGTGGGGTTAAGTTGTTTTTTCTGGGTTGCAGCTTCTTGTGAGGATAATGGTAAGCTTAAAGTTGCCAAATGGGAATCACTGATAAACTACATTGCAAACAAGCATGTGAACCATTCTGGCATTCTATCTTCTGCAAATTTGAACATGGTTCCAACTGGATTTGAATCGCTGACCATTTTATTCCGAATGGTGTTTTTTAAAATAATTTTATTCTGGTTGCATCTAGCTACCCTGCACTATAATGAAATTTCAAACCGTGCATATTCAGTGACCAAGACTGGCCAGGAACAATGGGGAATTATTGATCCAAAACACAAGAAAAGGGACAGAGGCTGTTGTAAAGCCCTGCAAAGTAAAGCCAACCTTTGGTAAGATTTTAACTAAATATGTTGGTGGTATGTCTTATGTTTTATCTTCCTTTCCTACACCAAAGTCATGGAGTATAAGCTGCTGTCACAATTTCTAAGGGATAATTGATGTCAATTGTAGATTGACAAAAGCTATTTTTGATGTATAAATGTAATCTGTGCTGGATTAAGGCCTTCTAGGTAATTAAGCACTGAAAATATTATGATACACCCCACCCTACCCTATAAAATGGGAAATTTAAAAAAAAAACTTAAAAGCTAAAAACAAAAATAAATACGTGTACATGCAGATCAAAAGTCATATACAATTCATTAATTTCATCATCAACACTTAAATTTGAATTTATTTTCTGTTGCCCATGTTGGGCTGGTGCTCTAAGCATGTGCTTAGTGTGCATAATGGGTAATCTGGTCCTGCAAGTAATTAGAAGAAATAAATTAATCTCTAAATTAAATTCATTTATAGCTCATAGAATAAATTTTATTTAATTTCACAATGTTAGACACAGGTTACTCTATCATTTTCAATATTGTAATAGTTCCAAATCTGAAAGGTTTATTGATTTCATATCTTGGTGCATTTTTATTTTTTAAGGTTATGATACACTCTTGAAGCAGGTGATGCTGGACTTGAAGATGGACTTGCCTATATGATCCATAGAAGCATGTGTTGCAAGCTGAAAACACCTTGAAGCAAGAAACTCTTTTGTGTATAGTTTGTTTTGAAAAATGTGTCCCAGTTATTGTCACAAGTGTAGAAAATCTGAATAAATATAATAACAGGA
Organism: Potamilus streckersoni; assembly: GCA_016746295.1. Lineage (NCBI taxonomy): Eukaryota > Metazoa > Mollusca > Bivalvia > Unionida > Unionidae > Potamilus > Potamilus streckersoni. The sequence goes on along the minus strand of JAEAOA010002355.1, from coordinate 3,401,898 downwards.
ATTTTGAAGAAATTGTATAAGAACAGAAAAATTACTTGTGTATGGGCTCATTATCATCCAAAGATCTATGATGTTCCATGTATACTTCCAGTACATGTCTGTTTTAGCAGTTTGCAATGAAACTTTCATGGAGGGTTATACATGTCAGGTCACCCTTCATTTTCTAAATTACCTCCATCTCTTCACATGATCAGCACTCAATTGCAGAGTTCATCATTTGGCAATTACACCTGTAAGTAAAGTTCATCATTTGGCAATATCCACAATCACAGCTGTAAGTAAAGTTCATCATTTAGCAATATCCACAATCACACCTGTAAGTTCATCATTTGGCAATATCCACAATCACACCTGTAAGTAAAGTTCAACATGCAGTTATACATCAAAAATGTTTCAACTTTTTGAAGAAATGCCAAAGAAAAACTGCCTGTGTTAATAATGCGATAAAAGATAGGACTTTCACAAACTTCTATTGGAAACGAAGGGTTGAGGACTATTCTTTTTAAGTGTAAATGTCTCTGCTCCCTCAACAAAAGGGATGCATAACAGTTCCAATACTGTTTGCCAAAACATTGAATGTACCAACACAATAGACATGGCTGAATATAAAAGAATTGTAAAGGAGTTTAATTGTATGATAGGCAATAGACATAATTGATATCCAGTATAATAAAAATTGATAATGGAGTAGGTAAGACGCCCTTTCAGCCAGCAACCCAATGCATCCACATTCTAGTTGAAGACAACCCCTGAGAAAAAGGCCATTAATAAAACTACAAAGAATGAACTAATCACACTGGGTAAAATGCATGCAGCTGATGATGAAGCCAAATTGTGTCAGTGCACAGCAAATATAAGCAAAGATAAGTTTACAAACAAATATTGGAGATGAATACACATTTTGCAAGGAAGGGCTTTTTCATTTGAAGAAAAGGCAATCTAGGGGTACGCAAACATAACTGATCCAGACACTGCTAGTTACCAGGCTATCCTGGACCTTAGGAGTGAATAAATAACTGAAACAGTCCCTGTAAGTTATAGTGATACATGCCATCAGGCTCAAGTTCACAGAAAGTTCATAAAGGTCAGAGCAAATTAACTGATTTGATGCCAGGAAGAACTAAAAAACTGAGGGAAAAGATGCAGAACAACTTTGCACTTGATCTGAGTAAGAGGTGCCAGGCTGAGTTTGAAAAATCATTATATATATATATATATATATATATATATATATATATATATATATATATATATATATATATATATATATATATATATATATATATATATATATATATGCACACCAAAATTAATAAATGCAATAGTATCACAGCCTTTGTTATAAGCAGTCCAATGTATGCTAGGTAGCTGGTACAGGCTGGATAGATAGAAGCACATTCTTGCCAAGTGATTTCAAACTGAAAATATCCAGTGAGAGAAGATAGCACATTGCACATGTGTGTTTAGTACAGGCTAGGTAAATCTAGTGTTAAAAAGAAAATTAAACAAGAACACTCAGAAAGTGGAATCAGTGAATTGAAGGATAAAACGTAGCTTACCAACTAATATAACCTTTAAGAGAAACTTTCATGGCAGAGTTCATAGAGCTGTCCATAACTGCAACCATGGACATGGAGAATCTCTGGTTAAGCTGTGTCAGTCTATCAGTTGTCGGATTTCAGCTGGAAGTTCTGTGAAAACATCTGAAAATCAAACAAAATATCTATCTCTGAAATAATATGTATAAAACGAGTACAATATATATAAGAGAAAAATGTCTGAGAAAGAGGCATTTCTTTACAAACAGAAATAACAAGAATAGAATTATAACAAAGGCAAATTAATGTGTGCTATGGCTAAAAAAAATACAAGCAAAATATAAACATTCTAAGTTACCATAAAGCACCTCCATTTTAGTACATTTTTATAGGTTAAGGCAATGTGGCATATGCTGTTTTGTGCACTGTCCTTGCATTTTACAAGTTAAATGATCAGTATTAATAAAAATGCAATTGTGACATAAGTGGCTTATGTTTAGAATATCTCCCCCACCTTTCTTGGGAATAGTTGCATATGTCAAAATGGTATTTAACCATATAAGCTAATCTGTGGGCACCAACATTTGAAAATTTTCCATCAGGCCATACAAGTCTTTTTCCTATAGCATGAGCTATCTACTGCCTCTGTCCAGTGTGTACAACCCTTCCCATCTGTGTTTTGTATAGATTTTCCCCAAAATCATATGCAAACCATGATAACATTACTCCATTATGATTGTCATATGCAAAAACCACCAAAATGATACCCTGGATGCATGTGGTAACAATGAAAACAACTAGCATATATTTGGTATAGGTCACATATAAGAGTCACAGTACTAATTCAACTCCCATAGTAAACATATGGAAACACCATCATATTTAAGATTCAATAACTTAAAATTTCCAGGTACTGATGATCAGACCTATATTTCTCCATGCACAACTATCCTTGGTTCAAGCTTCTGTGTGGAGAACACCATAGGAGATGCAGCAATTTTTTTACCTATATGTGAATGAAGCACATGTTATTTATTCTAAACCAAGCAAATCAAGTGCTACTTTCATTACTGAGTAATCGTATGTCAAGTCTTACAAAATACTAAAATTGCATCAATAGAAATGTGTCTGTCTATTTTCTTAAAATTACACATAGGATAAGCTTTAAATTTTACTTTTCATTATTAACCAATTATGGGCAACCAAAACCATATATACACTTTATTTCTTCACCCATTTCTAGACTGGTTCACAGTTCTTCCATATTAGTACCTTGTGTCCTAAATATTTCCTTGCAGTAACTAAAGGGCAATTTTGCAAGACAGGCAATCAAATAATAAACCAACATATTATGAACATTATAAATCACAAAAAAGTAATTTTTTTTAAAAGATGTTAATGGCAGTACACGATTTTAATATATGGCAAAAAGGCACAATTTGAATCAACAGATAGCTTTTCATAAAAAGGATTTCTGGCAAGAACAAAATTAAATTTTTAATAGTAGCACTAGGATTAAATCTTGTCAGCAGATTTAAAAAAACTGCATCCATCAAGCCTAGAAATTTTTGTTTTCTTCTACAAACAAAAAATAACTTTCTGGAAATTTGGAAGCAATTAGATGTGTGTCCCAAGATGTCATTCCTAGCATCTAGCTGTTCACAAAATCATGTCAAACTGCTCCAACAAAATTAATTATGTACATATATTGCCTTAAGCATTTATCTTATACATTAAATAAAACTGATTTACAATTTTTAGCTACAGGTATCAAGATATGTCAAAGTATATGCAGAAACTATTCTTTTTGTATAAAGAAGCATAAATAAATATTGGACAGTTATAAGTGTCTATGAAGTGTATTAAATGTTCATGTAGGTATTCGTGACACATTGACAAAACTTAACAAATGAGCAAATAGTTTTAACTGGAAAAAAGGGAAACGGCAGCCAACTAAATTTAGATAAAGAGAATTATAATTATTTTTAGATTATAAACTGTACTTAGACCTATGTTATAAAAATTTGTACATCTTAAACTAAATAATCTCATAAGTATAAATTAATGTTTTCTGCTTTACCCAGTTAAATTTATTAATAGTTAAGTTTATTAAATTAAATGCAGGAATGATAGGAAAACACTTGTATTAGTGATGTCATATAAAAGTAATTTTAATGAGACTCCATTGGTAGATACCAAAACTAGCTCATCTTAATTTCTCCATAAAATTGTTTAAAAATAAAATAGTCATTAGTTTACAATGTCTACCAAATTATCCAAATACTCATTTCATAAAGTTCTCTTGCATTTAGTGTGTCTCATTTATGTTATAAATGCTAGTAACAAAGTACTAGGGTTTTTACATTTCAATACATTTATTTGACAAACTACTCAATCAATCATGCAACTCCATTGATTACCCCCAGCATCCCTTATCTTTTAAATATTTGTCAGAAAATGTGATAAAATTATCCTTTTTATGTGTTCCTTTGGGAAAACAAGCAGATTTTGGGAAACAGTGCTGAAGATTTAAAATTACAATTCTGATGTTCATTTATCAACCATACAGTATGATTCAAATCTAATGTAAATCTACCATTTCGAATTTTATAAGAAGTTAATTATTTAAATCAATCCTCATAAAGTAGCAAATCTACAAGAGATATACTAAACTGAAATTATGTCTCGTGTGTATGTTGAGATATCATAGATTCTTTAAGCCCTATATGTTTACATTTTTTAAATGACTTGTCTGTAGATTATATCTGATATTCTTTAAAAATCTTTTAGACTGAACCAAGGCTTCAATTTTTTTTTTTTCTTTCTTGCTTTTGGATATTTTATTCCCTTGGGCAAGCTTTTTAGAGGTACAAAACTATTTGGATTATTCTCAGAACTTTCTAGTAATGATATTACAAAATTCCTTAAAATTAAATTTAATTAATGGAAACATCAAGCAGAAAAGATAAGAAACTTACTCTAATGATGCAAAATTCTCCTGGAAGGCAAACCTTGCTACATTTATGGGATTCTTTAAATCATTGTCTTTCCAGGATGATAAGTTGTTCTTCTTGGGGAATTATTAGACATGAAATGTCTTGTGGATTTACTCTGTTGTATGTTGTTTTTGCCTTTTTGTATTTTAAAATTAATACTCTTAATATGCTTTGATCAAGAGACTGGAATAAGTTTTATCATTTATCAAATTATTTTGTACCTGATCTTTCAATTCCTAATGCGTCTATTAATGTTTGCTTAATTTTAATTTTCAAAATCTCATTAAATGTATTCTACTACAGAATTAGAATAATAATACTAAATACAGCTGTTTAGGTTATCTGGTTCTACCATTACAATTTTGTAAAGGCAAAACAATATACCTACTTAAATTCTGACATGGATTACATTTCATTCATTTCATGTGTTTTCTAATTCAACACAAATTGCAACAAAAATCAACCAAAAGTTGAAATCCGTCATTTTTTAAGTCAAATGCCAGAATGTTTTAGGCTCAGTTATTTTCAGAAATATTCTACAGTGAATAATTGTAATGACTTTCTTGTTTCTACAAATAATTACTCATTAAATAATAAAATAGCAGTTATTAAAGTGGTAGTCTTTGGAAACAACAAAAATACTGATGTTCCCATTTTGTTTTTTCTACCTTTGAAGTAATTCTTAAAATTCAGATATCTGAAGTCAAAGTGGTTGGATGCAACATCATACATGCCAAGTTTTCTTGACAAATCAGGGAGATTTGTGTTCAAAATCGGAGATTGGGTCCCAATCAGAGAAATGACAGGACAATTTTTCTCACAAGTTCACGGACTCTGGAGAGGATGGAATTTTTCTTTTCAACCATTACATTTGCATTGTCACTACTAAACCCTACTAGGTTCTGTCTGTTTGTTGAAGACAATTTGAAAGGTTTTCACCAGTTCCAATATTGCAAATGGGCATAACCAGGAATTTGGTTGTCACTTTGTGAATGTCACAGTCAAACACCCTTACAAGAATTGCTACATACATTTCATCACCACTGTCATTAGACTCATCCATCATCACTGAAAAAGGGTTTTCTTTGCATAGTAAAGTTACTTGCTTGTCACACATTGATTCCAGTGCATTGTTAGCAATGTTTGTTACCCAAGTTCTTTTGCAGTGAAATTTATGAGCAATTTTTAAGTCAGGAAACAACTTTATACACCTCACTAAAATGATCAGCAACCAAGAATGGTAAATTATGTTCTGCCATAAAGTTAAACAACAGAACCTCTGCTTTAGTCACACTGTCTACTAATGTTGGTGCAAACATTTGTGTTACTTTAGCAACATTATATGATGATTTCTCATTTGCAATGTGCTGCATACTTTTCAAGTGCCTTGTGAGATCATTTTCCCCACTAGAAATGTTCAAACTGTTGCAAGCTGTGTAGTTTCCTCTGACACTTGCCACCACATTTTTGATATTTAGATATTGATGTATTTATGTTGGGGTGTAGGATCATAGTCCATTCCCTATTGAAAAATTGGAATTCACACACAGACACCATTCTTGTGTCAGCATAGGATAGCTGTTTACTAGAAGGTCTAGCAAACTTTAATGACCAATCATCAAGATATACCAGCATGAAATAAATAGGAATATGAATTTAGGGATATAGGGAGTATTGCATTTGTTATATCTTTAATTTGCTGACAGATTAGCCAAAACAGAATTGATGAAATTTGACCTGAAACTAGCTATTTGTATTCAGAGTCACAAGACTACACAAATCTTGCAATCTACATGTCATTGACATCAGAGGTCAAATGGTCACATGAATATAAGTACTTCAGAAGATAATTCTCAATGGGGTCAAAAATCAAAAGACTCCCAGACAAATTGTATGGATTAGTTTGGTACCCGGAATTTTTTCCCTTGGTCATTTTCACTGTCCATAATTTAATTACAAAACCTTCCCAATGACCATTTTAATGTAGTGTTTGGTTGCTATGAAGAAGCATGAACACTAACATGCTGTGTAAGTATTTTTTGATGGATATTTATTGCTATTAAAGAAAGGCTCATTAGAAATAAACCTTATGTGAGATTTTCTTAAGTAAACAATTACATCAATGATAATTTTAAATGCGCCTAAAAGCAAATTTGGAAAGTCCATTAATAAAAAATAATTGGTTGTAGTAGGGAAAGAATCACCTAGCTGATTCTGTTCCTCCCCTATTTGTTAAAAGACCCATTATATGTACAATATTTAATTTGTGGGCCTTAATCAAATTACGAAAGATCTCATTAATGAAATGAAATTATTTGGTTGTAGTGGGTGAGAGAGAGATCTTCTGTACAATGATTGGTTGTTAGGAAAGAATTGGCTAGCTGATTCTATTCCTGCCCCATCTGTATCATATTGCACTTGTAATCCTTAAGTGTATAATGTCATAACACACACTGCACATATAGTTCCTACAGAGTATAAACAATGTTACTATGAGGTGGGTGGTTAATGGCACCTTTAACACACTATTGGTTCTGCAATGCCATGGAAATAAGAACAAACTGCCATCACAGTACAATCTACAGACTTAACACAGCACTGTACCATGGCCTTCATGGTCAGAGCATTCACCTTGTATGTGGGAGGTCAATGGTTCAAACCCCAGCCAAGTCATACCAAGGACTCAAAATGGTACAAGAAGCTTCTTCGCTTGGTGCTCAGCATTAAAAGGTTAGTGTCATCACTAGGTGGACTATTGTTACTGGGTGGGACATGATGCTATATGTCTCTGACATCATGCCCCATTGCTTGACATAAACTGCCACACTGCAGACATTGTAGCTGTATGACTGAAACCTGTTAAAGCTACATTAATAATCAAAATCTGTCACACACACACATGCAAGCACACACACACAGATACACACACTGTTGACACTTAGAACAGTGTTAATGTATTCAGCATATATAATGTGCAACCCTGCCTATTGAGTAAACATTCCTTGGTATTAATATTGATGGAATAATTAGTTACTGTTACACATTTTATGATATAGCAACATCAGAATTACTCATACACAGCATTCATTATACATTCATAAAATGTCCTTTCTTTTATGCAATTAGAATTGTCTTTTTAAAATCTTTTATTTCATCAATTATTCCAATTTACTATTTATGAGAGGATTATACAGGATAGAAATATAAAGAGAAATAATTGTACAAGTCTATAATGACAGCATCTGACCACCATCTACTGGCTATGATACTCAGATACAATTGAAAAGAATATACTGTCAAATCTTGGTCAGTGTTAAGAAAATAAGAATGAAATTTTCTTCCCTTTCACCATTTCTTACATGCACCAGGTTGAAACAACAAATTGGTAGCACAATGTGCCCTAAATTCACTCACTTCTATGAATATCCTGATCTTTTTCTTGTTAAGTATTGATTGAATTTCAGCTGAAAATAGGATGGGGAAAATTTAACAAGGAACATTTACTAATACAAATGAGGGGAGGCAACTGCTATTCTTACTATTCTGCCTTCATGTCCTTTCAGGAATCACTGCATCAATTCGGTTCCCATAGCAATCCTGTGCAAATACCATGATATTAAAAAATCAATAACTTAAAATTTCTGAGTACCCATGATGAAATCTATATTTATCAATATATCCATGATGAAATCTATATTTATCAATATATATGAATCCTGGATTACTACTCAATATGAAATTATAAAATAAATTTTCAAGCAATTGACAACTTCCTTTATCAAGTAGGGGCAGTCAAATTTCAGTTGATAAACTCAATCTATTTCAGTTTCTGGAGGCTTTGCTACCATACACCTACCCCCATCAATCATTTCTCCAACCATTCCCTGGTACTAAATTTCTTGCTGAAATTCCTAAATTGGTTGCATCAAATCCTACCTGTAATCATAATATTGCAATCTGTCTAAATGGAGGACACCATCAAACTGGCTTCCTGGTTTTTCTTTCTCCTGGCAGATCAAATAAAAATGTAGAACCCTATTAGGAACAGTAGGCCTTTCAAGATTTATAGCCATGGCAAAAATGTTCAGAAAAAAAATAAAGAAATGCATCAATAGCAATATGGTCTAATCAAGGTTCAGGATAATTTTAGAACAATGAAACTAATACGGGCTTTTGTTACATTAAAATTGTATATCAACAGTTAACCAGACTGCAAGATTTAATTTCTAAAAATTGCACATTAATAATCAGTCTACACGACATTTCATATCAGTAAGGAAAAAATATGCAATAGAATTTTACATAAGCAACAAATTGTTTTCATGAAAGGTAATGGACTAACAAATTTTTGTAAACATTAAAAGCAAACAAAACAATTTAAATTTGAAAATTTAACCTATAGCATTGGCATATTTCTCCTATCAATGCTTTCTGGTGGTACATGTAAACAATATAAATTTTTTTAACTGGGACAGATATATGTTCAAAGCATGTTTGAAAAAGTAAAAGTCATGGGACCACGTCACTGAAAATAGCAACTAGATAACCAATCTGATTAAAATCAGCACTCCACTGCTATACATGAAGATCATGACTGGACCACTTAGGTGTCATGTTCTGGTAACTTATATTACCATAATTGCCAATTTTATCAACAAATCAGATGAAGTCTTATATCTTCACATCTGGAGACTGAGCTGTGTAGATGAAGAGCATAAACATGTACCAAACAATCTGATTCACTTCCAGATTTTTTTTAAAGCTGCAATCTCATTGGCCATTTAAAAGGTCACCTGAACCTGCTCTTAAGCAGTTGGTGTCAGATCATGTAGAACAGCAGAGATATGATTTTTAATTTTTAATTGGAAAATATAACAATAAACTGAGTAAACGAAGCATTTCCATGCCTATCTAAATTTTAGGAATTTAGATTAGAAAAGCTGTGATGGCATTTATTTTTCAGAATAAGAGTAATTTTTACTAAGTTAATTCCAGAACAGTTTTGTTTTAAAGTCCCAATTCATTTTTATTCTATGTTTATTAAGTACTCCACCAGAAGAAGTAGCTAATAATATTTTAACAAAATCATGACATTTTTAATTTATAATAATAATCAAATGACAAACATTGCAATTGATTCTATTCCATGAAATATTAAGCTGATGATACAAATTGTCAATCAGAAATAGTACATTCACTTGAACAAAAGTGTGCCACAAAATATACCTGTACCTGCTTTTGTTACATTAAGCAGTTATAAAAATACAAACCTCCACATGATTTACCAGTATCAGAAATTTTATTTTCAAGATTTTAGTATTACACTAGAGTTCAATGATTCATGAGTAAAAACCAATAAATAATATACTTTCATTAATCTAGAATATGATGATCAGGGCATCTAATATTTTTACCTTTGATCTTTTGCCTAGTGAACCGAAAATCAGGAAAAGAAATCAAGTCTCTGCTGAAGGATTATCAAAGACCTTTGATTTGGTAATAAAATATTTTATTTAAACTTGGTCACCTCATGCCCTATTTAGTCTTTAAACTGCTGAGCATGAACATTTAAATAAAAACTCCAAAATGAAAACTTTTTAGTGCCTCAATAAAAATCGCTGCCAAATGTACACTACACAATAAAGGCTACTGCATTTTTGAGTCTTAATTACATACCCATTTACATTACAGATCTGAGATTTGATACAAATGTTCAATCTCTGATTATGTATTGTGCACATAAAATTTCTGTATCACACATCCTGCCAAGAGTTAATTTTACATCTTGAAGTTTTCAATAACAGTCAACTTACATATCCAGATTTATCGCTAAAAATATTAAATTATTGAAAAATGTCAACATTTTTGTTAAGTTAAAGAACTGCAATCATAGTAGACAAAAATATGTCTGCTTTTGTTGCTAAGATAATGTGAGAATACAGTCTAAGGTAAACATATCTTAACTTTTAAAATAGAGGGCATTCTGGAGAACAGGTGTATCTGTATTAGTTTAGAAATTAAAGGACCAAAAGTTATGTCATGTCTGTGCAAAAGACAAGGATGACATACAGCAAAAACTATAGTAATGTAAGTATTGACCATCAGCTACTGAGCATCCCACCAAGAAGTTTGAGTTTTTTGAGGCAACATTTTGGAAAGATGTCTGCTAATTAGTTCTTTTATGAAGCTGATATGCAAAAAGTGACACCAAACTTGAGAGACAGAAGTGAGAGACTAAGTACTTTGCTGCTAAAATTTTGTTTTTGAAACTTTAAAGAATCCAGATGAAGTAAGAATAGTGTCAAGAATGTGTCAAAATTCAAGACATGCTTATAAATCAGTCAATTTAGTTTTACTAAATTCAACACAACAATGCCAATAAATGGTAAGAGATTAAGCAAACTGAATCTTGTAAAAAAAAATAAAAGTTCAACATTTTATAAAAAAATAAGCTATTCAATGGAAGAGAAACAACAATCAATAAGATTTAATGTATTTACAAAATTTTTTATGGGGAAAAATTACTAAAGAATTTAGAAATAGACTATACACCCAGGAATTTCTTGAGAATCCTGTAAAGCAGTAAGTTTCTTGCAAAACTGGAAACTTGGATTAAAATGCAGAATTTTTTTAGGTAAACATTAACATCTTTTAAATAATGTCTTTATTTGTATGATTTTAAAAGATAAATTATGCAAATAGGTTATTTTCAGACACTATAATGAAGAGTACTGCATCTACTGTGGGGAAACAGGGCATATGACATCAGTATGCCATCATGGCAAACAGATGCTTCAGATGTCATAAATTTGGACACAAAGACTGTCAATCAACGTATTATACATACTAGAAAGTTGGCAAAGAGGAGAATGCCAATGCTTCATCCATAACAAATCAAAATTTACATAGAGAGACTCTTGACTAAATATCCAATGGACACTGTTGTAAATGTAAATGTCAATGGATTTTCAGGGTCTGTATGTGACTTTAAAGATGCTAATATTTAAGTATGGAAATAGAATGTAAGAATGATAAAAGTAATATGGAGACAATCTACAGGGGTAACCCTCTGCATGACATACATATAATTGATATGAAACTAAATGCAAAAGGTTTTAACGTAGGTCACTTAAATGTACAGGGTATAGTTGGAAAAATAGACCAAATTAAGTTAATGTTATCTTCCAAGGAAAATAATATAGCTGTGTTAGGACTCACTGAAACCAAACTAAATGCTAACCACAATGATGATCTATTTCATTGTCAAGGTTACAATAAACCATTACCCAGGGACAGAGACAGCAGGGGGAGGTCTTGTTGTATACATTAGGGAAGAGGTAAATGCAGAAAGGCTTAGTCACAAGAAATTGAGAGTATTGGGTGGAAATTTATCAAAATAATGCAAAATCATTTCTAGTTGGTTTCATTTATAGGCCACCTTCCTCCAAAGCAATTTGGAATGATAACTTTTTGAAACAAATTGAAAATGTTCTTGCACAGGATAAAGAAACATACTTGGTGATATAAATAAGGACCTTCTCAATACTCAAATAAGGAAAAACTGGACAGAATTTATTGAATCATTAAGCTTAGTACAGATGGTAAATGACCCAACGAGGGTAACAGAAACATCAAGCACTCTTATTGATCACATTTATACCAACCTACCAGACAATGTAACTTGTGTTAACATACCAAAAGTTGGTCTTAGTGACCACTATCCTACTATTTTGTCAAGGAAGGTTAAATGCAAGAGAAATATGAAAAATACACACAAAACTATCACTTACAGATCATTCAGAAATTTTAATGAAAAACAATTTCTCAAAGACCTATATAAAGCTCCATGGAAGATGATCCAAAATTTGGATGACATAGATGAAGCTCTGAGGGTGTGGACTGACTTATTTATGGATGTAGTCTCTAAGCATGCACCACTGAAAGTACATGGTGTAAGGAATGAAATCCAACCTAATTGGCTTAGAACTGAAATCCTTGATACTATGAAAACAAGAGACCAATTAAAGGCTATGGGAAATCATGCACACTATAAAGTATGGAGAAACAAAATATGATCCAAAAAGCTAAACAAAATTATTATCAATCATTGTTTGAAAACAAAAAGAACAAAAACAAAAACTGCATTTGGAAAGTCTTCAATGAACTCACTGGAGGAACACACAAAGATCTGATAAATAAAATCCACTCACTTCTGGTAAATGACATAGTCACTGATGACAATGACATTGCAAATGTTTTCAATGATTTTTTCACCAACATTACCACAAAGTTAAAAGAACCAGTGATTGAAAACAACTTATTGAACTGAAAAAGTTCTGCAGCAGCAAAATCTCTAAGGAGGTATGTTTCTCCATCCCACCAGTAACAAAAAACTTTGTTAAGAAATATCTCAGTGAACTTGATACTAAAAAAAACTACAGGACTTGATCAGATTGGTCCACACCTCATTAAATCTTCTGCCTCTGCTATTGTAGATAGCTTAACATTCATAATCAATTTAAGTATTGCATCCTCATCTGTTCCCAAAATATGGAAAACTGCAAAAGTAACTCCTATTCACAAATCTGGCCCTAAGGATGATGCTGATAACTACCAGCCAATCTCAAATACTACCAAACTTGTCAAAATTGATTGAAAAGCATGTCCATGATTCATTCATATCATATTTAACCAAACACTTTCTGTCATACCCTAATCAATCAGGCTTTAGACAGAAACACTCATTGTGAGACTGCCTTGATCTCCCTAACTGATTAATGGCTTCAAGCACTTGATCAAGGTAGAATAATAGGTTCTGTATTTGTAGATTTCAGGAAAGCTTTTGACATGGTAGATCATGAAATCCTTTTTAAGAAACTGAAAATCTACCAATGTGATGAAAGCACAGTTAGATGGTTTACTTCATACTTAAGTGAGAGAACACAACATGTTTATATTAATGTTCTGTCTGAACCTGAAACATTTAGATGTGGAGTACCACAAGGCTCAATTCTGGGTCCATTACTGTTTATTTTATTTATTAATGACCTACCACTTGTATTAAAGGACTCAGTATCATCTACAGATCTCTATGCAGATGACACAACATTGTCAGACATCCAAAACACAAAACAAGAACTGAAATTTCTTTACAGAATACCTTAAACAAACTAGAATACTGGTGCACATGCAATGGCATGGTGGTTAATACTGGTAAAACTAAAATATTACTTATCTCAACACGAAAAAAACAAAGCTTGATAGCAATGAACTATGTCTGACATGGAAGGATAAAAGGTTGCAAATGGTCTGTCAGATAGTCTACTTGGTGTTTTGGTAGATAATAACCTCTACTTGGTGTTTTGGTAGATAATAACCTATCATGGACTGAACATATCAAACATATCAGTAAAAAAGTCAATTCAAGTTTATGGCTTCTCAGTAGGATAAGACACTTTCTTCCGTAAAGTAAAAGTACAGAAAACTTATATAACAGTTACATACAACCCTATTTAGACTACTGTAATACAGTATGGGGTAATTCAAATGATAAACTTAGCAAAGCTGGCACATCTCCAAAAAAGAGCTTTTGAGTTAATATCAATCCAGAAAGAAAGCAAGGAAAATTTAGTTGGTAAGTTAAAAATACTACCTATTAAAGACCGAATCTGTTTAAGAAAAGCCAAATTAATTTACAGGATAGCCAATAATGCTCCTGAATATTTACAATCACTATTCAAGTATAGGCTACATGGAAATACTCCCCACCGGGGATCAATGTCACCAAACATTACAAAATTCCCAAACCAAATAAGGAATTATTTTAAAAAAAAGTTTCCAATACTCTGGAACTTTGCTCTGGAATAATATTCCAGTTGAGATTAGAAATGCCCACTCTATTTCCTCTTTCCAAACCCAGTATATACAATGGCTTCAGAGATGCAGCAAAAATAATTAAATTCTTTCGAATGAGGGCCTTAAGGTAGATTAGTTCTTAACTAATTGAGTTACCCTCTTTAAATAAAGTCATAATAAAAACAGTCAGAACTCACATCTTCACATGCATTTCAAATCGAAATGTGGGATATTTTTTTGTAGACATTATGGATATCACTTTTCTTAATTAAAGTACAACCATTCTTTCTTGATACAAAATGGATTTTTTGCCCAAAATAACATGTGATCCAATGTTTACAGAAATGTATCATTGCTTAGAATTATTGACATGCAGAATTGGCTGACAGTGGTATATGTCAGATTTTAGTTTTACATTAAATGTGTTCTGGAAGAAATTTTAGGTAATTTCTGTTAACTGAAATCTATTTTATATAGTAATAGATACAGATAAATGTCACCTAGCCCTTTTTGCCCATTGACTGCATAATATCATAATGACCAGTGCTTCTGTCAAGTCACAATGATTCCGATATTATTTTTGAATCTTTTACTTTTATACACGTTTGTTTTGATAAATGTTGCACATTTCATGAATACGAGGTATAATACAAAGCATAACAAATATGTTGTCTTAATTTTAGGACTGGCAACTTATGTCAATACCTGTAACTAGCCTTTACCAATTAACCTAATTTCGAGGTACGGGTTCATTCGGCGAAACCGTTTTGTCATGTTATATAGAAACGTTGTCAGAGTGTATTCAATACTGTATCTACTTACCTGCTAGACCTGTATGAAAAACATGCATATTCATAAAGAGAAGTATCCATGCGGTGTCCATGTCAGCTTACTTCGTTGTCTGCCATATTTTATTGGCATTGAAGTTTCGCATTTCAGTTCATGCTTTGATGCGAGAAGTCGTCTGCACCAAGTGCATATAGCTCGCGTCTAAACAATTTGGAGATTTAAATTATCATCAAGCAGTTTAGGTTCACATAAACTTCAATTCATGTGCTGTTCATATTGTATCGACAAATCCTGCATTACTCCAATGCTTATTACTGTCCTCACATTGTCGTCTATGCCATTCAGACTGCTTCTTAATATAGAACTATAAAGCATATCATACAACTTGCCGACAGCGATTGGTTAAATTTTTCCGCGTGATGTACAGGGAAAGGTTAGAAACAATTGTACGCAATAATTATTCGCAGGACAACGGACAAGTACAGTCAGAGCAAAATTCAAAATTACAAAAAGTAAAATGTTAAATTAGTACATTTTGAAGACAAAAAAAAAATAGTATACTACAGTATCAAATAAAAAAAAATAATAGATTAATTCCAAAACAAACTGGGACTGGGTTCTAAGGATTATTATCGCAGGGGGCTGATGTAGGATATAAGCCCCCACTTTCCTTGGAAATCTCCCAATGGCTTGCACCTGTGAGAGCCTCTGGCAACCAAATGCAGCTCCAGGCCTTCACGAGTGATTTAATTACTAAGCTTCGCGGAACCTGTTTAAACTGAATGGAAAATGGATGACAGTCGAGATTTTGGTGCTTCAAAACCAGATGCCTTGGGCAGATGGGGCCCGTTAGCCTTGGGTAGTCGCCCCTCTAGGAGAAGGTAAACTCCGACTTCAAACCCTGGCTGATTTGAGACTATACACACTCATGGGAAAGGCTACTGGAGTAAAACTCAACAGAAAATCCGGAGATGGAGTCCCTAAGGCGACTTGGCAATGCTGTCAGTGTCATCTAAGCAACTCCTGCGACGTTGCCGCTGCCATGACGTATCTCCTTGTCCTTTCTCTTGGATCCTTTAGCTGTGTTGAGATCGGGAGTCAGTTGCATGGGAAACAGCTAATTTTCCATATCACTCAGCCCAGGCTTTGAACCTGGAGAGGACACACCAGCTTCACCTCACAACATCAACACAACACTCGATTGGTGTAGTCAGAAACCAGAGGTTGCTCCCGATGTTGGAAAAGGTCAACATGTTTCATTGGACAGCTATTGTCCGCATCAAGCTGAGCATCCCACAACCAATAATGTACCTTCCCGACACAACTCGCCTGCCTTGCTGGGTGTGCAGGGCTTAAGGTAGGAGAGTACCTGACAAGCGGGATGCAACTACTGCACCAAGAAACAACAAAAGAAAAGCAACAAGGAAATCAACAATCCTCAAGCTTGGTACCTGGAATGTCCGGACCACGCTGTCAGGCAATTAGTGATGTTTGACATACTTCAGTTATCAATGAAGAACTTGCAAGATCCCATATCAGCTACCAGATTCGGGATCCCTCAGAGAAAAGAACTACACGTTCTTCTGGCAAAGAAAGAGCACCGACGGAGTTAGGGAGTATGGTGTTGGATCACACGAAGAAATTGATAGCACCACTGAAGTCGTCTGCAGGTGATACCATCCAGGACAAGTGCAAGCAAATGGAGCGCTGGGTGGAGTACTACTCTGAACTGTACTCCAGATAGAACCACGTGACCAATGATGCCATACACGCAATTGAAAACCTCCCTTGCATGACCGAATTGGATGAGAAACCTACTGCGGAAGAACTAAAGATGGCCTTAGAGAAACTGGTCTCAGGTAAAACCCCAGGGAAAGATGGAGTCTCTGCAGAAGTCATCAAGTGCGGAGGAAGCGCTCTGTTCACAGACCCGGACGACTTCCTCTATCGGTGTTGGGATGAAGGTGCAGTACCTCAAGTCACGAGACGCCAACATCGTAACTCTGTATAAGAACAAGGGCGACATAAGCGACTGAAACAATTACAGGGTCATATCACTTCTCAGCACCGTGGGTAAAGTCTTCGCACGAGTCATCCTGAACAGACTGTAGACTCTTGCTGACAGAATGTATCCAGAATCTCAGTGCGGGTTTCACGCAGAGAGGTCCACAATCGACACGTCTTCTCCATCTGGAAACTGCAGGAGAAGTGCAAAGAACAATACAGACTCCTATTTCTGGCCTTTATAGACCTCACCAAGGCATTAGATCTGGTCAGCAGAGATGGACTCTTCAAAATCCTGACGAGGATTTGATGCCTTCCAAAGCTGCAAAGATGGTCCAGTCTTTCCATGACGACATGAAAGGCACAGTGTATTATGATGATTCATCGTCCGACCCATTCAACGTCCACAGCGGAGTTAAACAAGGCTGTGTTCTTACCCCACTCTCCTCGGTATCCTCTTAGGTGTCCTGCTTAAATACGCCTTCGGGACGTCCACAGAATGGATCTACGTGCATACGCAATCAGACGGAAGACTATTGAAACTGGCAAAGAACAAAGGAAGAGAAACATGCTCTTTGCATGCAGATGATGTTACTCTAGCCAATCAAACAGAAGCTGAACTACAACGCCTGATGGACCCCTTTGCTTAAGCATGCGATGAATTCGGGTTGACCATCAGCCTAAAGAAAACCAACGTGATGGCTCAGGACGCGAATCCTCCCAGCATCATCATCAAAAGCCTCAAACTAGAATTAGTCAATCAGTTCATGTATCTCGGCTCTACCATCACCAATAACCTCTCATTCGACACTGAGTTCAACAAACGAAAGGTGTCAACAACTCTCTCTCTCTCTCCTCTCTCTCTCTCTCTCTCTCTCTCTCTCTCTCTCTCTCTCTCTCTCTCTCTCTCTCTCTCTCTCTCTCTCTCTCTCTCTCTCTCTCTCTCTCTCTCTCTCTCTCTCTCTCTCTCTCTCTCTCTCTCTCTCTCTCTCTCTCTCTCTCTCTCGGTTGTCTCAACAGGTATGCTGACCCTGAACACGAAGAACTCTGTGTACTATATCTGTCTGCTAAGCACTCTCTTGTACACCAGCGAAACATGGACCCTGTACAGGAGAAAAAACTGATCTTCTTTCACATGTGCTGACTCCGACGCATACTCGGGATCACCTGGATCGACTGAGTGACAAACAACGAGGTGCTTAAACGTGCCAAGATTCCCAGCATGGCCACACTCCTCCGCCAACGTCGCATCAGATGACTGGGCCATGTACGTCGGATGGATGACGGATGGATCCCCAAAGACCTTTGTTCTAAGCTTGCCTCTGGCAGAGGATTGATCGGACGTCCACATCTCCGCTTAAAGGATGTCTGCAAGCACGACATGAAAGCCCTTTAGATCGATGTCAACACCTAGAAAGAGCTTGCTCTAGATAGGTCCAGACTGCGACAGGCTCTGAAATCTGGTCTGAAAGCCGGCGAGGACACGCTACCACTGCTCGCTGATGAAAAATGATCTCAGAGGAAGGGGAAGTAGCTCCAACTCACACCAGACTTAACCTTCTAGTTCAGCGACTGCAGCAAGGATTGTCACTCCCATGTAAAGATCCATAGCCACAGAAGACGCTGCACAACTATTAAATGTGAAACCTCTCATGGGTGCATTTATATCGTCTCTCAAGACTAACGGAAACCAACACACAGACTGGGACACTACACTTCATAGGCTGATAAATCAGTCCCTCATCCGCGATATTGTCCATCAGTATCAACACAAATTTTGTGGGTTAATTTATCAGACTACACAATTCACAGCTTCCCGTCTTCCTCAGTCCAGTAATCTACAATAAAGAAAACCAGTTTAAGACGATAAATCTAACTCGTATTTATTTGTTTGTTTTATTGTTAAATAGTTGTCTATTTAATATTGATGATTTAAACCCTTTCCACAACCACACACATACGGTTACACTTCTGACATTTTCTAACACAACACTCTCCCATATCAAGCACATATGTGAAACTTAAGAACTATTAGGTCTATATGACAAGGTTGATAAAACGTTTCAGTCTCAAATTATTTAATTCTTAATATCATGGTGTTCGCTCAGGTTTACTGTGAGAGCTGAATTCGTATCACAAGTTCTTTAAATGTTCAAGTTTGTGATCAAAGCAAATGCCATGTACTTCCAATCATGCAACCTATATGAATCAATTATTAGAATGAACAAATAGGAAAGGAAATAGGTAACTAGTGAAAAATTGCAGTTAGAAAATAGCAACGTGCATTTGTAAATGATATGGACTGTATGTGCTAGTTAAAATGAACAATTGAGATCAGGGTGAACATTTTGGATTGGTTTCATATTTTCGTCATCATTCAATGGCCCATTATGCAACCACTTTGGGGGGGGGTAAATGTAATAAAATACGAAACCAATACAAAAGAATAAAACACAATGTGAACAATAAGACTTTTATTGGAATGCTTTTCACTGTATCAATTTTTCTCCATTTTAAAATGTGCTAACAGCTTTGAATTACGGATAATTTTTAAGCAATTTAATTTCATGGCGTAGATACATTTTCAAACATCAAATATTAAAAACATACCATGATTTCTAATAAAGTAGTGGTTCCCAAACGTTTTCTGGCCACCGCCCTCTTGGTCATCCTTAGCATACACACCCCAAACTTATCATGTAAGAAGCATTATTCAGCATTAGCGCCCCCCTCGATAATCCCACCGCCTCCAGGGGCGGTACCGCCCACTTTGGGAACCACTGACATAAAGTGACTTCTAACGGTTCAATTTAGAACAAGAACGAGAAACAATGATAAACATATATTTTCTAACACTTCACCAAAATTTCACAATATGACCAATGAACTTTATACTTTCTGGTCTATGTGGCCCTATGGTGTTGGACCACCCTGCTGTAGTTAATAAATAATAAGCCATACAAGTGTCACATAATTGTGTATATTTATTGTTTACGTATATTTTGAATCGAATGTACTCGGATTTCGTTTCTTTGTACAACGTTACCTGGGGGTGATTTATTTGTATTGTACATTATTTCGATGTAGTGAGTTCGGTTCACTGCATGCTGCACGAGCTAAGTGCTTACGATGGGAAAATCGATTTACCAGGAGCGCAAAGGCCGTGCATTGCAACGTAGTGCACATTTGGCTCATGATACTTTGTAAAATCACAAGAAATCTGGGCACAAACGCCTTTAAGCATTATGGAAAGAGTCCGAGTGGCAAAAAAATACTTATACTCAAACATAAACTATATTTTAAAATCATTTGATTTAGATAATAAAGACCTTGGGAAAATAGATAATGAAATTATAAGATATGTAAGGGGTTTTAAAACGCATTACATCCAAAAGATACTTTATATAGACCAAAAAATAAAGGGGGGGGGTAAACTTACCAAGTCCCATGATAATAAAAAATTCTAATATAATTACAGGTTTAAAATAATAAAATCTACACCAACAATGCCATGGGAGGGAATTAATCTATATTGGTTTGGGTTCGTTTTAAAAAATAAACAAGAGATCTATAGGAACAATAAAATAATTAAACTTTTAGAAGTACCTAGAAAGTTTAAATATATAAAGAATATAATTTTTAAATATAGGGATGTAAATGAAGTATGGGAGGGGGATAATAAAACAACATATAAAGTAGTAAGAGAATAAATGTTTAGAAATAAAAGATGCAAAATCGACTCGGAAATATGGGGTGTAAATTGGGGGAGCATTTGGAAAGCATGGGGAAATATAAGTTATTTAAAAATTATCATTTTTAAATACATACACAATGTCTGGTTGACAGGAGATATAGCAAAAAGAAGGCATATGATAAAAATAATACCAAAATGCCCATTGTGTAAAAACTATGAATTTTCAAAAAGGCATGTAATTTTATATTGCAAAGCAATCAAAAATGAAAGAGATGAGATTATTAATATTTTTTAAAAATATGGTGCTTTTAAAATAGGGAAATTATTATACTTAGATGGGAAATATAATAGAACTGATTACATAAAAATAATAAGCTTCGTACTGTCTACAATGAAAAAGTGTGAGGAGATTATTAGCATAAGAAACTAACTTCACTTTTAAACAGAATTTTCCTTTTTTTGTAATTTTCATTTGCATAACATATTAATATTAGCTTTTATATATTTATAGATAACTCCACACATGGAAGAAGTACGAGACAAGGACATCGTAGGGTTATATCACATGGCGTTACGCGAAGTGGGGAAAGGCCTGCGGAAGAGCCTCAGAAAACACCATGTGTGGACTTATAATTATACATATCTTTTGGACTTTTTATTAAGAGTTTTGGAAAAATGCGGGGAAGTGGGATGGAAAGATAAAAATTTGGCACCCTATTTCCCTAGCAACAAAATTGAAAAAGAAAAGGTAGACGGAACATCATATACACATACACATACTAAAACACTAGGATTTTTTTTTTTTACTTTTATTAAATAAATTAGTACACCGTCTAACCTAAAAAACATTTTAAAAAATTAATAAAAGTAAAATAAAATAAATTATTTAAATAAATGTAGAAATATAAATAAATTATATGCATCAAATAGAAAGAATGAATGAATGAGTGAAAAAAGAAGGGGAGGATGAGCTTGAAAGAATATGATGCATATAATGAAATAGACAACTTGGAAAATATGGTATAGAAGGCTGTCCTAACAAGAAAACAAATTATAGCAACATAGAAGAGCACCAAACATATATCACACATAGAACGTAGGGGACCATTAGCCAAGGTCACCAAACAAATAAGGGAAATGATTCTGATAGGGATAATGAAGCCCTATAGGAGAAATGAACCTTTAAAAAACACTAGGAAAAAAATACCCCGTCAAAAAATTTAAAAATTAAATTTTTTGATTAAAATTTTATAAATAAAAATAGCTACATATCGGGGGAAATACAAATACACATGAATTTTTTAGATAATATTTTTTGGTTAAGTAGGGGGGATCTGTCTGGTGCCCCTCCCCCAATGAAGGAAAATCTTGTCAGTAAGTAATCCACTTTACGGCGCGATATCTCCAGGTGTAGAGCTGAAAGGGGTGATGGGCTGAAGGAGAGATAGAACAATAGTGGCAGAGTTACGCTGTATCTTTGCGTTTGTACCCTACTGAAGGTGTTTTAGCCGTGGTGCTAATTTGATTTGATATATACCCGGAGTGCTGCTGGCGGTGGTGACCTTGGCCATGAGGAAGATAGTGGTTATCTCGTGCTGAGGGACCAAAGCTTCAGGACCAACGAATTTGCAGGGAACATGAGGCTGTACGGATCCTTAGGCAGACCGTGGAGGACCGTTCGTGCATTGCCGTTTTGAGGCAGAGGCACGCAAGGCACGTGCCTAGGGCTCCGCGCAGCATGCGGCCACCACGGCGGTCCAAAAATAAAATTTCGGTGTCGATTGTGTTAGCAATTTAATACTATATTAATAAATTTAACAAATGACACAAGTGCACATTGAAATGCGATGTAATACTCTGTATCTGAGACAGAGATTGAGACGCAATTCTGGTTACCTTCAAGGTTAAAGTTTGTGAATTGGGCCTCCAAATTTCTGAAAACCGCTCTGCATTCGTTTTGGCTCGTTGACCATTCGATAGAGCGTGAAAAACCTTGCCACAAGATATGCGTCCCAATTTATATTAAATCATTTATCACTGAGTAAAAAAAAAATATTTTTTTTATATGAAACAAGCTGTTACTATTTGAGTGAAACCATATCATTGCTTTAAATTTCACGTATCATTAGTTGAGTTTGTTGTGCTTATTTTTATTTTATTTTATATCATCTGATTTCTTTTAATTTATTATTGCTGTCTGTTCGTTCTAAATTACATTTTAGAATTCGTTCCAGTTAAAAACGTGTATGTATGTATGTATGTATGTATGTATGTATGTATGTATGTATGTATGTATGTATGTATGTATGTATGTATGTATGTATGTATGGATGTATGTATGGATGGATGGATGGATGGATGGATATATATATATGAATGTATATGTGAGTATATGTATGTATATGTATATGTGTGTATATGTGTGTGTGTGTGTGTGTGTGTGTGTGTGTGTGTGTGTGTGAGTGTTACGGTGGGGTTTTAGTTATACCCTTGAGTGTTACGGGGTTTAGTTAATTATTTTTATACCCGTGTATAGTTTTGGTTATAAGAAAATGGGGTGGGATGTTTCCAATATTTATTTAGGTTTGGTACCCATCCAGGCTCGATTATGGTTTAGAAATTAAGTAGGTGAATATGTTTCTGAGTCCCCATTCAGCAATGCCGACAGCTAAATACAAAAGTACTAAAGGGTGAAATTAAACAGTTAAACACAAAAGTACAAAGGGGGCCCCGAGTGGCCGAGTGGTCTAAAGCGCTGTCCGTTACGGATCACTGCCATCTCACCTCTATCTGCATGGGTTCGAGTCTAAGATTCGGCGAATGTGGATATGTGAGAGAGCTTGCCAGTAGCTTCTCGTGGGTCGGTGGTTCTTTCCGGTGATTTCCCGGTTTCTTCCTCCACCATTAATAATGGCCGCCATGTATAGCCTTTCCTGTGCTGAAAAATGGCGTTAAACCCACAACAACAACAACAACAACAACAAAAGTACAAAGGGTGAATTAAATAAAAACAATTTAATTAATAATAAAACTTCAACATGCGAGCTTCTCAATCGCTCGACCCTTTTGTGTCTATTTTAGCATCTGAATCAGTGTGAGAATTTCGCCCTGTCCTTGATTCGACTCATCTGTCTCTCTAAATTTCTCCTGCACTCCTCCTTTACTCCTTCGAATTTCCTCTCCACTTCTACTCCTCCTTTGCTCCTTCGCATTTCATCTCCACCTCCACTTCCCTTTCCGTCGACTTCCTCGTCGAACCGTCGACTCCAATCCGTCGACCCTGACTGTACTGACAGTCTTACTTCAGTCTTCTCTCTCAGACACTCGGGACTCTCCTTCTAACTGAAGTTGTCCTACCCGGAAAGCTTCATGTAAAACACAAGGAGGGTGTACTGTTTTGCTTGGCATATACACTCACACTACCCGGATAACTTATCATCAGATACGGCTATCAAATTTCATGGTTCACGCATCCATTCCCACCGAAATACTCATACATTTATGGATGGTAAACACAATGTTATATCATAACATAATAACACATCATAAAGCACGATATCAATTACTCGTATACAGGCAACGATAATTGATTCACAGCAGTACATAATAGCCAACACATCTATTTTGCATCACAAATCATACAAATATATAAATATGCAACTATCTCTGCTCTGAACTTATTCAAAAATACACTCATAATCTTGATTACATCAATCATTTCCTAACTCCAATACAAATCTCAAATAAGTACACAAATGAAACTCTACAAAGTAATTCTTTATTTTAACAATACTATTAGTAATTGCGTAAACATAATATTAGTACTTACAGTTACGGCGTTGCGAGGTGTGAGTCAAAAACCAAACGGATATTTACCTTTTTGAAGCTTTCTTTTTGTTCGCAATCTATTCCCTGCGATTCACGCCAAATTTACGAGTGTGTATCTCGGAGTAGCCTTAATCGTTCAATCACCTAGTAATCTGCCTCGGTCTACTAAATAATTCTGGGATGGAGTCAGTTTGATATCCTCGATATGCCCACCCACTAGCTTAATTCTGATTGGATGCGGTGGACTAACCATTCCCAAGTTGTAAATCAGCGGAACTGTCAAAATAAGTTGCCTACCATTTTATTACAAATGGCTCTTTTGATGTCCTACTAAAGGATTAGCACCCTAGTGTAATTTACTATGCCCTGTTCTGCACAAAGAACCTTTCGGCGACTACGTCTCGCTTGGCTTCTTGCTCGCGGCGTTTGTCCGCATATCAAACACCGGATTAGTGTCAGTTGGATAAATATTCGTCCACCTAGGTAGACCGTGACACTCCCCCACACTTGAGAATAAAATCGAGATTTTACTCCATCATACTTGCACCGATTGCAAATGGGCATTACTACGCGTAACAACATAAGGTAAAATAATACTAATTAAACTACAAGCTGACTACAGACACGAACACATGCACAACATACAATTATCTACTGTATAATCTACACCATATCAGCGCTTCGGCTCATGAAATCAGTGCCTATGTTTTCCTTTCCTTCCACATATCTGATTTGTATCTGATACTGATGGAAGAACAGCGACCAACGCATCAAGCGTCCATTTGACAATTTCGCCTGCGCGAGGTAGGCGAGGGTTTGGTGCTCGGTCTCCAATACGAACTTCCGCCCGTTTAAGTAGCGCTCGAACCGTGATATTCCGAGCACGATTCCAAGTCATTCCCTCTCCGATACGGAGTAGTGCCTCTCGGCCTTAGACAGTTTCCGGCTGCCGTACGCGACGGGAAAAAGCGTCCCATCGTGCTCTTGCAGGAGTACTGATCCTAAAACCGGTGTCACACGCGTCAGTGCACAAGACGAAGTCTTTGGACAAGTCCGGTAGGCGGACAACAGCGTCGGATGTCAGCCTATCCTTCAGTGTCAGGAAAACTTGCTAGCACGCATCCGTCCAAATAACGTTACTCTGAGCCCGTTTCCTGGTCAAGTCAGACAACGGCCCCGCAATTGCGCTGAAATTGGGCACATGCCTCCGGTCATCAACAAGTTTCAACCCAAACTCGACGAGTGACGGTCTCCCGGGTAATTCCATAAGCACATCGGAATACCCTGTCAGCAGCTTCTATACCTCTTCACGCTGCTCCGCAGTCAACAGTGGGTCACACCTCACGTCCGCGGGTGTCTCAGTCCTAGTTAATGGACAGCTTGGGATAGTGTTAGCACCTTCCGTATCGCCTTCTGCATCCTCGGTGACGATCGTGGCGACGACAAAATCGCTGGAGGTCTCTCTTTCTCTGTACTTCTTCAGGAGATTAGCATGGTACAGCTTTTCCTTATTTGGTAGCCGTATCCGGTAGATTTGATCACCAACCTTATCAGTTACGAGGTACTGTCTCCTCCAAGAAACTTGCAACTTGTGTTCTTGGGGCAACAGTAACAACACCTTGTCCCCTACGTCATACTGGCGTGGTTTCGCGCGCTTGTTATAGTACCTCGCCTGACGCGACTTCGCTCGTGTGAGGTTCTCCCGTGCGATCGTGCAAACTTCTTCCAGTTTGTTTCGCAAGTCTGCGACGTACTGGTAGGTAGTCCGTACCTCTTCAACAGCATGTTCGTCCGTCCACAGCTGCCTCAGTACGGCGATGGATCCACGTACGGTACTCCCATACAGGAGTTCAAAGGGAGAAAACCCTAAACTCGCTTGTGGTACTTCCTGGTATGCGAAAAGCATGGACGGAATATACCGATCCCAGTCTTTGGAGCGGCCTTCAAACAACTTCTTAAGCGTGTGTTTTAAAGTCCCGTTAAACCGCTCGACCAGTCCGTTACATTGAGGGTGATACGTGGTAGTCGTGAGGTGCTTAATCGACATCAGTCGGTTTACCTCCCCCATCACGTGACTAACGAATTGTGTTCCTTGGTCGGTCAGGATCTCGTCGGGCACCCCGACTTTCGACCAAATTCCAAGCAGTGCCTCTGCGACCGTTTCTGAATCGATATTACGCAACGCGACAGCCTCCGGATAGCGGGTAGCGTAATCTACGACAGTTAAAATATACAGATTTCCTTGCGACGACGCGGGGTTTATCGGTCCGATCAGATCCATCGCGACACGTCGAAATTGTTCGTCGATAATGGGTATACTCCCCAAGGGGACGGGTCGTTGATCGTTTTCGGCGCCATTCTCTGATACTTGTCGCAGGACAGACAGAACCGATTAACGTCTCCCTGGACCCCTGGCCAGTAGAATTCTTTGACAAGACGGTCACGCGTCTTGGCAATTCCCATGTGTCCTCCCATGAGACTCTCATGAGCGAGTTTCAACACTTCAACTCGCTTCTCCTTGGGCACGACCACTTGCTTGTAGAGTTCGTTCCCCTTCATGGCGTTGCGATACAAGATTCCCTTCTTGTATACGAACTTCACTGCGCCATTCAGAGTTTCTTTCACCGTTCCCTCTGTAACGTGTTTATGCAACTGCGCTAGAGTTGCGTCTTCCTGCTGAAGCTTTCTCAACTCGGCCGGAAGTACGTTACTGACTGGTGTTGACGTAACTTTCAACGGCTTCGGTTTCGTCTGACGACTCTGGGCCCTGGTTTCTACCGCACTCACCAGCTTCGGTGTACAGGTCTCGGGGTTCGGTTGCGGAAACACGTAAAGACATCCCAGTATGACGTCATGTGATAGCCCATCCACGCACGCAGCCTCAATTACCCCCTTCACGTATGGTGAATCAAGGTCAATGACAGCTACCAGCTACTGACAACGAGTCACGCGCGCTGTTCGCGTACTGAACCTCGATTACCTCCCCTGTGTAGTCCTCAGGCTTCACGTATTTCTTGTCGACAAGGGTGGCAACGCAACACCCCGTGTCGTACAAGAGAGTGGCACCTTCTTCGTTGACAGTTGCAGACGCGATTTTCGCTGGTGCACAGCTGGCCTCCATCTCACACTTCTTTTGAGCAACGGCATTCACCAGGGTCTGCCTGCCCCTGGGACAGTCCCTTGCAAAATGCCCCAGACGCTTGCAGTTGTAACACAACGGCGGCCCTCGCCGTCCTGCAAGACCCGTAGTTGAGGCCTGTCCAGGTCTATGAGTGACATCCTTACCTTTAGATCCACCTCCGACCTTCCCGTCGCCTTGACGGTTACGGACAGTCGGTTCTCCCTCAACCATCCGACGCGACTCAGTGAGTCGGAGTCGGTCAGTACCCCCGGAACTCCCACTCTTCGAGTGCGCCTGCTCGTATATCTCCGCCATACTAGCAATCTCTTCGAGAGTCCTCTGCTCTCTTTCCGTTAGGAAGACTGTCAACTCGCGACAGTATGTACTCAGTACATGCTCTTTGAATATGACCTCGCGTAACTCATCGAACGATCGTTCGACTTCCGCCATCTCCATCCACTTCTCAAATAACACTCGAACACGTGTGTGGAATTGAGAGTGAGTTTCCGTTGCCTTCTTCATCGACTCCCGAAAGAGTTTACGGTACGTTTCGGCGGTTAACCGATAATGGCAAAAAATGGCCTTCTTCAGTGCGTTATAGTCGTCGGCCTCGTCTGCGGATAAGTTATGGTAAACTTCCCGAGGAGCACCCTGCAAAAAGGCTGAGACATTAATCGCGCATTGTTGCTCGGGAATTTTATGAACGCACGCGAGTTTTTAAAATTGCACAAGGAAGTCGTCAATGAACTCTTCCTTGTCGTTGAAACGCGACATACTTATCTGTACCATTTGTTGGTCGACAATCGGTCGCACGCTCACTCCAAAATTCGTACTGGACTCGTCCCTATCGTCTGATCTCCCTTCTATCCTTACCTTTTCCTTTTCGGGAGCGTGGGCGAGTTCTCTTTCTCTCGCGACGTGGGCTAGCCTGGCCAGCTCCGTCTGCGACTCTCTATCCGCTGCTATCCTGGCCAACTCCAGCTCTTTCTCTCTTTCAGCTGCTTTTTCGGCCTTCCATTCTTTGAGTCTCTCCTCAATGAATGTTGCCAGGCGATCTCCCTCGTAACCTAAATCGTCCTTGCCCATGGCGCGATACTCTTTCACCATCTGCCTTTCCGTAGTCATTTTATGATTATACTAATACCCTGTGTCGACTCACTAAACAAATACTCACCTGTTGAGAAGGACTAACTTCGGTCGGGTAAGATATTTCGCTCGATATTTGCCTCACAATTACTGCAAGTAAATGTAATATACCACACATGCAAATATCAAAATATAACATACACAATTTCAAAATCATAAAATTATAATAACAGGATAGAAAATCTCGCAACTTCCCCTACTACTTCCTAATTAGTAATACTTTAAGTCTAATTCAAATCCCGGACCGAGCGCCCAGTGTTACGGTAGGCTTTAGTTATACCCTTGAGTCTTACGGGGTTTAATTAATTATTTTTATACCCGTGTATGGTTTTGGTTATAAAAAAATGGGGTGGGGTGTTTCCAATATTGATTTAGGTATGATACCCACCCAGGCTCGATTATGGTTTAAAAGTTAAGTAGGTGAATATGGTTCTGAGCCCCCAGTCAGCAATACCGACAGTTAAATACAAAAGTACTAAAGGGTGAAATTAAACAGTTAAATACAAAAGTACAAAAGGGGTGAATTAAATAAAAACAATTTAATTAATAATAAAACTTCAACAAGCGAGATCCCAATCGCTCGACCCTTTTGTGCCTATTTAATCATCTGAATCAGTGTGAGAATTTCGCCCTGTCCTTGGTTCTACTCATCTGTCTCTCTAAATTTCTCCTGCACTCCTCCTTTATTCCTTCGAATTTCCTCTCCACTTCTACTCCTCCTTTGCTCCTTCGCATTTCATCTCCACCTCCACTTCCCTTTCCGTCGACTTCCTCGTCGAACCGTCGACTCCAATCCGTCGACCCTGACTGTACTGACAGTCTTACTTCAGTCTTCTCTCTCAGACCCTCGGGACTCTCCTTCTAACTGAAGTTGTCCTACCCGGAAAGCTTCATGTAAAACACAAGGAGGGTGTATTGTTTTGCTTGGCATATACACCCATACTACCCGGATAACTTATCATCAGATAAGGCTATCAAATTTCATTGGTCACGCATCCATTCCCATCGAAATACTCATACATTCATGGATGGTAAACACAATGTAAAATCATAACATAATAACACATCATAAAGCACGATATCAATTACTCGTATACAGGCAACGATAATTGATTCACATCAGTACATAAAAACCAATACATCTATTTTGCATCAGAAATGACACAAATATATAAATATGCAACTATCTCTGCTCTGAACATATTCAAACATACATTCATAATCTTGCTTACATCAATCGTTTCCTAACTCCAATACAAATCTCAAATAAGTACACAAATGAAACTCTACAAAGTAATTCTTTATTTTAACAATACTATTAGTAATTGCGTAAACATAATATTAGTACTTACAGTTACGGCGTTGCGATGTGTGAGTCAAAAACCAAACGGATATTTACCTTTTTGAAGCTTTCTTTTTGTTCGCAATCTATTCCCTGCGATTCACGCCAAATTTACGAGTGTGTATCTCGGAGTAGCCTTAATCGTTCAATCACCTAGTAATCTGCCTCGGTCTACTAAATAATTCTGGGATGGAGTCAGTTTGATATCCTCGAAACTTACTGGTATGCCCACCCACTAGCTTAATTCTGATTGGATGCGGTGGACTAACCATTCCCAAGTTGTAAATCAGCGGAACTGTCAAAATAAGTTGCCTACCATTTTATTACAAATGGCTCTTTTGATGTCCTACTAAAGGATTAGCACCCTGGTGTAATATATTATGCCCTGTTCTGCACAAAGGACCTTTTGGCGACTACGTCTCGCTTGGATTCTTGCTCGCGGCAGTTGTCCACAGATCAAACACCGGATTAGTGTCAGTTGGATAAACATCCATCCACCTAGGTAGACTGTCTGTCTGTCTGTCTGTCTGTAAGTATGTATGTATGTATGTATGTATGTATGTATGTATGTATGTATGTATGTATGTATGTATGTATGTATGTATGTGTGTCTGTGTGTATGGGTGTGTGCGTGCGCGTGCATGGGTGTCTGTGTCTATGTCTCTGTATGTGTAAGTTATTGTATGCATGTTTATGTATGTATGTCTATGTATGCATGTTTATGTATGTATGTATGTCTATGTATGTCTATGTATGCATACATAAACATACACATACAAAGACATAGACACAGACACCCACGCACGCGCACGCACACACCCATACTCACAGACACACATACATACATACATACATACATACATACATACATACATACATACATACATACATACATACATACATACATACATACATACATACATACATACATACATACATACATGTGTATATATGTGAATATGTATGTATGTATATGTGAATATATGTGTATATATGTATATGTATGTATGTATGTATGTATGTATGTATGTATGTATGTATGTATGTATGTATGTATGTATGTATGTATGTATGTATGTATGTATGTATGTATGTATGTATGTATGTATGTAGGTAGGTATATGTGTATGTATAAACATCGTATTTTCGTTTATCGGTGCCCTATTACCCAACATGCAGAATGCTCACGGGCCTACGTGCCCCACGCCTTTCAGAGACCCCACGACAACGTATCAAAATAATATGGAATTGATTTGATATTGACGTATTACGAGATAATTTGTGAGAGGAGTTGGGATTGGCTGAAATTCGACTGCCTAGGGGACTCCACAGGGTTTTAATCAGGCACTGTCGTTTATTGCTTTTAATAGCTTCATTGTAGTGATCCGACCCTAATCCGGTTCGTCTTGCTACAGGAAATAACCATAGGGAGCTGATATCGTGCTATTTATTTGGTGCAGCTTGCATCTCATGTGCTCTTCTGCACTTGCTGACGTGTCTCGGATCAAAGTTATTTTTCCTATATGGTCTCTTCTTTTGTCTTCTATATACTTAATACTGTCAAAATAGTAAAAAAAAATCTAATGTTAATCGAAAATACCTTCAAAGGTTAACTCCGTAAAGTGTTTTTCATGAGTTATCCCAGACCCGGCCTAATGGTAGGGCGAATGAGGCAATTGCCTTACGCTCCGCGCTTATCCGTCATGCATTTTTTTTTTTTTTTTTGTGGCGCAGTGCTCATCGCATACTGCTTTGGGCCCCGTATGCTGCCTTGGGCCCCGCGGATCCTAGGGCTGGGCCAGGATTATCCGGCATTTATTTTACAGGCTGAACTGTGAATAAACCAACGGATATTGAATGACATATTTCTCTTCTGAATCAGCATAAATCCCTCCTGATTAAACTCTGCACTGTAGCCAAACTACATACAGTACTACAGATAACCGTACCGTACTGCTCTGGTTCTAAGGAATAACTAATTAACTTTAATTACAGTTGGGTAGCGAGGGTACTTGGCGCCCGGGGACAAAACATAAACTTGGCGACCTTCGAGTGCATCTAATATAAACCTACATTAAAACTAGATGCCATATAGAAATTGTAAGCAATACCACAAGCATTACTCATTAAAACAACACAAGAATGGAATGGCGAAAATTAAATATAACAGTTAGTTGTATTGTCCTCAATTTGGCGCCCCCGGACAACTGTCACGCCACTGCCTTTAAATTGAGAATGCCTTCATCGAACTTTTAACCACCACCAAATTGAAAAAGGAAAAACTGATCTAACTAATAGACTAGAACTACAATAATCTGTACTAAACCAGAATACTAGTGATCCCAGTAGGCTGAAATGAAGGTTTAGGAAGCGCTTGCATATAAACTCCTTGTAATATTTTAGTCCCAGTCTAATGTCTTCCTAAAATAAATAAATGTGTGTGTGTGTGTGTGTGTGTGTAGCTCGGACCATTAAAAATTATATTGAACGATGCCGTTAATATTGGAATATATTAAATATTCTTTTACTATACATGTATATAACCATGTTTAATGCAATATCTCATAGTAATATAAAGTTTATGAATTTCTACATAAACCTTTATATATTTAATAAAATTTTAACTACCGATATTCTTACTTGATGTGCTTTATTTTTATATCTGACATCTTTGTTAGATCACTGGTCAAAAGACAAAAAACAAAAGAATTCATGATAAATTCATGATAAATCCCTATTAATAAATACAAAAAACATGAAAAAACTGCTCATTATAATCCATCCAAATCTGACATGATGATCCTGGCATTAAAGACTCTTAGTTATCTACAAATAATATCAATGTGCCATAGAATATGGTTGCCATTACTATAATTTTACACAAAATCTGTACACAATTTCACAGAAAACATCCCAACATTAAGGGCATTTAATTTCATCCTAGTTTGAAGGGCAGATAAGTTACTATAAATTTATTCTGATTAACTATAAAATATAGCTGCCATTGCTAAAAAGATTCAAAGTTTTTTGTGAGTTGCTGAACATAACTTGACAAATTTTGACAGAAAGCATTCCTGTGCTTGAACTTTGATGTAAATGATACTGATTCACTATCAGATATGGTTAGCATTACAATAATAGAAATGCAGCAGGTTGTGGGTTCGATCCTCAGCAGATAAAGTCAAAGACTTATAAAAAATGGTACTAACAGCTACCTCGCACGGTGCTCAGCATCAAGACGTGAGTGTTAGGACTGGTCTGCCTGGTGTCAGAAGAATGTGACTGGGTTTGATATCATGCTCAATGACTCTGGTATGATATTCCAGTGCTAGAAATCACTATAAATAGCCACACTGCAGACATCGTAGCGATATGACTGAAAAATTATATATTATCACACACACACACGGATACAAATATAGAAGAGCATTCAATGACTCTTCAAAAACAGTTAACATATGTGATAAAATTTGATAAGAAAGTATTCAAACATGAAAGGAGCATTAAATTCTATAAACTTGCTGTAAAATATGGTCATGTTACAAAATATTAATTAAAAGGAATTCTCCAAAAAAATACTAATACTAGAGAATTTGAGTTTATTTTTCCAAAAATGTTATGGCATAACGAGCATTTAAATACGAACAAATGATGCCAGTCTGCCATCGATTATGGCTGTTGTTAATAACAATAGAAACAAATAAAATTTCTCTTTTAAAATCTGCTCACCAGACTGATAAAATACAAATCATTTCCGTCTGTTATCAAATATGGATGCCATTGCTAGAAATAGAAAGAGTGAAATAATTTCGTCTCAATTGTCTGCAGAACAGAATTAGGCCCAATTTGACAGAAATCATTGTGGCACATAGGTATTTAAATATTAGACAAATGATGCCGACGTGCAACGAAATATTTGTTTTTATATCATGTGCAGTAAAGAGTACTGTATGGAATTGAAACAATAATGAATGAAATTTGTACAGAAGGGACCCTACTGATTCAGACTTCTTGACAAACAGATCTACTTGAGTGCTGTAGTGCTGCCCATAATGCGAGGACATGAAGGCATAATTCTAAAAGTAGCAGTTGCCTCCCCTAATGCACATTTATACATATTCTCTCCTATCATATTTTCTATCACATTTTCATCTAAAATTCAGTCAATGCCTAACACAGAAAAGCATCAGAATAGATATGTGCTTCAAGTCAATCACTGAATTTAGGGTACATTCTGTGTTACCAAGGTGCTTCGACACGGTCCCTGTAAAAAAATTGATGAAAGGGAAGAAACTCACATTTTTATTTCCCTATGTACACTGACGTAGTTGTAATAGTAGATTTATTTCAATTATATCTGAAGATGGTATTCAGATGCATTCATAGGCTTATTTTCTCTCGAAATTTCAGTCCACTTTCATTCTCTCATGAATAGTGCATAGGAGAAATTAATTAAATAAAAGACGTTTTTTTATATAAAAAAATGCTACTTGCAGAAAAGAAAAGCCAGTTTATTAATATATGACCAATACAATGTGCACGAAATTATTATATTGCTTTATCATAAAATATGTAAAAGTAACTAATTATTATTCTATCAATATTAACACCAAGGAATGTTTACTCAATAGGGAGGGTTGCACATTTCTATGTAGAATAAACAAAGTGACTTATTAAATATATTTGATACATTTAATTATTTTCAATGTATGGTAAAAAGCATTCTAGCTCATTTCCGTAAAGACTCCAGAAATCCAATCTGAGAGTAATTTAAAGCCAGATTGTGATTAATTTGTCTTTTCTAAAATTATTAAAGATTTTATTGAGACCAAATTCTGGCATTTTTTTTTTCTTCTTTAATTTTAAGTCAAAGGGAAACACTGGAAATAGTTTAGAGGTTTAAAACCAAATACATTTGATTGACTGTACAAAATATTTATTTATCCCAATATTATTTTAACAGGGCATTTATTTCGCATTAAAACAGTCTCATAAGTAGAAGTACTCTACACGTTTTAAAACTTGTGTAATGGACACAAAACCTCAACAACATTTATTTGAATTACTGTATAAGTTGCAGACAATGTAAACCATGATGTTCCATCACATAGTACACAAGCAGAACAGGTACGATTTTATTTGATCTACTGCCACATTTATGTCCACTGTCATCTTCCCATGGTACGAGTATCAGAGAAATGGATTAAATGATAACCAGTTTGATATTTAGAAGCCAGCATGACTTGATTAAAGAAAAGCAGTTGTTTTTCATATATCATGAATCCAATATTCAGGAAAGTTTGCTACGAATATATAATAAAATTTGTAACAATATTAAATTACTATTGTATCAACAACTATGACAAGGAAGGTTGACATAAGGATAAATATTTCCAGGGGAGGTAAATACATCTGGAACTGAATCTTGAAATAAGTATGACATTTGTAATGGCCTTTCCTGTATAGATTCATTCTTTGTGTTAGACCAAATTAAATATTGAATCTTTGTAAAATTACTCAATGAAAATAAAGAGGTCCAGAAGGTATAAAATTCTTTGTCTGGGTTATGTTTCTGCAGTTCATAATGTAAAACAAAAATCAGGTATCTTTCATTTTTCTAACAATGTAATTCTTTTGGTTTTGTATTGAGACTTTGCTTGTTCATTGGCTCCCATAGTTTGTTGATTGGCATAAATGGTGGTCCCCCATATAAGCAATTAGTTGTTCGTGTACACATGAAAATTTAGTTTGTTCACTGAATGAGATATAATACTAATCTATTTAAGAGTCATTTAATTCAGGAAAAAAATTAAATATTGAAATATAGCTAATATATAAAATGTATAGAGATTAAGTCAAAAAGACTATAAAAAATTTGTCTTATTTACATACTTAAAGAAAATGGCCAAAGACTTACTAGCTGGGTTTTGAAACACCTAACAATGCCATGGTTTGCTGGGTTTTTAAGTTAAAAATATGATCTTGCCAAGTAGTGTTCATCACCACACCACACCCGTCGTCATGGGTGTATGAACGTAATTGTTTTTTTTAAAACAAAATTTCTTAATCCTTTTTGGCTTAGATGGCCGAGTGGTCTAAAGTGCTCACAGTTTTGGATCACTGCCATCTCACCTCTTTCTGCGTGGGTTCAAGTCTCGGGGTTGGCCAATGTGTGTATGTGAGAAAGCTTTCTGGCAGATTCTCGTGGGTCGATAGTTCTTTCCGAGACTTTCCCAGGTTCTTCCTCCACCATTTTTACTAGCCGCCATGTATACCCGATAATTGCTTGTTAAACCTTATAACAAGAACAACTACTAGAACCTTTAATGGTTGACCAAACTGGGAGTGAGCAAGTATGTAGGGGATACCAGACAAAATGGGAGTGAATAAACAAAATCCAGTAAAATACAACATCGCCTGGTACATAGAGTCAGTACTCATTCAAATTCTTACATGTCCATCCCTACTAAAACTTGTTCTAAACACAAACTTAAAAAGTCAATGATTGTAGACAGAGACTGTGCGTCATCATTGTATATAATATCAATTGCATGTGCTTAGTCTATTAGCGTTGTATTCTTGTGACTATCATCTTAAATATAAAGGAGCAAGAAGCAACAACCTTTGTAAAATTCAACAATTTTCTTCCCATGAATACATAGTGAAAAATGTAAAAAGAACTTATGGCATCCAACACAGAAAGTGTTGATGTATCTATGGGGCTGATGTTGTGTTGATGTACCAATAGTAATTTGTTGGATCACAATAATACAATCCAAGAATATAGTCTTATTTGAAATTTCACTATAAACTCGTCTCTGTTTTCGAGAATGTTTTTGATGAGTACTTTGTATTTTCTGTGAATAAATAATTGTTATAAATATATTTCAGCTCAAATGAATCATTGGACAAGGCAATGACTCTGCCTCTAGATTTTACTGCACAAATGAACAAGTTCTAGATAATAAAGATTATATAGTCCTCCACTCGACCTCACATTTTCTACTTAAAAACTACTTGAAAATTTCATTCTAGAAGGTTACAAATGTTTACAAGATATAATCTTAATTTTAATTATAATATCTATTACTACGGTTATGATATAAATTGTGTTAAACACAATGTCTTCGACTCTGCTAAGATAATAACCTTAACAGTTAACTCGCCTCATAGGGGAAATATTTGCTGCACGTTGTTTACAGAATTAAACAAATTAGTGATTCATGTCAGATAGAGAATGAACTTGATTTTGGACAAGGTCAAGCCAAGAATACAATTATCTGTAGCATATAATGAAACAAAACAATTAAAAAACTAATAAACACAATACAAATTAAATATGCATAACAGTAGTGTGATGTGATGTGATTGATTCTTAACGTAGCTTTAACAATTTTTCAGTCATATCGCTATGATGTCTGCAGTGTGGCAGTTTATAGTGATGTCTAGCACTGGGGCATCAAGCCGCTGACATGTAGCATGATGTCCCACCCAGTCACATTATTCTGACACCAGGCCGACCAGTCCTAACGCAAACCTCTTATTGCTGAGCGTCTAGCGACAGCTGTTAGTACCATTTTTGTAAGTCTTTGGTATGACTCGACCGGGGATAGAACCCACCACCTCCCGCATCCAAGACTGATGCTCTAGCCACTAGGCCACAATGTGTGTATTGTGTTAAAACATTTTATCTAGAATCAACTAGTGTGCAGAGTGTGCGCTTTGTTCTGAATAACCTCTGTGTTTAGAGTGTGTATTAACAGTTCTTAGTATCAGCTCAGTGTGCATAATATGTACATTGTCCTGAATATTCTTTATCTGTGTAGAGTATGTATTAACATTGTACTGAGTATCAACTTTGTGTGGATTAACAGGTTCGAATCTTCCTATCATAGATGTTTAAGGATTGTTTGTCCATAACTTACTCAAAGTTATTATTAAAGACAAGGGTTAATTTTTTAAAATAAGGGGAAAAGATTAGAATAGATTTTTAAAAAATATATGTACAAGTAAAATAAACAAATTGATTTTAATAAATATCTTTGAAACATTTCATTAATGTCTAAGTATGTTGCATTCTTATTGACATTCATAGACTACGAGACTACTTTGACCCTTTATTTTTCATTTTTGCAGCTCTGGAAATTTTGAACCCATTTGATGTGAAATCAATTACATTTCTGAAGTTGCTATAAAATCAATTACATTTCTGCAGTTGCTATAAAATCAATTACATTCCTGCAATTGCTATGAAATCAATTACATTTCTGCAGTTGCTATGACATCAATTACATTTCTGCAGTTGCTATGAAATCAATTACATTTCTGCAGTTCATAAAGTAATAATGTATGTTCTAATTCCATAAAAATGTAAATTTTGGGGTCTTGTACTGATTGTTGATTTTGAATCCTGTTTATCGGTTAATATAAGTTGGTAATATATTTATCCTAAAAGGTCATCGAAAACACTTTCAACTGATTGGAAAAATGGACCGTAGTCTATTATATTTATTTGTTGAGTACACATGAAAATTTGGTTTTGTTTCACAGAACAAGAAAGAAGAATAATCTGTAAAAGTGTCTGATTTGTCAAAAGTATTTAAACAAAATGAACCAATTTTACCTCTGAATTCAAAGAAATGAAAGATACCAAGAGGAGTTATTAGTTCTTTTAATAGGAGCACATCCAAAGAAAGTCGAGCTGTAAATTGTATCATACACTACACCAATAAACTTCACACCAAAATAAAGGGAATTCAAAAGTTGTTTTAACACTATCTAAAATAAACAAGGTGGGTTTTTTTAATGGTCAGTATAACCGGTGAGGAAGTCCAGGAAAAATCTTTAAAAATATGTTTAAAAACCATATATGCAAAACACAATACTAAAGAGTGCCACATAAAAACTGATTCAAACACAAACTTAACCAGATTGAATGAATGTGCTTCAACATCATGTGATACGAGTATCAATGTGTGCAGTGTGTATTACATTGTTTGTACCATGTATCAACTATATGAGCATAAAGTGAATTAATAAGTATCAACAATATCTGCAGAGACTGGATTAATACCATGTACCACCTATCTATGCGTAGGGTTGTTTGTGGAAGCCACTGTATCTCAGTAGAACATCCGACTCGTAATCCAAAAGTAACAGGTTTGACCCACCAACCCCCAAGGCTAGTTTGGTTTGACTGCTTCAGTGCATCTTTGGAAATGGCATTGCCATGAAGCCCCAGCATCAAATTAACATTGTACAAGTATCAGCTACGTGTGCAAAGTGTGTATCAACATTGTATGGAGTGTCTACTATGTACATATAGTATTAAAGATAGTTCAATATGTATACCGAGTGTATGCAAAGTATTAACATTAATAAGCACCAACTATATATGCAATGTGTATAAACAATGTACTGTGCAAAACCAATGTAGAGGGTGTATTAACATTGCAACTAGTACCATTGAAACTTGTTAACATTGTATCCATTATGTTTACAGAGTGCGTAAACATTGTGCTGAGTATAACTCTGTGCACAAATATTTTAAGTATGAACTTCGTGTTTCATGTATACATTCTACTGAATATTAATGACACATGCAGAGTGTATATTCATACTGTACTAAGTTTCAAGCGTATGCAGAGTATTAATATTCTACAGAATATCAACCATGTGTGCAAAGTGTATAAACACTAATGTGCGCTGAGTGTATAATACATTGTACTTTCTATAAACCATGTGTGCAGAGATTTGTTGGGTTTAACAACATTTACAGCTCATGATAGGGTATACATGGCAGCCAGTATAAATGGTGGAGGTAGAACCAGGGAAAAACTCCGGAAAGTATCACAGACTCACGAGGAGATGCTGGCAAGTTTTCTCAAGTACCCACATTGGCCGAGCCCATAACTCAAATCTTCACAGAGGTGAAATGGTTGTGGTCTGTAATGGTGAGGACTTTAGACCACTAGGGGGCCTTGTGCTGAGAGTATATTAACATTGTACGAGTATAATGTATCTGTGCTGAAATGTATCTGTGCTGAGTGTACAAAACATTGTACCCACTATATGTGCAGAGTGTATAAACTTTCTACGGAGTATCAACTATGCATGCTGAGATCTTCTGTGTTATTTGCATGGTTGTGCAGGGCTTTCAGCATAGCTGTATGAATACAATGCGAGTCCA
This sequence comes from Potamilus streckersoni, assembly GCA_016746295.1. NCBI lineage: Eukaryota > Metazoa > Mollusca > Bivalvia > Unionida > Unionidae > Potamilus > Potamilus streckersoni. The sequence continues at coordinate 3,361,396 of JAEAOA010002355.1, read as the reverse complement.
AAACTTACTCAGTTATCAATTGAAAACATTTAATAAAATAAAAATAAAATAAAGTAAATGGACTTTATTTTCAAAGTAAAATTCATCATAAACATACAGATAAAGTAAACAAATGACTTTCAAAAAATCATGAAAACATTTCATTAATGTCCAAGTGTGTTGCACTCCAATTGTCCACTTGTAAATCTTTGCCGATTCCCAAAATTAACATACGACATCTGGATGACTCTTGAGGTGACAAACAAATACAACGAGGAAAAGAAAACCGTTTACAAAAAGTTATATAGTATGAAATGAAAATTATGATTCTATTTTTCCCCATTAGTACTGCATGTCCTGTTCCATACTAATTATGTGTTTCTTTTGAATTTCCCAGCAACGTGCCGCATTATCCATATCTACCAGCTTACACTCCCATCCGTCACCACCGATATGAAATTTACCATATGGATTCAAAATGGAATCCTTGTGCATGTGAATATAATTTGGATTTTCAACATAGCTTGAACATTAGTTTGAAACCAGGTCGACCAGTCCCAGCATTAACCTCTGAATATCATGTGCCTAGCGAGGCAGCTGTTAAATCCATTCGTATTAGTCTTTGATTTGACTCAGCATGGGGCTCGAACCTGATACCTCCAGAATTTATATGTACTTTAACAGTACTTAACATATAGACATCAATATTCTATACCTGAACCTCTGTTATTGATTTCAGCATATCTATATGGAAAATATCATGGAATACACAAATTAGTTCACAAGATCTGTAGGCTGTCTATAGACAATAAAATTAAAATTCTATATTGAATTTGGCAACAGTTCATATTGAATTTGTAAGAAGTCATTATGAAATTTGGCAACAGCCTATGTGGAATTTGCAAATAGGCCTTCTGTAATTTGGCAACAGTCCATATGGAATTTGCAAATAGTCCTTATGGATTTTGGCAAAAGCCCCTGTACATTTTTTAACTAGTCCTTATGCAATTTGGCAATAGCCCATCTGGAATGTAAATAGTCCTTATGGATTTTGGCATTAGTCCATATGGAATTTGGCAATATACTATATGCAATTTGTACATATCCATATAGAATATAATTAAAATTCCAAATGGAATGTGTACATAGTATGTTATTTGTAAATAGCCCATATGGATTTGATAATAGTCCATATGGAACGTGGCAATGGAAATTATAAAATTTTGTAATAGGCAATATGGAATAATTGGCAATAGACAATATGGAACATAGCAATGTTCTACTTCATATGGAATAGTAGATCTTTAACCATCTTTATGTACATTTAGCATTCAAAATGGAATCCATATAAGACTCAAACCGGCAAATGTTTCTGAAACACTTATTTCTTAGATATATATTTATTATAGTAACGTTCCTTCCTCAATGAGCATTGTTTATAGCTTGTTTTCGAGAACTGATGAATTAACTTGTGGCTACTGTTGTCTCAGTTAATATGGGCCTTTCATGGTCATGCTTCAAGTACCATCCCTGTACAAAGTCTGAAATATAAGATCGAAGCAAAATTAATAAAATTATCATAACATACCAATGTTTAACTTTATATAGATTTTCTTTAATGTAACCTTGCATAGCTATTCCAGTTGCTTTGCTGATGTGGAACCTAAACCACATTGTTTGTCCTTCACCTTATCTGTTAAGAATTTAATGTACTAACCTTAACAAGTTTGTCAACAAAATGCTACCAAAGCAGAATAAAATAAATTATATACATTTTATAAGCTTTTACAATTTTTCCCAGGTTTCTGTCTCAATTTTAATAGCAAAAAAATGAAAAATGAATCAACAAATAATTGCTTTAATTTCTGGCAATTTCATCAGAAACGCAAGTTAAATCAAGGACATTCCAAGACAGGAATAGGGATGACTTGGATCATCCATACTGTGAGTGCGTGATAGTGAGGTAACCGATATTCATGAAAAGCATTTAAAGATGGAAATGTTGCTGCTGCTGTAGGGTCAAAGCTTCTTTTCAGAACAAGATGGGCTATGCATGGTGGCTAGCATAAATGGTGGAGAAAGAACCCTGGCAAACCAAGACAAAACCACCAACCCACAAAACGTTATTAGCAAGGTTTCTCATACAGCCACATTGGCCGAGTCCAAGACTCAAACCCACACAGAGGTGGGATGGTAGTGATGATCCCTAACGGTGAACGCGTTATACCACTTGGCCAATCTGTGCCCTAAAGGAGAAAATGGAATGATAAAACTATAAAAATTAAAATGTACCTCTGATAGCATGAAGTCTAGTTGTGTCCTGGAAAGAGCTGTCATCATTCTTGGAAAGTCCAGAAATTTTGTCACCTCTGGAGGCTGCTAACTCTTGGTTGGGAATCGTACTATATACTTACTACATTGCTGGAGTGTAGCCTGGTCTATTGCTATATGCAGCTTTTCCACAGGCCATAATCCTGTCTTCTTTCTGAATTGATATCGTTGGCCTCTATTAGTTTCACCATCTGAAAGCAAGTGAACAGAGATACTATAATAATACTTTGAAAATATTATCTTTTTAGTGTTATTTTTTGAATGTGGTGGTGAAACCTAAATAGATTAAAAATCATTTCAAGCCAAAATATATTCCATATTGCAATGGTTTTAAATTTAGGGCAGAAAGGAAATTTTTAAAGATTTTTTTAATATTGTCCGATTTTTTCAATTATGGTTTGGAAATTGCTAGGGTCAACAGCGAGAAACAAGAACAGTCAGCAGACGTGAATCATTTCGTTTGGCCCAAATCATTTTCAATGATGTGTTAATATTTCCATCAAATTCTTGCCTGCATGGATATTAAAATAACAAGAACATTTATTAAAGTGATGCAAAAAGCACATGCTTTCTCTCAAACTAAACAAATATTGGCGTGTTATCTGTCAAAGTGTCAGCAAAAACTGCTACAACTGACTGGTCCACTGCCTGCATACAAAAAAGAAAATAAAAATTTACAGCTTCAACTGGAACAAATGCCACTTACTCCTAATGACCTAATTTTAGCACTCATTCACATTTATTATATCGATTCTTCCTCCATAAAATAACCACTGGATGGACTGCTCCAGTTGCTGCACGAAGTAATTACAACACAATTGGTTTTTAATCTGGATTTGGTGGTATATTTTAAGCAAGCAGAAAAAACATGACTGCTTATCAGAATATATAGGCATTATATGTCTCTGAATTGAATCTAAACAAAATCAAGAATAAATGAGATTCAGGAAGTAACTAGTCACATGCACCAACTGTTGTAGACCCTCATTCGATATTAGGGCTTTATTATAGTTTGGCAGTCACGTTTTGCAAGTTAAATTTGAAAGATTGTTTGTGCAGACAATAAGTTACCATAATACATATATACTAAGAACTCGACAGAAGATGGAGAAAATCAAACTTTTAACCTTGCTTTCTCCATTTAAAGCCACATATGCATGATGATTTCAATCCAATCGATCCATCAAATGTGGTGCAGAAACCTATTATGCATTAGTCCGGTCAAATGAGGCATCATGGGATTGACAAATATGGCACTATTCTTTGTCACATGTTTTTATATCAGAACATTGAAGTGTTAATGGCCATTATTGTGGTCACTTTGGGTTGAATATCATCTACAGGAACCCTTAAGATTTCTAAATTGCTCTCATGATGTACGACATTTTAAGCATCCAGAGCACCACACATAAAATTTGATATTTTGGTTTATAAATATATACGGTCTTTTAAATGTGTTAATCTTCAGCAGAGGTGAAACTTCACACATACTTAACCACTCCAGTGGCCTATTGGTTAGAGCATCCACCTCGCAGATTTGAAACCCAGCTGAGTCATACCAAATACTTGTAAAAATGGTACTAACAACCGCCTTGCTAGGTGCTCGACATAAGAGATTAGTGTTAGCTGTGGCACGGTGCCCTGGTGCTAGACATCACTATAAACTGCCACACTGCAAACATCATGGTGACATGACTGAAAACTTATTAAAGCTACATTAAAATCCCAATATCTATATATATCTCTATCTCTCTATCTCTCTTTCTCACAAACACACAAACATGCACAAACACACACACACACAATCATGCATACCTGTGTTTCCTAAAGCTTCAGTTGGAAATATGCATTTTTCACCAGGTTCCTGTCCATCCATGTCAGTGAGCCCATGGTTTGCTATATAACTGGTGGGTTGTGGAAGCAGTAGTTGATGTTGAATATCAAGAGGCTGCTATCTGTATACCATCTCCATGCTTCTGTGTGATATGAACCTGGTGCATTCATTTCTTATTCTCTGCACAGTCTGGAATGTTTGGAGGGGGCATCAGCTGACTTATTAAGGATCAAATAAACATTTTAAACTCTTGGTTTCTTAGTTACACTGCATAACTATGTAAGAAAAAAGTTTTTTAAGTAACACTTGGTGAAAACAGTATCATGCAAAAAAGATTGACTTTAATCTTTTCCTGGTCAGTCACTCCACCTACCATCAAAATATGTATAGGCAAAAAAGACGCTAAAGCATGTCATTAGTACACCGTAGCTATGCTATTAATATTTGCATGAAATTTGCACAACCTTGCCTTTCAACAAAGCCATAAGATTAGAAGATTTATTGAAACAACTCAAAACTAAAACTGTTTATACAACAAGTTTATTTATTCCTTAGCCTTTCATAGCAAACAGGACTCTCCGTGCAGCTGTGTCACTAGAAGATAGCACATTACTCACTGGTGCTTGTACCTCAGTAGGATCTAAAAGAAGCAATTGAAGAATTAATCCACTAATTAATTGATGAACAAAAGAACTGGTCGAAGTAATTGGTTACACTTGAGGAAAAAGAATAGTTATGCTTATCTTTAATCAATTAATAACTTGATTAATAATCAATCAATAACTTGATATTCAATTGATAACTTAATAATCAATTATTAACTTAATAATCAATCAATTGATTTAAGAACTTGAAAGTTAATACAAACATAACATATTTGAATGGTTCTACAAAATTTTGAACATGTATACGTCACCATCTAGGACTACAATTCGCGCATTTCTTTCGCTGATAAATCCAAATCGAAATTTTTAACATAATTCATGACATCCATTCTAACTATCCTTGTACATTGTTTACAAAAGTTTTGTCTATTGGATTATATACACCTTAGCTATTTTGGGCATGTGTGACTGATTAATTGCGACAGTGCAAACTACTTGGTTTTTCAACTAGTGGCATACAAGTAATGCAGTCCCCTGTCAATTTAATAGCTTACTTTTTAGATGATTGAGGGGTGGGAAAAGAACACACAACCTGGTACATTCTTCTGGGAGCATTGTGAGTTTTATAGTGAATGGGAATTATGCCACCAATTCATCCTATCATATATGTCTGGTTGAGGCCTTGTAGGAAAATTGCCAGCAAAGGTTGAGCATTCGCCGTTTGGGTCCATTATTCAGACTGGTATAATGGGGACAAAAAATTGTTGCCTTGCCTGAAATTATAAAAACGAATTGGAACTGTGCTGTTATTGGTAGAATATTTCACTTGAAGATGAGATGGCAATGCTTTCAGCCCCCTTTGTGCAATCTGAAGTTACTAATCTTTCTACAGACCTTCGTTAAAATTAAGTAAAGTATTCTGCCCTTTTGGGTGTTGTCCCACTTTCTTTGTTACTAGAGTTTAACCTTTTTGTGTAATTAAACGAGATTGTTTGTGGGACTTTACATAAACAGATGGACTTCAGGTTCTTTTAAAAATAGTTATCTACCCTTCATTCTCTGAACAGTTGTTTAATGAGGGCCACATAATTTCTACTAAGCATTCGTCTTAGTCCAAATGTTTGAGTAATATATTTGAAAAGGGGTTGTGTGGTTGTCCCCCTTTTAAGTGATTTGGCGATCGTTATCTACAGGATGACCCCCCTCAATGTTTATGCTAAGTGTGAGTTGATAGATGGAATTTGACAGAATTCAGTAAGACTATTGAGAAAAAAGCAAATACGAGCAAGGGGGCTTTATTTATTGTATTTTTATACAATAAAAATAAAAAAGTTTAATTACCACATGAAAAAATTTGCAGTTTCAATCTAACAGATTTACCTTCCAGGCCTAACTGACATTATCAGATGTCATTTCTTTATTGACTTTGTTTATTCCGTGTCTAGCATGCATTTGTGGTTCTTCTTCTTCCGAACTCTCTATTTGCTGACTTCGCTCTTGGACTGTCCTCAGGTTCTCGGTGAGCGATAGAGAAAGCTGTTCTCTTAAATGACAAGATTACGATTAAAGCTCTATCTGTTTCGCCACCTATCCATATATATATATATATATATATATATATATATATATATATATATATATATATATATATATATATATATATATATATATATATATATATATATAATTCCCTCTCTCTATCTCTCTATTCAGAAACAAATAGCTATTAACATTGCATAAATTCTGACAAAAGATGACCTTAATGATTAACAATCCTTACTGTTCCTAAATGTTTCGCAGAATAATAATGTCTTTCATCAGATTTTGCAGCCTAGAATACTATGCAATCTACTTTCCTTTGAGGATTATTTGACAAAATTCGCTAATGCACTTTCGGCCGGTAACCCTACTGTATTGTCCCATAATAGCGTTACTGTCAATTCTACTAAACTTTAATGTAGGTCCTTTTATGTTTCAGAGATAAAATAAGGGAAATATAAAAGTGACTCTTTCTCAGACTTCTCTGGCTTGACTATGATAATAATTTTAATTCACAATTTATTAAACATGAAGATTCAGTACTTCTTCAAAATTCGACACACTGCAATATTCACCTCATTAAACAGTGTTTCCCTTCTTCAGGAGTTATGTTACAGCGAGATAATGACTATCGATGGTTTGGGGTTGGGTTTTTTGGTATGCATTTAATGGCTTGATTAAATGCCCAAAGGTCAGTTGAATATTAATGGTATGTATCAAACAAAATGTCACAGGTGTTCGCTCAATGTTTGTGTGTGTGTGTGTGTGTGTGTGTGTGTGTGTGTGTGTGTGTGTGAAAGAAAAAGTTTTCAAACATGCAATGTTGTTGTATACAATGGCCTGTGTGCTGGATCTATAATTAGTTGCTCTTATGTGCACCTATCCATTGTACGTTTTATGTACGATGTTTCTTTCCCAACTGTATTTTGCATAATTACCTGTACATTTGCAGGTATGATGAGGAGCAGAAAAGAGATTGGTTTTGGTTTTAATTGTGTCACCCTCATAAATCTTTGTAATAATTGCGATTCATACAATCGTTCACTTAAACTCTCACATAGGGTTTATCTCAAATGAGCGGTCTCTTAATACGGATTACTATCCGTCAAAAATCACACACAAGATACAAATGTCAATTATTGTCCATGCTGCTTCATAGCAAACAAACCCTACATTAAGATGGTCATTGGGAAGGCTTTGTAATTAGATTTCGGACAGTGAAATTGTCCAAGGAAAACTGTGCTGTTATTGCTGTATAAATTTTGAAATGACTACGATGTCAGATCTGAGACAGAAGCTTGTCAATTCATTCTTACCCTGCCGTTTGTAAGAATATTTGTTACTATGTTGTTGCCCATCCATTGTGGTGATTTTTATGACCCCATGAACCTGTTTTTATTGGCATTTTTTATAAGAACAAGAGCCCATTTTGAACGATTTTAAAGGATTTTATTGCTTTTATTGAAATTTTGCTTCTGGCAGATCTTTGTATTTTTAATGTTTTCTGTTACATGTAGACCTAGAAGATCCGTGTTTGTTAATGTATGCCACAATATCATCAGAGAACTCGCACTGCATTTCTCTGCTTTGGGTGGATGAGGAATGGATACAAGCATTGATACCATTTATAATCTCAAAATGTTTGATTCAAAATGTTTGACCTTGGTAGATGTTAATATATTTGTCCTGCATGCAAAGAGTTGTTTGGTTGGTTGAATTTTTATGGCGCACCAGCACAAACAAGCCATTTAGCGCCATACAAAAGGTTATATCCTTCATTATATACAAATGGTAAAATGGTTCTGTATCGACCGGCGATACGAAACCAAATAGCAAAAGGTAAAACGATAAAGTTTCCCGATCAATGGGGATTGCAAATAATGGATGACAACGAAAACATATGAAAGGTAATTAAAATCGAGCGACCGTACATATATAGCACATAAAAATGTTTAAGATGATAACATAACATTTATAACTTATAATAAATGTTTACTTTCTTTAGGAAGACTATAACATAAATACTAACTGTATCAAAGAGGTCCCTCGTGTCTTGAAAATTGTAATATTGATTACGTGTAGATTGGAGATAGCAACACTCCACCATAACGTGCTTAACTTTGAAAGGTTCATTTTAGTAAGTAAAGAGTCTTTGTTTTCAAAATAATATTGCATAAATATAGAAGTAAAATAATCAAAATTACTTTTATCAGATATCTTTGAAACGTTTTATTACTGTCCAAATTTGTTGCATTATAGCAGACTTCCATAAAGACTTCAGATATCTGAATCTGGGAATTACTTTAAAGCAAAAAATAACAAAAAATGTTATATTGTCAAAAGTAATTGATCAATTTGTTCACACTCCGTTCTATATATTAATAAAATATCTTGTCAGAACTGATTTTTTCCAATTTCCTTTTTAATATTCCAGAAAGAAAACATTGCAAATATTTGAGAAAGATTTGAAACATTTATATTTTTTGCACAGCAAAAAATATTTATAATTTTGATGCAAAGGTGTTATGTTAACAGGGCATCTCTTTGGCTTTCATGGTACACTGTATCATATCTGGAAGAAGCATGTCCTACGCCTTTATAAATTTTTGTATGGAATGGACAAAAGTTTAGCTACATTCATTTGAATTATCATAAACTAGTTTAACTGCAAGCAATCTTTACTAATGTACCATCACAGTGCCCAGGCTAATCAGGATCGTTCTTGATTGTTCTGCTGATTACTCTTAATTCCAAAATACGAAGGCGGATTAATTATGCAGTAGCACGTCAAAGTCTATGTAATTTGCAGGTTGACTTCGTACAATATATTGGCAATATTTAATCCTGAACAATTATTATATCATTACTCTTCATCGGTTGATAGAGAAAATAAGTTTTACTACCACGCAATTAAACATGGCACAAATGTAAGGTCATAACACATCTTGCGAGTTTATATAAATAAGGAAAATTATATTGATCAGCTCCGGATACTGAAAAACATTATGTTAAACAAAATTTAGTACCCAGTGGTGATTAAAGATTTTCATGCTTAAAAGGTACACAAAAATGTAAATTTGAATTCATTGATTTCACAAATACTTACATTTTGGTAGATACTGATGACCAGTCCAATTTGCAAAAGGCAAAATTATTTTGAATTTAAGAATAATTTAGTATTATTTGAAGCATCAATATTTGTTTCAACGACAACAGCCGCTTAAATTTTGCTAATATAATGGTTATAAGGTAAAGCTTTGCTGATAAGAGCAAAAATGCATTAAAATTACACTCACTGTACAAAATGAAAATGAATTGAGCCTAAATTATTCTGGGAAAAGACAATCAATACTCAATTTTGACACGAAATATTTGAACTTATTATTGGTTCAATACGTCTGTTCCAATGTATGTATTGAATTAGAAAACACACAAAATGCCAAACTATAATGCGTGGTGGAAATTAAGTTGGAGTATAGTTCTACCTTTACAAAATTGCAGAACCAAATAATCTAAACAGCAGTATTTATTATTTTTGAGCTAATTCTATAGAAGAATACATTTAATGAGATTTTGAAAATTTAAATTAATCAAACAGACACATTAGGAGTTGAAAATAAGGTACAACACCATTTGTAAAATGATAAAACTTATTCCAGTCTCTTGTTCAAAGGATAATATTAACAATATTAATTTTAAAAATAAAATACAACAGAGTAAATCCACAAGACATTGCGTATCAAAGAATTCATAAAGAAGAACAATATATCAGCTTGGGAAGACAATTAAACAATATCAAATATGGCACTGTTTGCCTTCTAGTTAAAATTAAAGGAAAATGGTTTACCATTGGAGTAAATATCTTGTATTTTGTCTTTGATCTTTTTTCCGTTACTTCAATTTAATTTCAAGGAGTTATGCAATAAAATCATTACCGGAAATTTCCTAAGAATGTTCCAAAATAGTTTTGTACCTCGATAAAACTTTGCCAAGGGAATAATAGATACAAAAACGAGACTGAAAACATTTTTGAAGACTTTGGTTCAGTTTAAAATTTTTTGTAAAGACAGGATATCAGATAAACACATACGAAGACAAACATTTATCACATTTTCAGACAAACATTTAAAGAAAGGAAAGATGGCGGCATTAATAAAGTTGCGTGATTGCATAGTTTGTCAAATAAATGTATCAAACTGGAAAGTCTCTAGTACTTTGTTACTAAATCTTAAAATATAAATGAGACCTGCCGAATGAATGAGGACTTTACAATTTCATGAATTGAGTACTTGGGTCCTCTGTTAAACTTTGCAAACTAATGACTATCATATTTTTAACAATTTTATGGACAAATTAAGATGAGCTAGATTTTGTACAACTATCAATAGATTCTCGTTAAAATGTTTCTTATGACATAATTGTTAGAAGTGAAATTACATACCTAGGACATCTGGAGTGCAGCCAAACTGAATAGCACACGAAAATCGATCAATATATCACTTTCCTGCACTTATCTGAGTTGTGTTCTTTTCATGATAATAGCTCAGTCCTCTACGAAGCTTTTCCTAGTCCATATTGGATTTGTTTCGTTTTAATTCTTAAGTAATTGGACACCTCCTCTGGATCAGTAAGCTCGAATTCCAATCCATCGCCAGTCTTTGATAAATGATGTCATCTGATATCTGTCAAAATTGCCACGGATGGATTCGTACATTACCTGCCATAATAAAAATGGAATAAAAATTTACAACTTCATCTGAAACGAATATAACTCCTTAATAATATTCTCTCTCTCTCTCTCTCTCTCTCTCTCTCTCTCTCTCTCTCTCTCTCTCTCTCTCTCTCTCTCTCTCTCTCTCTCTCTCTCTCTCTCACACACACACACACACACACACACAGACATTCATTTGTGCCTTAAGAAGCATACAGTAAATGTGAGAGTAGTTAATAAACGTAGATCAGCATTTGTGCTTTTATACATATATATTGAAGTGCTCTTTCATCATAACAGTTATTGTTAACATCAAACGTTTACTGTTCAATAAGTGAAATCACATTAGTATCGATACATTAAAACACTGGTTATAAATGCATATTACAGAATGTAAAAGTAGGCACCAAGTGGCCTAGTGGTCTGAAGCTTTATAGTAGCTTTTCGTGGGTCAGTGCTTCTTTCCTGGGTTTTCCCAGGTTCTTCCTCCATGTTTATACTGGCCAGCATGCATTAACTCCTATAGCAAGATTAAAGCACTGGTTACAATGTTATGGTATTCATGCTCAAAGCCACGTTGCTAAAATACCTTATAGTGAGAAAGCGCTGTTTTTATGTATATAAAGTGCATAATCCTTCACAAGTACATTGATGCGAGAGTACACATTGCTGAAGTTAACGTCACATTACCCTGGGATCAGTATTAGTCATATTAGGATTGAACCTAATACCCACCTAATACCGAAATACATTATAGTGAGGTTCACTGCACGCGCGCGCGTGAGAGAGAGAGAGATCTTATGTAAATTGAGAAAATATTTTAATACTGTATGGATTACTTTTGTCTCTTATATCTGGTAATATCACAAAAGTAGTCTTTTGTGAAAGTTTACCCAGAATTTAACGATTCTCCAAAACCTTAAATTCAGTATTTGTAAGATTTAGAGAATGGGACTTTACCTTGTCTGAACTCTTCAAACAGCTGCATGCAGTCTGGTTTACAATATGTATATGGCACATTAGACATGATGCTTCTCCTCTGCACAATGCAAAAGAATTAATTCATTATAATCTACACGATAATACATCAACAAAAGAACTGAGTAATTGATATGACATAGGCAAATCAGGATAACTAATGTGCTTAGTTTGCAATGAAATATTTTCTTACTGGACTTGTAAATAAAGAGAAACTGAACATATATAATGATTCAACAATATTGGGTAAAGATAGTTGACTATCTCACACAAGTTAGTTCCTACTGAAAACTACACTGACCCTGAACTGCCACTGCATGTTCAATACAGTTTGAAGTTTGTAGATGTGTCTGATATGGACGTATATGGTAACACTTTTTAACATGGTCAAAAGAATATTTCATTCAAATATGCTACAGTTGTATTTTTCTCAGTTAACATGAACTAAATGGGTCCTCTTTTTACCTTTTAATAAGTACACACACCAATTTGATAGCGACCAATTTTATTGGTGTTATTCGCATACTCACTAAGCGGATATAAAAAAAAATAAAACGTTTTACAATTAAGTCAAAAATTGCATGCAGAAGTATAGGAAATGATACTACATTTAAAAAACACACAAATTCTCGAAAACTTAACAAGAACAACAAATGAAACAAGCTGGTACATTGTTTAAAACTATTGTGCCACTTTTGCCCTTTCTGTCTTTGACCAGAGTGATTTTAGCTTGATTTTGCTTAGTAGAGAAAGTTGCTGAATAGCACCCATAGTTGTCTTTATCAATTGTTTTTCAATTTTTATACCAACCTTTCTTGCTGTCCTGATCGAACTGGATCCAAATTGCACATGTTAATAACCAGGAGACATCAAACCTATAGTCATCAGTATGAACACATTTGGGGGTTGATTTCTCAGACAGATCTGGCCTAATCAGCTTTTTCTGTCAATTGCACTAAATGGGAGGGAGGACTGGTTGGTTTATTGGTTTTAATGTTACTTTCAACACATTGTTGATTGTGCTTTGCTTACTATATTTGAACTAAATGCTTTCAGACACGGGTAGTCATTTGAAGCCAAAAATATAACGTACACATTTTCGAGAAAAAAATGTAAAGCTAATTCTATCAATTGTGCATAAAATACATTCTTATACAATTTTACAATCTTTAATTGAATATTATAAAAAATATTGATTGATTCGTTTTAATGGAGACCAGAAACCAAAATATAGAAAATTAATAAAAGTACTATAAAGTTAAAACTTATTCTGCGACCGTAATGCCAATACATAAATATTTTCATATCTTCAAGGCGCCGAGTTTACGTGACCTCGTATGCAAAATTTCCGAGTCTATTCGGTTAATTTCGTAATGTGACGTCATAGTAGCGACTAGGCATCTTGACTGGCAGTTGCCAGCGTGAAAGGTATTGCAAATCCTGGGAAAATTGTTAAACGTGTGAAAATTTTTAGAAAATAACATACATAAAAGGATTGATTGATTGATTTAATTTTAACGGCGCACCAGCACTTTTAGGCTATTTAGCACCATACAGTAGGTCATATGTGTAAAAAGAAAGGTTCAATATCGACCAGCGATATAGTAAAAAATCCATAGTATTTAAATATAAAATGGTAAATGTTTGTAACAGTTAAAGATGTTGGTTCCCAATCAACGGGAAATGTAAATGATGTATCTTGATGAAGAGATGTAAATAATAGTTGGTATTTGCATTATTTAAAAGTTAGTTTGGGTGAGGTCATACAAGTTACAGTTTAAAATAAATATTTACTTCCTTTAGGAAATCTAAAATACTAGTGATTTGAATAGTATCAGAAAGTTCCTGCATGTCGTGTACATTATAGTATTTATCACGCGTAGGTTGCAGGTCGGTAAATAAAAGGAAAAATTTTGTTTTTAGTCTCCTTTAATGGTACTTCAACAAATTGTTTTAATACCTAGAGTAGGGGCTACATATGCCGATAAAGTTATACAAGGTATTGTACCCAGTGAAGGAGAGAATGCAAAGGGAGATTGGGATGCTAGGGAAGAAATACCCCTACAATGCACTTATGAGATTATTGTGCCTTAAAATGAATAAAGGACAAATTCCTAAATATCTATTCAAAACAACTTAGAGATGGAAAGTGGAAACTTTATAAATGGGGGAGGAGGCTTTACAACCCGGGATAGGAAGAAGGGAAAAGCTCAGAAAAGGGGCGCTAGAAAGTATCAAAGAACTTCCAATTTCTCTTTGAGAAAAACAAATTTTATATGATCCAAGGAATGTCGGAAGAATGCTCATCAAACAACAAGTCGGGAGACATAATAGTTAACACTCTGGACGATATGAAGGATCAGATGAAAGAATCAAGTGGAAAAAAATTAAACAACCCATTCAGGTAAGGTAGTATAGGACATACAAAAAACCGATTCCCATAAGGAAAAAGTCACCTGTAAAAGTAATCCCAAAGCAAAGAATTGCAATATATGAATGCCATACAAGACAACAGCTGAAACTGCCAGAGGCAAAACAGAACAAAAAAGACCGGTGAGCAAGGACATGCACAAAATAGAGATGGAAAATGATGACAATAGAAAACAAATTATAAATGAAGACAGAGGACAATGATGAAAAGAAGAACGGTGATAATGTTATGAAAACTGGCATGGATGACAATAGAGACTTTGAGGATGATAGTGATGGAGAAATGGACAATGAAAGTGACTGAGATACTACAAAGGACGATACAGACAATATTATCAGTGATAATGCAAAGGAGAATGACGATAAAGATACTGAACATGGAAATGTAAAGAGTATACAAATTCAAAGTTAGGCTTTAATTGATAGGGTTCTAACGTGACACTGAAATGAAATGGGCATGGAATGAGAGAGTGCTAATATCACATAAGCAAGGTAATATCAATATGGATGATACATTCAGAACTTGTATGACTGAAGTACAATCCTAGACCTACCATACGAGAGTGATTTCTATCTCAAATTTTGAGATCAATTTTCTTTGTTGTGCAAAGCCAGAGGTGGAAGCTGTACAGGAATTTTGCCCTGGCATAGTGTCAAATAAACCTGGCATAACATTTTTTTCTTTCATATCAATAATGTCGTTTGTAATTATTTTTGATTTGATGATTGTAGTAATGATATTAGAAATTGAAACAAATTAAATTAAACAGAATTCCTCATTCAAGTGAACCGTTGCACATTCAAACTTTTTTTATTTCGTCCATTAGAGCTCCAATAAGTCTAATTAGGGCTTGGGAGTGACAGGGTCATAATTTCACATTCACTGAAGACGATGGGCTTAGAATTGGCCTTTAGTGTGAGGATGAAAGCTTCAGGTTAGCTTTCTCTATACTGTTTGTGTACGTGATTTAACAGGTTTTATTTGTTGTTATAGGGTTTAATGCCATTTTGCAGCACAAGAAAGGCTATACATGGCGGCCAGTATTAATGGTGGAGGAAGAACAATTAAAAACTCCGGGAAAACCACCGACCAACGAGAAGCTACTGGCAGGCTTTCTCATTTACCCACTTAAAACATCGTCAAATATGATTAATAATACTAGTTTTCATCAAGGTTTATGGCCTTGTTGAAAGGAAAGGTTGGATAAACAGCATGCAAAATATTTATAACTAAAGTGTACTCATGATAGACTTAAGTGTCACACCTTTGATGGTAGGAAAATATGTGAATTGTTGTTTTTTCGAATTCTTACTCTTTTCAACTTGTTTGATTTATAATTTTATTTCTTACATAGTAATGCAGTTTCGCCAAGAAAACTATTTTAAAGTAATTTGTATTTCATCCTCAACAAGTTAGTTCATGCCTCCCGAAACACAGGATGGCTACATTGACAGTGCTGACAGTCAGAAAAGAGTGCACCTGGTGCCCACAAAGTCATGGAAATGGAAACCCCTAGCAAGACTGGCACCAAGCAATCAATTCTCAACAGTTGCATACAAAACCACAGCTCCACTGTCAAGAATGGACAGGGACATGATGGAAAATGCTTGTTTTTAACTCAAGCTTTGGGATACACAAGTATGTATGTTAAGTTTAATCTATGCTGTTTTGAAAGACCATATATATTTATAAACCATAAAATCAGATTTCATGTGTCGTACTCTAGACCGTTAAAAATTCATATCTTAAGAGCACTTGAGATATTATAAGGGTTTTCACTTAGATATAAAAAGGTGATTCACCAGAATGATGACTTTTAATTTATTTTATGTTTTATTTTATGTTATACAAACATGGGGACACACAGAATTACTCCCATCCGAATCTATGTAGTCGTGCCTGTCGACTTTTCACTAACCTTTGATGGAACGATTGGATTGAAATAAATATTGGCATTGTCTCTTATCAATCCTACAAAATGTGACAATGATTATTTGGTAAGTTAATTGTTACAATAAAGTCTTCAGGATTTATAATAAAAATCTTACATGCAAAGGACAATTCAACCTCAATTTTAGCAGAAGGTCTAAAATTGTTGCATGGAACCAACTACGGCTTAATTGTCACCTATTCTGGATACGTGCATATTAATTATGTGATATGTTCCTGTATGTTTTCAACATGTGATCTTAATGGTGTTTCCCGCTTGTTCAAGATGAAATTAATCATGGCGTAATAGTTTTGTTCAAGAACTTGGCACACTGACCCCCAGACAAATCAAGGTCAGAGAAACAAAAAAATTCAATTGTATAACTTTTATAATTTGGTGATCATGAGTGGATGACATTTATCGCAGAACAATACTTTTGAGGTTTTGCTTTTTCTCGTCGCAGGCTGTGGAACAATCCAACTTTGGCTGTTTTTGCCGACACTGTCGACAGATACCACATGCCAGAATTTGATAAGTTGGACAGATAACGTATGGACATTTAAGCTCACAAACCCAGGTGTACCATCGAGAAATCTACAACTCGGATAAGTTATACAAAAGTAACAATAGTGAATTAAGCAATTACCTAAATAAATTTATGTTCATTAATAGGTGTATTTCCTACTGCAATTTGTTTCCTCTATTTAAGCTGTTGAATTCTAACATTTACCTATTGTGTATCTTTTATTCAATCTATGATATCTACTTAATGAACCTGAAAATTTGTATGCTTCTCACTGAATATGCTACAATGCTTTAATATAATACTGATATGACTTCTGTTGAATATGGTTTTCACTTGCAGAATAATAAATGATTAAAGGGAATTCCCTATTGTTGTTACCTGGTGCACATACTTGAAGAAACTTTAACTCGGGGGAAGCAACATGGATTCGAGAAATACTTCGATCTAATGTAAAAAAAAAGTGCTTTTGTTTAAGAATAAGATATACTGACGCAGGTTAGAACATTTATCCCTTTCCATTAGGAAATTGTCCTTCATAATAATAAAGGATGCAAATATCTTTACAAACCACATTTGAATTTGGACTTTAAACCAACCAGTGAAAGGAAATGGAATGAAATATTCATTTTGAATATAAAGGTATGGCCGAAAGGTATATACTGAGGGGATATTTTTAAAAAGATCCAAGGAAATTGACAATGACAAAGGATTTAATGTCGAATTAGTCACAGAATGTTACCAATGATATTATTTAATTATATGAAACAATGTACGTGTTATGCGAATGTGATGTGATAACAGGATGTGGAATGATGTGCACCATTGAATATTGAATAAAGAGAACACACAGTGCTCGTGCAAAGATGACAAGTTAGGGAGATGCAAGAGCAAGTTCATTATATGAGCAACCTTTATAGTATCGTTTTCTTCAGGTCAAATACTATATCTATATATGAAAATTGGAAAAGATTGTGAATGGATTATAGGAATTGAAAGTGTTTCATAGAGACCACTGTAATTTGGAAACGTACTGCAATCGAATCTAAAATGAAATATTTATATGACATGGAAATAATGGATTCCATTATGCAACTGACAACCATTATAAATGTCAGTATTGCAAATCTATGCATGTTTTATAGCATGATGTATAATAGATTTGTAATATACAACGTCCCTTTAAACTTGATCAACTTTTGTGACCTCATTTTATTTTCTTTTTCCTTTCATCTTACAGAGAGGCAAATCATTGTTTAGAACTACTATACCAATATGGATTACATGTATTATCTATCTTATGTCAATACAATCTTTGTTGTGATATTTTACATGATTTAAGTGCAATGTCCGGCTTTATTGTTTAGCTCTGGAAGTGAACTTCCTTACGAATTGTATGGGACAAAACGACCAACATGTGCATTTTGTTGCATCATGTGTCAGATGACAGTTTTTATATAAGGGACTGGTGGGCAATTATTTATTTCTCTTTTAATTTCAGTCTAGTTGAATAAAAATTTTGATGTCTTTACTTTCAGTTTGAAAGGAATTATTAACTTTAATAAATGGAAATGCAAAAGTGCTCGTAAACCATTGAATTTCAACATTACTTTGAGATTACTATAACCGGATACATTCTGTATTATATTGTGATACATCGATAAAAGAATTGGTCTTTAGTGTGAGGATGAAAGCTTCAGGTTAGCTTTCTCTATAATGTTTGTGTACGTGATTTAACAGGTTTTATTTGTTGTTATACGGTTTAACACCATTTTTCAGCACAAGATAGGCTATACATGGCGGCCAGTATTAATGGTGTAGGAAGAACAATTAAAAACGCCGGGAAAACCACCTACCCACGAGAAGCTACTGTCAGGCTTTCTCACTTACCCACTTTAAACATCGTCAAATATGATTAATAATGCTACAGTTTTCATCAATGTTTATGGCCTTGTTGAAAGGAAAGGTTGGATAAACAGCATGCAGAATAATAATAACTAAAGTGTACTAATGATAGACTTAAGTGTCACACCTTTTAATGGTAGGAAAATATTATGTGAATTGTTTTTTTTTTCTTTCGAATTCTTACTCTTTTCAACTTTTTTGATTTATAATTTTATTTCTCACACATAATTGCAGTTTCGCCAAGAAAACTGTATTTGAAAGTAATTTGTATTTCATCCTCAAAAAATTAGTTCATGCCCCCTTCAGCTCCAACACAGGATGGCTACATTGAGCAGCAAATGTCCCTGGTAGTGCTAAAGGTCAGAAAAGAATGCACCTGGTGCCCACAAAGACAATGGAAATGGAAACCCCTTGCAAGACTGGCACCAAGTAATCAATTCTCAACAGCTACATACCAAGCCATGGCAGCACTGTCATGAATGGACAGGGACCTGATGGAAAATGCTTATTTTCAACTCAAGCTTTGGGATACACAAGTATGTATGCAAAGTTTAATCTATGCTGAAATCAAGCTATTTTAAAAGACCATATATATTTATAAACCATAAAATCAGATTTCATGTGTACTATAGACAGTCAAAAAGTCATATCTTAATAGCACTTAAGATATTATAAATGTTTCTACTTAGATATAAAAAGGTGATTCACCAGAATCGTGGCAATTAATTTCTTTCGTTTCTGTTCATATATAAAAAAAACAGAATTACTCCCATCCAGTCTGGTTTGGTCCCTTAAAGTTGTAAAATTATACAGTTCTGCATTTCATGCAAAGTTTAATCTATTTTCACTTAGGGATCAAATCACCCTAATTAGAGCTTGGACTGATAAGCTCCTAATTTCACCCTTACTGAAAAAGATAGGCATAGATTGGTAGGACCCAAATTTCATGCTCAGGTAAACAGGACTATAAATATGGGGACATACTCAGGATTGTGTGACAAATTACAAGACTGGGAAATGAAGAGGATTTTAGTTATTACACTAAGCATTTTGATCTGGATTTAGTATCCAATCCATGTGAGTAAATATGCTAGTTCTAGTTGGTGAACTATATTTTCATAATTTTGCAAAATCATTCAAATATATTTTGTATTTTCTTAAAACTATTAATTGAAGTAATCATAAGGTTTCATTTTTTCTTAACTATTACCAATTACTCAGACCAGTTCTTTTGCTCAATAATTGATTCAAAAATAATTATACTTGTTAAAAAGGTTATGGGTTTTTTGTAACCTGGGCAGCAAATGAAGGAGCTGTGGAATGTAAGACTTGGATTGATAGGACCCAAATTTCATGCTCTGTTAACCTGAGGAGTATAAATATGGGGACATATTCAGAATTGTGTGACAAACTACTAATATTTCCCCAGTGGAAAATAAAATTACACTGAAAATTTTAATCTCAATTGAGGAGAATAAATATGGGGATATATTCAGAATTGTGTGACAAACTACAAGAATGACTACAGTGGAAGATACGAATTATTACACTGTAAATTTCAATCTCAATTGAGGAGTATAAATATGGGGACATATTCAGAATTGTGTGACCAAACTACAAAAGGACCAATGGAAGACATCAACTTTTTCACTGAAAATTTCAATCTGGATTTTCGTTCCAGACAATGTTAGTAGATATGGTAGTTCTAGTTGATGAATTTTCAGAATGTTTTCGAATCGTTCAAATATATTCAGTTTGCATTTTTTACAAGTTCTTAAAACTATTGATTTAAAATAAGCATAACTGTTTTAAAATTCTTTAAAATGTTTTAGCAATTATTCAAACAAGTTGATTTGTTCATTAATTAATTGCTTAAACTAAGTATAATACTTCCACAGTTTGTTAAGTCTTATCATTTATTAACTGTGCTTAGACTAGTTTTTCTGTTTATGGATTGTATCGAGGAGACAGTGTCGGTCAGTGATAGAGAATCTCAACATCTCAACACAAACAGTTTGCAAGCAACATCTTGAAGATGGTCTACACCTCTCCAGTCAAGGTTGAAAACCATTCTAAAGATACCAAAAATGTTGAACTAGATCCAAGATTTGATATTTACTTACTGTACCTGGAACATTGTTCACACTTCTCACTGAAGATGTCACATTACTTTAAAATAGTTAAATCACTTCTGCTGAATATGGGCTTCTCTTGCAGAACATTAGATTAATGGGAACTCCTTATTTTTGTTACATGGTGCACAAACTGTTGTTCAAGCTTACTCCTCCTTGTCACTTAAGGGTTCAATCAAATCAACCTAATTAGGGCTTGCACTGATAAGCTCCTAATTTCACACTTAAAAAGATAGGCTTGGATTGGCGACTTAATTTCATGCTCAGGTAAACAGAAGTATAAATATGGAGACATTGTGTCACCAAATTACAAGAATGGTCTCATTGCTAGAAATCAATTAGATGACATTCACTATTATGTGAATTTTAATTTGGAATTTATTTCTTCAGAAAGGGAATAAATGATGCAGATTTTGTTGGTGAATTATGTTTTCAGAAATTTGCAGAATCATTCAAATATGTTCCGTTTCTCTTTATTTATAAGTCCTTAAACTACCGATTGAAATTAAGCATAACCGTTCAACTCTTAATAAAGATTCACCATTTACTTAGACCAATTCTTTTGTTTATTGATTAATAGGTGTATTAATTCAGTAAACTTTTACTTTAGTAAGCTTTTGAATTCTACCATTTACCTATTGTGTTCTTTTCACTCAACCTTTGATATATTTATTTGCCAGTTCCTGAAGAAATTTTCACACTTTCAAATATGTCACACTGCTTTAGTGTGCTTGGTTGGGAGCATTAAAGTTTCTTTAACAATTTTTCAGTTATTTCATTATGATATCTGCACTGTGGCATCATACTGACAAGTAGCATGATGTCCCATCCAGTTACATTATCCTAACACCAGGCAGACTAGTCCTAACACTAACCTCTTAATACTGAGCGTATAGCGAAGGCCGCTATTAATACCAGCTTTACAAGTTTTTGGAACCCACAACTTCCCGCATCCAAGGGGGTGCTCTAAACAGCGTTGTTTTAAAGTAATACTCGTACGACTTTTCTTAAGTATGGGCTTATCTTGTATAACAATAGATTAAAAGGACTTCAATGAAACAAATTATATCACAGATTGATAATGCCCAAATTTCACATTCGATTAGGCAGAATAGTATAAATACGGGGGACACTTAAGGAACCTTTCATCAAACTACACATGGTGCGACCAGCTGAGTGGCAATGCTACCAAAGAAATTATAATTTTGTTTTTCTTGCTGGTGCAAAATTAGAAGGGATGAATATACGAGAAACTAATGGAATAGTTATAACAAATCTTAATGAAATCCAATGATCTCACTTATCACTTTACAAATTGCATTCTTTTCAACTCCTTGTAACGTTTTGCATAGGATTTATTTATTTATTATTTGTTTGTGTTTTGTTTATTTGTGATACTTATGTAAAACAGTCATAAAGTTCGCAGCATTATATTCAAAACATATAAGATGGTCCCATAAATTTGTCCTCCTGGTTCTGTTTACGGTAACGAAGTAAATCTTGTAATATGGTACATTATTGTATTTCATTAATAGTTTGTACATTGGGCCCAAGTTTCCTTCTCTTTTTACTTTTGATATTTACATGCCAGTAAACATGTTCCTTTAAAGCAATAATCGAGTTTTTCCTCAACATGGGCTTTAGTACATTAGAGGGAACTCACTATTCTTCAAGTTTACTCCTCCTGTTATTTAGGGTTTACAGTAAGGGCATGGCATAACAGGCTCCCAAAAATGATGTACCTCTCCTTCAATTTTCAGTATTTACTTGTATGTACCTGGAAAACTGTTCACACATTTTCAATAATGGTAGAATCATGTCCGGTTCATGGTGATTATTTTGTGCGCTAGCTAAATGTTTGGCGCATTTCAGAAGGATTGACACATTATTCGGTGCAGCTTTCGCTAAGATGTCTGCAGTGTCAATTTATAGTGATGCATAACACTGGGGAACAATGCCGCAGACGTGTACTTTCACGTCATATCCAGTCACATTATCGTTACAGCAGGCCGATCAGTCCTAACATTAACCCGTTAATGATGAGCCACTAGCGATGGAGATGTTAGTACCATTTGTACAAGTCTTTGGTACGACTCGGCAGGACTCTGTATGAAGCATTACACAATCAAAAATGTGTTGAAAATATTATCACCAACCAACCAACCAATGTCCTTGCATTTACTTCAATTGGAAGAAAAAGCTCACGAGGTTTAAGAGTAGTCTAATAAATTGACCCCTCAAATGTGTCGACACTGATAGACTATTTGTTGGACAACCATTGGTCAATTTTGTGCAAAAGGTTCAATGATTCTAAATGTCCACTTTGAATTTGCGAGGAAAGCCGAGTTCATGGAATGCTTCTTTTGTAGCACGACTTTCACACAGGCTGTCCCACTACAGTTTTCTAAAATAAAGATGGTCTTAAAAAGAACAATAATAATGTATATTATTTTTACTTGGCATTATTCGCATGTTTATAAATACTGCATGCTTGATACATTCAATGAATTTACACAAGGTAAACCATTTTGTTCTTTGAATTAAAAAATGATCTAAAAGATAAAATTGCATTATTTCCACATGTTAAAATTTTGCTGTTTGCATTATTGTCTGTTATATACACCCAAGTGTAACTACACAATATCAATAGTTATCTAAACTAAAATTTATCCCAATGATAAAAAATATTGTTATTATATTCATACGTGGAAAAAGTTTTTATGTCATGCGTGCTGTATGCACTCCCGTGTATTTGAACCATGGTAAACAATGATTCACTCGTGATAATTTCCCATCTTCTGGTGTTTTTAATAAGGAAGACGTTCCGTTTTTAACCTTTATTGTTCTCAAGAAGCAATGCAGAAAATTAAGCGACGCGTTACAAAATTACAATGGTGAAATAGACAAAAAACACCGAATAGTGGTTTAAAAAGTTATTAAATTAAGAAAATTACGAAATAAAAAATAAAATCGATTGGACATACGCAGAGACACAAGACTTACCCGTAAACCAATTGTATTTTTAAAGTAAGAGTGGTGTAACCTAACCCCTAAAGGGTAGGATATAACGTGGTAACCCAAAATACATTCCCAGAACTTAAATACTCAACATGGTAGTGGTTACCGGCATAAACAAAAAAGAATGTAACACTAGATGTGGCAGAGATAACACAACGTGGTTTCATCTCGAAGCTGGCAATTTGTCTGGTCACGTTATGAAGAACACAAGTGTTAACATGTCATCCTTGAAAATGGCTAGTCATCTAAATGCGCGTACGATGTGCACGGGTAGATCGTGTTTAATTGACTATTATCCACTCTGTGTAAACATGCACTCACTTTTAGAGAACGAGGTGTTTTGACACTCAAAAAAGTAATGTGCAAGACAGCAATAAGAAATTTATTGCTACTGTTAAAAAAACAAACTACAAAGGAATGCATAATAAACAAGTAATATTATTTTTTTAATTACAATATTAGCCAACGAACAGGACGAAATAACAAAAGACTGAAAGTGTTAATTGGTCTTCAGAAAATATAGCTAACTAAGAAAGTTTATATATTCCTTTAATTGCTGTAAATCCATATATTAATCGCAGATAATACCAACCATCATATACAAATATAAATATAAATTAAACTTTTGCAATGAAAAATTCTTCTACCTCACCCCCAAAAAATATATTTAAGTGCTGTTTGTGCCCGTTGATGAATTCTAAAGAACAAATCTAAAGTGTAATCGATATACGATTGAATTTGTTAAACACCAGCAACTTATATCATATGGGACCAATAGCATCTGTTAACACAGGACTCGCTTGACATACTGCTAAAAAAAACTTTAGCTTTGAGGAAAGGAATGGAGGCTGTTTCAAAGAAAATAAATAAAAGGTAGAGTAGTAAATGTTTGCAGAATGAAACATCCTTCTATGATCAGGATCGAAGAGCGACAATAAATAAAAAAAGAAAGACATTTTTTCTTAGCGGGTCACCGTCTTTTCTACGCCTTTTGATTATGTATTATAAAAAAACAGAAGTATTCAATTGCAGATATGTACCATAATCACCATTCTCAACTACAATGTGTTACAAACGACCTAGCTAGAAAATATCAAAATCAGCACACACGCACACACGCACACACACACACACACACATATATATATATATATATATATATATATATATATATATATATATATATAATATAATATAATATAATATAATATAATATAATATAATATAATATAATATAATATAATATAATATAATATAATATAATATAATATAATATAATATAATATAATATAATATAATATAATATAATATAATATAAGTATATTGTTTTAATGGACATATCGTAATAAATACATTCAAAATTAACGGTGACATAAGTATCCAAATATTTATTCAATAAAATGTAAAAATGTATTTTAAAAAAAGGTTTGAACACTTCTTGTAGGAATACTGAAGATTGTACATTGATATCTGTGAACCTGAAAACCCTAAACTATCCGATTTCCTACTGAGTTATCTCCTAATAAACCAATGAATGACCTGCCTTTAGACAGATTAATTTCTACGCTCTATCCGTTGTTTTCTTGTGACGTCATCAAACGGATGCACTTCCATACCTACCGTTTTGATTCCCTAGCGACGCAAACCATAACCTAATCTCCCCAAATAATTATGAAGACACGTCTTTATTAGTGCTAATTGATAACCTAATACATTACATTCTGTTGTGCACGTCAACCCCATAAGACCGACATCGTGATATGTGCCCTTTTTTCTTCAAATACAATAACATCTTTATTCTTCTTTTAGAAAGAAATAGATCCGTCAATACACAGGTGCATAAATGAACGGATTCACAAACAAATTGAAATATATCACGATTTTCCATTTTTAACTGTTCAAGTTAAAAAGCAAACCTTAAATATATAATTTCATATTTTAAAGCATTTCAAATGATTTCACAAGGACTATTATTAAAATAAGAATGAATAATTGTTTACTTGTTCTTTCATATATACAGACTCTCACCTAACCTATGATACAACAAAATGCCCTAGACTTTAATCATTTGATGTTTTAATGTCCATCAAATTCATAAACAAGGTCAAGTCTGTTTAGTTTAAATTTAACAAGCAATTTGACACAAGTCAGGTAGACAATCCAAGAGGAAAACCAATAACCTGAACTCAAATCCAAGTAAACACGATTTTAAAGCATGCTGGTCTAAGATTTTCGGTCAAATCGACCAAAACTGAAGAGTTTGCACGCCAAACATATATGTACACACACGCACACTTTATTTACACACACGCACACTTAATTATGGTACAATTATAAAATTGAGTAAATAATCCGTGGGCCTGTTAGTTTTGCATTGCGTTGTTTACAAATGATCATTACAATCAACAATAATGAAAACAAAATTAAATACAATAAAGGTATATACAACAAATATGCTGTACTATAAAATTAACTTTCGTTTTGATTATCCTGTTATTTTGCCCCCCATGGCCAGGTTCTACAGTATATCCACTGGAGAACACGTCTTTTTAACTAATTTGTGATCATATGATAATTAACTAACAGTTTATAGATATTCTACATCATGTACATGCCGTTATAATTTTATAAAAGAAACTGACCTTATAAATGAATATAAAATAAAAATATATACAAATGTTTTCATTGTTTAATTAATATGAATGTAGTACTATACTTAGATAATGGTATTATATTAAATGATCATTACTATATGATATATGATATAAATTTTATATAAAATTTAAGCAATGCCATATACAGTGTTACGAGTATATAGTCAAAAACCTAGTTAACAGAAAAGAAGCAAAACCAGCATGTTTTATGAGACATAACAAACAGTTTAATTATCAAAGTAATAAGTGAAATATGTGATAGGAACTTACAGTATTATAAAGTGAACCCATGTTAGGCCTTATTTGAAAGTGTTAAATGAAAGAAAAATTATTTACAAATTTCAATACCGGATATGTACTGGTTCTCCACGAACAATGATGTTGTTAAAGCGGCGTTATCCAGAATTCCTTGTAATAATTTACAACAGTTCCAAATAATATTGTAGTCCAAATAATGAGCACTTTGTATTTCCAGTGAACAGTCCAAACAAACCTGTTGCCTCTCGAATAATATTTAAGACAACATAAAACATGTTTGCAGATTTACAACAAGAACACGATAAATGTGAATGACTCCAAAAATCGGAATAAATCTGATTGCACGATTTCCCTCTAAGGAGGTCGTTCATAATGACGTCACGCACCTGGGTGGAGAGGTTCACAAATCTTGACGATGAGTGATGAGGGGGAGAGGGTGTTTAAAAAATATTACGTCATATCAAAATGCACAACTTTAAGAAAAAGTTCCACTTAATTTTCATTTTTAATGTCATGATTGCTTACAATGTATTTAATGACGTTTTAAGTAGTTTCACGTGTGTCGTGCACGAGCTCAAATTAAAACGGACTCGTCTCCGAAGTATCAACACCCCTAATGGTCCCATTACTGGCTTATTCCAAAGAGCATTCTTCCGTTTTATGTCTGCTGGTGTCGACAAAGTGAGGTTGAAATAATCTTGTTCTTGACAAGCTTGCTTCTGCAATTTTAGCTAGATGACAAATATTTTCCAAAGAATTTTATGCCCATTTCAGCTTTCCAGTGACTCCTTTTTAATACGTTTTCTCATACAATATCAGAGTATGTAATGACAATAAAGTGATTTGAAATATGTTATTTTCAAATAGGAAATACGGCTTTATTCGGGTAAGGCAGAGATTTGTGACATCATGTTTGAGGGGGTCTGACCTTTTGTGATAACGTGTGACCAGCGGGGAAGAGGGTGGGTCACAAAATCGTCCCAAATCTCATGATTTCTGGATGACCCCTAATATATTCCCTATATTACGACTGTACTTCGCAAAAAAGTCCACGTCACATCATACACTATTGATTTTAAGTCGAATTAAGCATTTTCTCGTATCTAGCACAACTAATGGGGAGCGACGGAATTAATGTCAAGACATCGATATCCCATCATTCAATAAGAAACCACGCTATAGAAGCCATTTTAAGTCTTATTATTAAGATCATTATTACTAATTGATAACACATACGTAAACATATATTTATAAATCATATGTAATATTACACTCAAGCCACGTAGGCCATACTGAAGTAAAAGATATTCTGTACACATTACAGCCATGAAAAAGAAATACAAAAATTAAATAAAATCATATACCAGGATTAAAATTCATAAAGATATACATGACAATAATTAATCAATAACAAATATAAATTCTTATATAATATTATGTTACAATATCCACGTGACTGTCATATCGGCCATATCCGCGTGACTGTCATATCGGCTATATCCACGTGACTGTCATATCGGCTATATATCAAAATAGCGATAACAACAATTAGATCTTCTATAATTTTAAAACTTATATACTCCTTTGTATCAGGTCTGTTGTTCTCGTAAATAAAGCTATAGAATTAGCTGAAATTTTCTTCTTTTATTCTCAGTGAACTATGAAGCATTATTGATTTCGACTAAATATAAAAAGGTTACAAATTCATTTGAGATACTTGCACGGTTTCTGTTGTCATGCCATCTCACCACAATCCGTGTGAATTCGAGGCTCTAGCTTGACCAATGTTAATATGCGAGAAAGCTTGCCAGTAGCTTCCCGTACGCCAGTGGTTCTTACTGAAGGTTTTCCCTGGTTTCTCCTCCAAATTTGCACTGGCCGCCGTGTATATAAACTATCCATTGATGAAAAATGGAGTTAAACCATCAGCAGCAACAACGCTATTGTTATAGTAAATGAAAGTTATTAGGTGGTATACCCTTACCATATACAGGATAATGACTGGCAGTCTTCTTTAGAAATTTGTGTTTAAAAGAAGATAATATTTATTTACTTATAACATTAATATGACATATAGGTACGATATACAACTGTTGGCAGATCGTTTCATTGGCAGTAGGCACGCTGATTCTCTAATAACTTACATTGATGCAAACTATTAAAATAAAACTTGCACCGTTGTGCATATTTTAAACAAGCCTTTTCAATGCTTATAATAATTGCCATCTTTATTTATATTTTTATTGGGTTGCCATTACCAACACTGTTTGTATATTCTCTCTCTGGTCTGTTATGAAATGAACGCTCGGTTTCCACATTAATAATCGCCTACTACCGTTAGTAACAGAACACGGTACTACCTGTGACCTTCGATGAAGAGTGGACAGCAACGAAGTCCTTTCTGATGGATCAGAAGGTCGTGCAGGCTAAAGATGTGTGGACAGTGGACAGCACAACGGCATCAGCTCAGGTTCATGTCATCCACTGTATCCGAAATTGTCAACAGACGTCTCGACACTCTCGTACCACTGGATTGAGAGAGGCCTGGATGAGAGGGTCCGTTCAAGTCCTGTAACGATTGGCGAGCGACAAAGCAGCAGGTTTAGATACACTGTGAACTCTGCATACGGGCAGCTCAAATATCTTTTCACTGGACCGAGGCAGCAGTGGAATCCAGTAGCTCCCTGGGTAACTGATCAGACCCATTTTGGATCACACTACTCGCCTCCGTAGCATGAGGAAGGGGTCAGAAAAGGGGCACTAAACATTGCCTACTTCACCTTAACACTGGTTAGCACACCGCGGCTGATCGGAATCCCACCTTGACGTTCGAAAGCCATTGTATTCGTTGATCCTGCAAAATGCTTGCGGATCCTTGACGCTGTAGAGACACCAAACCATGATGAATCATTTTCACACCTACTACGTGAGGAAACTGATGAGGACGAGATGTCAGTACAGGGCTCTAGACACCGAGGTTTTCACACATGCAGGCATTGCAAACGTTCATACTCTGCTGAGGAAATTATAGATGAGATAAGCTGGACACGTCACAAGGGTGTCAGAAGAGCGACAACGGCGAACCGAAGGAGGGAAAGCGATTTCAGGGTAGCCAAGAACAAAACGATGCAAGGATTCTTTGAAGTCATCACTGAAACACATCAGCTTTGACCCTTAGTCTTGGAAATATCCCATACAGTCTCCTCCATACTGGAGCTACAGACTTTGAACAGAGATCTGCGAAGACAATGCAGAAGCATGAGCAGCGGGAATCTCAGAAATGCAACATGTCCTTAATTGATCAAAAGACCCAAGCATGATCAACAGTAAAGTGTACCACAGACAATTCGGAGCACAAACTGCCTTGATCACATATTTAGTGATGCTATATTATCATACAATAAAAGAGACAAGCAGGAAAAACTGACGCAATTTACATTTCGTAACCCGTAACCTCAGTTAGGTGCAATAATAAAACTCGTACGGGTTGATTGATGGCATAGATTATGGTAGTATATGCCTTCAATGACGGAAACAGGAACTCAAATATATGCCTTCAATAATGGAAATAGAACAGCAGATCTGCCTTCAATGACGAAAATGGAACGGGATCAAATATGCCTTCTATGACGGAAACAGAAGGCGATCAGAAATTCCTTCAATGACGGAAATAAAAGGATATCAAATATGCCTTCAGTGACGGATATAGAAGGAGATCAAAGATTATATGTGTAATCAAGGTTTGGGGCGTTACCTAAATTGTCTCTTTTACAGTATGATAGACTGTGTCCTGTGTCAGAAAAAGTCATGTGGGTAATCTGAGGTAATATTGTCACTCGGTATGATGTTTTCTTTCATATTATTGTGTTGTTCATCAAGCTGGCGTCTAACAACTGTGTTATAAATCATTAATTTTGCTTTTTTGTTGCCTAATTTTTAGACTTGGAGGATTACACAGCAATAAACCCCACTTTATCTGCCTCCAAAAACACGTCAGCTCTCAGATTGTGACTTCTGGGCACATAGATCCTTTCAATACCTGATTTGTACACCACAGTCTTTTTTAGTTACAAAATTTACACATGTATCTTTACATCCTATATGAAACTGGACTTAATCTTTTTTTCGGACACTTGTGTGCCGGTTTTCATAAACAAAAAGAGTGTACAGTGAAGTGCCAAAGTTAATAAAAATTTTTATTTATCAATCAATGATGTGTCTTTTTGCAAATTGCTTTGCTTCTTTTATATTGGTAATAGAGGAAATAAACTTATACTAAGTCATTCTAACAGCATTTCAAATGGCAATGATGTTAACTCTGATTTTAATATAAGTTCAGTTCATCAATTTTTCCCATTATAACATGAAATAGTAACATTAATTTAAGAGAATTTGGAACCACTTAATTTCATATAAGGGATTTAATTTTCTATTGGTGCAACTAAATGTGACTTTCATCATTTTTTTAATTATGTAATAACTAAGGTAACATCCTATTACAACGCCAAATGTCACCAATGGAAACCATGCTATTGGTAATAAATAAAGAGTTCTGTAAATGCCGTAGCCCAAGGGTATAGGTAACCTACCATTTCATTTGATGGGCCTTTGATCCGAATAATTTGGAAACGGACGGGGGACTCGTTTGCACATCAGTAGGGAATCAGACAAACATCTATGAAGGGATTAAATGAAAGCCATATGCAGTTCTAGTCCCAGCTTAATTTGTGCCAAAAATTTTAATTCATGCTTACTTTGCTAATTATATTGGAATATATTCATTCTTTGAACTTACATTTATGTCCAGACTAGCATCCTAGGGCAACAAAACGTTTATTACCAGTAATAAATTAAACCCTGTATGGAACTTGTTCGATATTAAATAGAATTTGAACTACTTTCACTTAATATTCAACTTTCTTTTTCTGTTTCTTGTTTGGCCAACTTGGCAGTAAAAAAAATGGAAAACTAATAGTGTAGACACGTGTTGTGCATACTCCATCCAACAACATTTTCAATTTTCAGTTTCTTAAAAATAAAATACTGGATTAATTTCTACCAAGACATTGTCCTTGCACAATGAGGTTTCACAAATGATACCAATCTACCATCAAAATTGGCTGGTGCTAAAGAAAATGGAAACATTCGAGCAAATTTTTCTCACAATCGACTCACCCGAATATGTCGAAAAAAAAAATGACACAGTCCTGCCTTTCAGATTATACAAATTATACCAGTCTGTCATCAGATATGGCTGCCAGTGCTAAAAATAGAAAAACATTAACTTTATTTCCAAAGTATTCTCAACAGAATTTGACCAAAAGGTCTTGCAATACGTGACCAATGTCTGATTCCCTACTGATGTGAAATGACATAACATAGAATAAACAGCATTGTACAAAATTTCTACAGAGAGCGGCCTACCTATTCAGATTTCTTGATGAACTACTCTTGCGTTGTCTGTTAGGCAGGCATCGTGCAGGTTTTGGACCTATTGTTATTCGCTATCTTTGAGCAGCTCTGAAAATTGTGACCCTATTCGCTATTAAACTATTTAGAAACTATATGTAAATTTTAAAAAGCTCAATAATGTATCATAAAATCAGTCCACTGAATTAAAAATATATTTTACTGTCTACAAACTGTTTAATCTAGTTGATCTGCTTACATTAATCTTCAATACAAGAAGCAGATAGGCTGAACAGACCATTTTACTTTTGACATTATTTATGAAAAATAAAGCTTCATACCAAAGTGAAAAAAAAGTCTACAACGCTAAAACAAAACCTCTAACCCAAACTCCCTAATTCCTGACTCCTGTATTTGTCAGGCAGGCAGGCAGGCCGGTTGGGTTAGTTCATTTTGTTACTTCGCGTTGATGTTTGTATTTTATTTTTATGCACTTGTTGGCTCGTTGGTCACTTGCTGTTGGTCGTTTAACCTATCTGCTTCTATAATTAACCAAACATTTTATCGAGGCCTATACGAAATTGTGACCTAGGTTCGTAAAATTTATCGGCATAAATCTTTGTGTGAATTCCTTACGCCGATGAAAATAAATTTTTTAATTGATTATATCCATGTCTCCTAGACACCAGGAATAGTGAATATTTTGTAGAGTATAATTATCTACACCATTAAACAAAACTAAAATATTGCAATTGTCTCTAATCACTTTAGGTATTTGTGTATATCTCTGGGTAACATAAATCTCATCTGTGCTTTTATTCTGCCTCGAGAAAATATCCAAACTGCGAAATTATTTATACGCGCATCTAGATCATCTACAGATGGTGCTTCATCAATGTCGTTAATAAAAATCAATATCATCAACGTCTTCATCTACATACGACGATTTTGTTTTCATTAAAATATTTAAGTACTTCCTAACATCGTTGATCATCTACAGATGGTGCTTCATCAATGTCGTTAATAAAATCAATAATATCATCAACGTCTTCATCTTCATACGACGATTTTGTTTTCATTAAAATATTTAAGTACTTCGTAATATCATTGATCATCTACAGATGATGCTACTAAATACAATTTATCCCATTCGACCCATCTCATTATCATATTAAGTAATAATTGCATTTTACCAGACCCAGATGGGCCTATTTATTATACACCTAACAGAATTCAGTAGTGCTGGATGATGCTTAACTGGCTTTTGTTTTCGTGTTGCTGAGAAATCAATGATATCCATGTTATACAAATTTATATTGTGGAAGATGCAAAGCAACCAACCACCAGTGGATTAACAACAATAAAAACAAAACAAAATAAATAAAAAGCGTCCACTTGCAGGCAAGTGTGTAAAATGTGGTACAAAACCTAAATGTATTTAATCTCATATGAAGACAGGCGTCACTCGACAAATTACCAACGGCTTCATGGGCTACATACCCAAGAGAAAAACATTTTCCTGGATATAATTATTGTATCCAGGAACTCGATTTAATATCCGACTTGAACGATACCAAGACCTGGAGAGTATCAAATAAATGCGTATCATGTTCATGATGTTGCGTATAGAAATAAAGATTTGCAATGAGGACATAGTGCAGATGAGAAGTTGATTCACTCATTAAATTCCATAAAAGAGAAACTTGCTAGCTTCCTAGTAAAATCTGCTATGAAAGTTATTAAACTAGTGTCAGGGGCTGGTAATTAATCAACTGATTATTATCATGCAATGGAATCGATTTATTATAGTCAATTGGATATTGGAGGGGTAGAGCAGTGATTAGCAAACTTGCTGATGCAGCAAATGTCTCACATGTTCTTGCTGAAAATTAGGACGACAGGCAAAATGGCAAATGTATTTACTGCCACCTAAACAAATCAGTATGCACATTTTGATGTCATCACTCCCGCTGAAATTCATCAAGCAGATATTTTGTTTTTACCACACGATGCCATTTAGACCGGTAGGCGTTAGTCACGCAAATATAAATAAGCGTTAACTGTCGTTGACGTTGCAAGTAGATATAAAGAAACAGAGCCATTACCAAATAAAACAGCAACTGAAGCTGTATCTGCTTTAAAACGAATTTATCAACGTGGTGCTCTACAATTGCCACAACTACTACGTGTTGATCCTGGCAAGGAATTTTTTTGTGCATTATCATCGTTGACGAATAAACATAATCTTAAAATTAGAGGAGGATACTGCAATTCATCACGATCAGGCAATCTTTCAATGATTTAGTCGAACACGTGATTATTTGGATATTATTATGCAAAGGAGATATCGACCGACAAGAGAAGGGGTTAAAAGATTACCAAGTGTGATTGCCTACCGATGCAACTACAAAGAAACATATACCAATACAATAACATGGCTCTTTCTCGAAACAACCAGTACTGGGTAGTGTGACCGTAAGATATTTATCTGAACCTGATGAACTTGAAGGCGGTAAAAAAAAAAATATTTGGAGTGTGACCACACATAAACTTTCCAACCTGGTAAGGTTCACGGATAGACTCTACAGACAATTACAAATAATTCCTGAAGATACAAAATTAGCACCACCGTCGCTTTTGTAAACTGTCTCCATTGCGTCCAGTGCCCCGACGTCGATTATACTCAAGACAGGATAACATCACATTTTCGCATGTGTGACTAGGACTACTATTAATTATATCCACGATAAACTGTCTTGGATTAATATTAATATTAATATTCGAATGCAGCCACAACAACACTGCCTTACAACTTGCACAATGATTATTCTGATTATTCTGTCGTTGTTTTAATGTCATAATATATTTAATGTCAATATCAAAATCTCGCTTAATTTTTTGGTCACATTGTTTATAATTCGCTATTTTTCTTGATGACCACAAAATCGTTATTAACATCATCAATGGTTACACAATCCATAGCAACCCTCCCCAGTTGAGATATTTATCTGACTCGAGACACTGCTAGATAAACCAAGTTTGATCAATCATTACGATCATCGATGATCCAAATATTTGTATCAGAAACAGTTAATCCTTGCATCCTAGTGTCTACAGAGATTTGCCCCTGACTCCGTCAGGAGTTAATGCGCTCTCGATAGCACTCACAGGAATCAAAATAATATAATTTAATACAAGATTTTGTACGTACATACATACATACATACATACATACATACATACATACATACATACATACATACATACATACATACATACATACATACATACATTCATACATACATACATACATACATACATACATACATACATACATACATACATACATACATACATACATACATACATACATACATACATACATACATACATACATACATACATACATACATACATACATACGTACG
This sequence comes from Potamilus streckersoni, assembly GCA_016746295.1. Lineage (NCBI taxonomy): Eukaryota > Metazoa > Mollusca > Bivalvia > Unionida > Unionidae > Potamilus > Potamilus streckersoni. Next base: position 3,325,731 of record JAEAOA010002355.1, on the reverse strand, counting down.
TACGTACGTACGTACGTGTGTGTGTGTCAGGCAAAGAATAAATGTCGATGGCTTATGATAGATTGTACGATCCTTTATAACAAAGCATGCGTAAACGAATTCTTTTTATACCACGTGCAAAGACGTGGGAGTCTATAACCATAATGGTGTTTACAATGTGGTGTTGGAGTCAGATGAGAAACCCGGTTCTGTGTGCAGTGCGATGGTAAATAGTACAAACAATTTAGGCGATATTATGATTTTTTAAAATGACACCAACGAGTCGCCTAAAAAAAACCGCAGAAGATTATTTTGCCAGAGTTCAAAATACCTATTTAAAAAAATAATATTATTATTTAAATAGAGCAAAATGAGTTTGTTAAGCATCCGATCGTCAAAAATTACGAGGCATCTCGTGATGGTGTAACGTCAATAATAATGGTCATCTTAAATTTAATACTGGAAATAAAATTATTTCTCACATCGATTTGTGTACGATTGTTTTTATGGAGTCATCGAAGACGTACTTTCATCGATCAGATTAATCGGAATCTAAACAAAATATTATTTCCTAATTTACGAGTTGTTTTTCAAAGTCAAAATTGTAGATTGCTAAATACTGACGGCCCACAATAAGTAATGGTTGTTCTATCCACAAATGTAGATACAGGCAAAGAAATAATATTTACCTCGACATATGCAGCTGGAAAATATTTTGATATTCAATATGGGTCAGTACAATGGGTCGCAAATAATATAACCAAATCAGCTTTTTCAAAAAAAATACAAACAAAGAATAATATTCGGGCACGCTAAGTTGAATTAAATAACTATAATAAAAATTTCATGAAAACAATTTTTTTTAATTTACTATAGTGATAGAATCTGTATTGCTATTTATATTACCTCTGTTTATTAAAGTTAAGATTAGTGAAAGAGACTGTATTACTTTCGTAGATTTCATTGAGTTTAAGGAAAAGGATTCTCTGTGCTAATATGTTCCGTCATACCTATCTCACGTAATCAACATGCACGAACACGATTACAAAGACAATTTCAAGCGAGGACCACACAGACAAATGATATTAAATTTCCCCTACCGAAATAAAAGTTAAATTTGCCTTAATTTTTTATCTGATCTCCAACTTTCATATAATTGTAATGATAGTATAGGAATTCAGTTGTCAAATTGAGGAAAATGATGGACGTTTGGGTTCTCTATATACACACATGAAGAGAAATAACTCTTGTCTTCGTCGGTAGAGCAATCAAGCAGTTACCCCGCTTGTTACTGCATAGTTGATTGACGAAAGTATACAATTATATAAAATATATACATTCACAATGTCTGAAAGCAATGGTTATTTATTTATTTACCTCAATTTGATAACTGATCTCCAACTTTCATTTAATAATAATGATGATATAGGAGATCAGTTATCAAATTACGGCAAATGATGGAAATCTGTGGTTTCTATTGATGATTGTTGAATGAGCAAAATTTTATTACAATACACATATGAAGCGAGACAACTCTGTCTTCGTCGGTACAGAGAAAAGGCAGTTAGCCCACTTGTTATTGCAAATATGACCTTACCACATATTGTTTTTGTTAATATTCATTAACCTAACTGTGTGGCAAATATCTGTCAGTGGAGCAGCAATTTGTAGTTATATAAATTCGTAGAATGATATTTACACCTGTTGATTTTGTTGTCAGATAATAATAATGTCACGCAGCGCTTGTGCGTAGATATCCTTGACTGAATACGGCTAAATTATTTTAGATCTTAACTGTACGACCTCTGCAAGTAAGTTAACTCAACGGATAGTAGCCTATAGAAATGTATATGCGATTTTTTTTTAATGGAAATTGAAATAAATCCATGCCGTAGTTAATATATAATTCCACTTGTAGGAATTCCCTACATGTTAGGTGGTGACAATGGTCAATGAAAGAATAATTAATTATTCATTATGATGCCTCTGTGTGGTGTAATTTGTATATCTCAACTGTGTGAATCAATAAATACCATCTGCCATATTGATGCAACTGGTTTATCAATCGAAGTTAGAGAATACCTGGCATCGGTTGTTAACATTACACGTGTTACTTTAACCCAGCAGAAATGAGTAAGATATTAGATTTAACCATTTTTATGGAAATTAAGATAAATCCACAATCTACAGTTTATAATAATCGTGATTTTATTTAGCAGTTTACTGAACACTTATATATCACCGTTATATATCTCCATAAAATTTCTAAAACGCATACTTATAACAAGTCTGTGGTGCAATGCTAGAGCGGTGAAATCTTATACTCGATGTCTTGCGTTCTAATCCTGTAGCTAACACATTGTCGACAGTGGTATCGATGCCGATTGTGTGCACTGGAGGGGGGGGGACTACGCGCCACAAGGAATTTCATGTATACCTCATTACCACGTAAAACACGTGGTAAGTGTTGTTTTCAACTATCACCTGAGTTAATGTTTGGGGAGTGTACATGAAATTGCAAAACTTAGACAGCTCTTGGAATTTTTAAAATTTCTTTTCGTTCAATCAGGAATTGTCCGTGGAGTGTGTCTATGAAAATTGGAGCCATCCAAAAGCAAACACAAGGGTGATGTAAGCTCCTTGACCTTGTGACATCACTGAAGGATACCTCACACAAGGACATTCAGAAAGAAAGTCACCAGAAGAAAAATCATCATGGGGTGCCGGTAGGCCATAAAAAACGCCTTTGGAAGAAAAAAAAATAGGTGCCACATAACCGCCATAAGAAATGCATCAATGGAAGGGCTCTTAAAAAGGACTTCGTGTCAAAAAAGGGATTAGTGGACTGGTGACCGATCATTATTGCTACTTTTTAATTTTGTTTTATTTTTATTATATTCTGAATCAGATTTTTATTTTATTTTTCTATTTTTTTGTCAGAAATGCTTTATTAGTTTTATATGTTGATTCCAATTGTAAATATGTTTATTCTCATTGAGCTTTTTGTTTGTTTTTTTAATTCTGATTCAGCTTTTTATTTGCGTATTTGTTTTTTTTATTATTATTTTTATTATTAGTAGTAGTAGTAGTAGCAGTAGTAGTAGTAGTAGTAGTAGTAGTAGTAGTAGGCAGTAGTAGTAGTATATTCAGATTCAGATTTATATTATTATATACTGATTAAGAAGTTACTGTTTTATTCTAATTCAGATTTCTATTATCTTCTGATTAAGATTTTTTTATATTCAGAAATCTTCTATTTTAAAACAATATTTATAGTTTATAATGAATTATGCAAATATTATTGTTATTATTTCTGCAATTGAGAAATTACAATTTAGTGACGAGCTTGATCCTCAAAAAGTCATTTGCGATTTTAAGTCATTACAACAACGAAAATTTAAAATAGATATACATACCGTCTATTTACAGATTTATGAAATTAATTCATCGATTAATGATAGAATCACTGGCAAAGGTCGATGTCACGCAGGTTAAAGAATTTATTTCACTCGCAAAAAAAGTCGAAAAGATAAGAACAGAATTATCTGACGAGTACCAAATAAGAAAGCGTGTGAATAGTCGTGTAAGGCATTTGAGAAAAATTATGTCAAAGTATTAAAACAATCCATTGTACAAGTGAAAGTGGAAGTAGCGACAGTGAAAGCAACGGACCATTGACAGTGATAATGGCTAAACGAAATCAATGGCAGAATTGCTGATAGAGTTGAACTACAATAAAATAATATTTATAATAAGATCATAATATTTATTTTTATTCTGATAATAATATAATGAAGAATAATATTTATTCAAATACAGATGATAATATTTACTCAGATAATAATTATATTCATTCCGCTAAAAAAAATCTGATTATAATATTTATTTTTTATTCTAATATTCATTCTTATATAATATTTTTTACTTCTGATAATAATGTTTATTTTCATACTGAATATATTTATTATGATAATAAACTATTTTTTATTCTGAAAATGATATATATTTCTATTCTGATAATATTTACTAAAATACTCTATGATCTCTCATGCAGATTAATGTAAAGAATTCATTTTTCAAATCCGACAAGTGTCCGATCTGTTCAGCAAGTTTGAAATATATTCTTGATAATAGCAGATTATGACATTTCAGATAAAGGGGATAAATTGGTTCTGATATAATTAAATGAGCAGGGAAACTTGAGGGGTAAATGTGTCTAAGATTTATACCGCCGATCTTGATTGGATTTTTGAAGGTCTACTGGATAACTTCCATTAATAGCGTCATTTAGTGCTTAGACTGCGATCGTGGATGTGTTATGTACAATACCAGGTGCAATATGACTGCTTCCACCGTATAGTTCATTGTTGTATTTAATATTAGTTGGTGACGGGATTTTTTCCATGCCTTTGTAACGTTTGGAAAGTGTTTATTAACGATTTCTACGGTTGATATTCCCGTTCTGAAATCAATTTCAGATAAAAGTATTGTATCATCCTTTTTAATCGATTGATATTCTATAATGTAATTTTAAAAAAAACTTTTAATTCGTCGTCAAATTTGATATTTCCAATAATAAATATGTTGACATATTTCAGATCCAAGAGAATATAAGTTAGATTATCTGTTTTCAATGATCTGCTGTTTTACGCCTTTGTCATAATGTGTTATACTCGTAAGCAGATTTGTTGTGTTATTATGTGTCTGAATATACTCAGACTCAATTGTGGTTTGAATGATTTAATAAAATATATGTTTAATTTTTTCTGCTGAAATAAATTTCGTATTTGGTTCCAGGAAGTGTAACGAATCCACTATCAGAGGAAAACGTTTACGGTCACTACCGACAGTGTATAGACCTGTATTAAAATGTGTCCAATGGTTCTTGTTTTCGATATTTCGGAATATTTGTAAATAACTGCTTCACTGAAAGAAATTCACGTCGCTTTGGTTCTGGTGGTCCAAAATAACATGCAGAATTTCTGGCCATCTTAATATTGTTCTGATTGATGTTTTATATACATCTACGGCATAATCGAGATAAATTATTGATATCGCCACTGATAATGTCGACTCATGAACAGTTATAGTTATCTTGGATTTTTTGTCCGTAATAGATTTTGTACTGCGTTGGAATTCATCATTATTCTCTTCTTTTTTATAACTGCCCGTAGGTATTCTCACGACTTGCCAATCGGGCGTTTCATCTGATTTATATTTATTTGCAAATACTAGTGAATTGTTTGGTTGTAACCAACCGAATAGTTTTGATCTAAAATTTGGCCAACTATAAAAAAGTAATTGTGTTAGAGCTTTCGCTGGAATCGCGGTTGGAAAGTTACTGCTAAATTCAGGATTGATTGAACTCGTCGATATCATCGTGGTTTTCCACTATGTTGTATTAGTGACGACCTGTTGATGTAGTACGTGCGATCTTTGATCGTGTCTTGACATTATTAATATTAATATCATTAAATTGTACGGACTTGAAAATCTGGATCATTTCGTTAAATCTCTGATCAGATATTATTCAATCATTAAGATTTCTTGATATCATCGATGATAATTTTGAATATGCAGATGCAGCTGCTGTCACTTTCATTGTATAATCATGTAGTTTAACTATTGTACATGACGATATTTTTTGCAACGATGTTAAGAATATCAGTAAAGCCCGTTGCAATGAAAACACCGATTTCAATTGCGACAGGCAACACAAATGATGATGACAGCGCACCAACAATTGTTACTATTCCAGCAATAACTGCAGATGTTGAATATATAATTACATCAATAACTACAAAACGTCTTTGATATTTTTCTGCTTGTTTCGATAAGCATCGATATTTGTCAGAAGTTGACGTCACTACAATACTTGCTCGTATCCGTATTTGTTTACCAAAAGAATTTTGGAATTTGGATCTGACGTAGATGACAGAGTCGTTAGTGAAATCATATACAAATATTAAGTAATTAATTGAGGTGTCTGTCTCCGCAACAAAGTACAGACACCGCCAGTAGAACGCTGCGATTGTTTTTACTAGACGGTTCAAGTATAAACGTTTCTTCGTTAGCTTTATATAACACAATAGACACTGTCCCAGAAAAAGTATCGGTTGAATGACGTCATGGATACATAGTAAGTATCGTAAATTTTGAAGATCTAAACACGGACAGCCTATATACACCAAAACCTTCAGCGGTAGGTTTGATATTGTTATTGATTGTCTGCTTGAGAGGACTTTTAATCAGATTAGTTTTATTAAAGATGCTAGTAATTCTACTAATGATATCGTTGCGTTTTCTATTAATTTCAGAAAGTTATATATCGACAGCGAATGAACTTCTAAAGAAATCCTCCGCAGTTTTATTAAGTTTTTGAATGTTTCTACTAGTATTCATAAACATATTTACGTGAACGTCATATTCAGATCTCAGCGTGTTTATTTTGTTATCGATTGTAGTGTCGCTATCATCTACATATTTTGTATTGCTGCGTGTTGGTTCTCTGAAAAAAAATAAAGATTTTATTTTCATTCATGTTGAGTTCTCCTGTCATTGTAACACCCGTGGTTTTTAAACGATCAGCAACGCTTTTCACAATTTCGTTTCTGATAGTTGCTATTGATACATCTGAGTTTCTGATTCTACCACCATCAGTAAATACTGTAATACTATCCCTGGCAGCGCCAAGAACTCTACGTATTATGTCGAATCACTTAATATTATTCGTCTTTAAAACACAGTATCCATCCTGAAAACAGCGACTTTATTCCGGTCAACTCCAGTTAAGTTCATAATATCAGCGAGTTCTTCTTTAGTAATTTATTTTGATAATCGATATCGTCTCTACTCTTCCTGTCAGAGACAGCAGATGAGCTTCCGTAAATATCTACCATTATATTTTAAGGTCTGTTTAAAACGTTGTCCAACGTGGTATAGTCGTGCACGACTTTATGAGGTGCCATTAGGGTACTTGACACAGCGTCAAGTCCAGTAATTACATTCACGACCACATTTTGGCGGATCAGTTATTGTCTGTTTGCAATGTTGACTACTAGATTGGAATACTTTGAAATCTGTTGACGTATTTTTAAAAAATATCTTTTGGTGGCGTCAATCCATACACATCAAAATAAACATTTCCAAGTGGATCAATCGCGTATGCGACCCAATGAGTCCCTGGGGAAGAACTTTTATCGAGATTAATAATACCAGTCTCAACACGGTTTAGTTTATGCGGTAATTGATCACTCACAATAACACCTCCGAAGTTTTGTTATGTTTAGTTGCTCCGCAGCATCAAGTAAATCAAAGTTGCACATAGGAAGAATCAACGAAGTGCCCCTGGCAGTCTTTGACTCTTTCTGTACCACGAATGTGGGGTCCCTGGCAATCATAGACCTAATCCGTGAACGGATCGCCCCACCTCCTTTTTAGAATTTTGTATTCCTTTTCCTGTTGTTTTCTTTAATGCGATTCAAGCAACAGTCACAACAGCACCTAACTCAGCTGCTTTTTCAACAGTTTGAGCTGAAGAGGCTATCAAGACTGGTGTGGCTGCAAGAAGTGAATATATAGCACCCATCATAGCGGTGTCTTTAACTCACAAAAAGATTAAGTCGTATGCCAGTCTTTGATTATTTGGCTTTATTGAAGTGTCTGAGCAGACGTTAGGACAATGATAGCTTATTCGGACCACCTGCGATCTATTCTCGCTTTAATGATATTTTTATACCACATTTATCTTTCGATACTAATTGTAGTTTTTTAATCAGACCAGGAGTCAAACTGATACTAACATGATAAGACATTTTATAATTATCATAGGTGATATAACTACATTTTTTCGACTTAAGCATTAATAACTCTCGTTCGTCCACAAACACCTTAAAGTAAAATTGATGTATCTGAGAGCAAAACAACGATTGCTCTGTAATCAGCAATAGCTCCTCTTGTCACACGAACTAGAAAGTGTATATCAACGACAGATTGTCTAAATGAATCAAACTGTTCCAGGGAAAATAATAGATCGGATACAGCGTTGTAAAATCTAGCTGTGATATTTGTAAACCAGAATCAACATTTCGACAACGTCCCATAAATGTCATCAACCAATGATAAACACATGCTACATGATTTTGATTAAAATTTAATAATATATCCTCTGCTGGTTCATGATGTCCATTTATTCTCATTAAAACCTGAGAAACACCGAGTTTGTTAACTATAATTATACTGTTTTTTGGCGAGGTTGTTCGTTCAGTAACTTGGAAAGAAATAAATGTATGTCGAGGTGCAGAGATACCTTTCTGTGAAGCTATATGCCCCGCAAATAAACCATTAATTGTACTTTTAACACTATCTGTAGCAATCGTCTACCATGATAAAATTGATTTACCACCATGACTCATAAAAAAGTCATTACTTACATCCACAACGAGTGTTTTGTTAGTATTACTTTACCAACATTAATAACAGCAGCAGGTCACTATATTACATCATCATCTGTAGCCTTTCGTACGAGTACAACTATATTCTTGGCTTCGAAAATAACCTTTTTGTCATTTCCACAAAATCCAAAAATATGTGAAAGTGGAATTGCACATGAAGATCTTCTACTCACATCTTTCAGAATTGATTGATGTGCTGCGAATCCTAAATTGAATTCTGTAATAGCACCATGAACCACTGGAACCAAACTGCGTCGTCAGCAACAGCTGTAACCTTTTATGGTCATATTATGTCATACGGTATGTTGTTAATTGACGGACCAGATGATCTTGAGTAATTGTTGTTTTATCTTGCTAGACCCAATATCGTTGTAGCAATATTTTTTCCCTCAATTATGTATGTAGCGCTGTCAAACAACGCCATAATGACGTTATTAAAAAACTATAACATCGACTCTATATTCAGTATTATCTATTTTTAAAATTTCACCTTCTACTTCAATAAATGCTTCAACAGGTAAGAAATATCTCCTTATATCCTGAATTTGCAGCTTAATTCGCCCACGTTGATTTTGCTGTAGTGCATCATAAGAATAATACTGAAAATCGCGTATAGACTCATCATTGAGTACTGGTGCGTCCATGTCAAATGCGGGATCCGATATACGGTTGCACATCTTTATTATATTTGCTATCGTCTAACACGAAGACCACTTCCTGCTATTAGACTAGCAGTCCTATTTTTTTTTTCTTTCTCAGCACCGTTAGTTTTGGCTGCCAACTCTACCAGTTTTTGATTTGCAGCTTGATGTATTATTTTACTAATATTTGCAGGCATCGTCACTTCAGTGTTAAGTAATTTTACTGACAGGTGTTCGTCGTTTCAATGGTGCTAGTCTATCCTTGATTGCTGAGAATGCTTTACCGGCAACATCACCAAACAGTACCAATACCCTTTTCATGAACAACATCAATAGCTTTCATTCCCATCTGCTTTGCAATCGGTATTGCTTTTGGGCTATCCTTCCGAATAGACCCTGAACAACATCGAGTCTATCACCGTATATCGCTCTTTAGGTTGGTAATCTAGAATTTATCACCCTGACCATTACAGATCCACATTGAGCATTATGTACGATCATCTTAATTTATTTTCTGCATCTAAATGTCATTGCGGTAATCATCAACGATTTCATCAATAAGAAATCAATAAACATGAAAATCCATGGTACCTCCTGTAAATATTCGTTGACAGATATTAGATGATTCATTCATGAATTCTTGACATTTATTGCCTGCTAGTTTTCCACCGATTAATATTTCTAATCGCTCAACATCAGCAAGAACATTAATGGGACATGGAGTAATAAGACCACTTCTCTGGTACACGTACCAATGCCACTTCCAGTTGCTTCTTCTTCCTCTACAATGGGTTGGTCTCAGTAGCGATTTTTCTGGTGATGATATATATTCAGATAAGGGCACTCTTTTAGCCTCATCGACTTGTCTCTCAAATTCTGCAAATTTATCCTTATTTTTACCGGTGATTCTAGGTATTTCATTAGACTTTCAAAATACAAAAGAAATCCATTTATTTAAACACTGGGATGTTTTGATGTAATTATTTATCAGGACGTGGATATCCTGTTGCGATAACTTCTATAAGTCTCTCTTGATTAAGTTTGAATCGGGTTGGTGGTTTTGGTTTTCGTTTTGACGTAACAAGATCACCACCGACCTCCTCACTAACTTAATCAACACTCAAGTACTGTTGTACTTCTTGTAATGTGGCTTAGCCGTAGCTATTTTAGTTAAAAGTTCTCGTATAATTTTGGGGGTTTTTTATTTTCTTAGTTCGCTCCGCTGTTTGTCCAGTCGCTTCAAAGGTTAGCTTTAACATTGGAAGAAGATCTTTGGTAGTCTCTATAATTGGTTTAAATAACTGTTCTGTACCTTCTGCAAATTCCACCTGAGACTCCCTACGTTATTGTAATTGCTGTTTGACAGCATCTCGGACGGGAAGATATTTATTAACTTCCACTAGCCGCTCTCGAGCTAGTATAGTTGTGTGAGATCCTCCTGCTATTATTGATATTACCAATGTTTTAATTCTATCAGCAGATAAGGTGAAACGACAAGCGTTGAGTGACTCGGCGAGTAAACATACACGCATAAAAAATGAAAATACAAATGTCGATGCAGAATGGTCAAAATGAACTAACCCAACTCGTCTGCCTGCCTGGCAAATTCGGGAATCAGAGAGTCGGGGTTAGAGGTCTTGGTTTAGCATTAATGCCCTTATATTTCACATTCGTATGAAGCGTTATTTTTCCTAAATAATGTCTCAAGCAAATGGTCAATTCACCTTCGCAGCTGTTCAAAATGCAAATGAAATAGAAGAGCAGTTGTCTCCCATGTCTCATCCGTACATAATATTTGTCATATTTCACCCTACCCCATTTTTCAGCTACAATTCAATCAATACTTAGCATAGAATTGAAAAAAAAAAAGATCAGAATATTTGTGTTTCAAGACAATCACTGAATTTAACGCACTTCATGTGCTTTCAGTTTGCTTGAACAGGGTGCATTTTTTTAGAATGATGAAGGATTAAAAAATAATTTGACCTCATTGCTATGAAAACATGAATAAACTACTTGTAAAATTTAAGAAATCTCCCTAATATAATGTTAAAAAAAACAGTCCTCTGTTGGCAGAGATGTTAGAAACATTTTCAACGTGTACCTACTTTTTAATTCAATGGCTCTTGTTGTTTTGGACTTGAAGACAGAATAGTAAGAGTATCAGTTGCCTCCCCTGTTACATACTTTGTACACGTTCTTTGTCAAATTCCCCGGCCTATATTTTTATCTGCAGTTGAGTCAATGCTTAAATAGAAAAAATAGCTGGATAATGATTACTGCCAATTATTGAATTTAGGGCACAGTCTGTACTGAAAGTTTCTTTCAAAATGGCACATGTAGGAATAATGATAAAGAGTTGACAACACAGAACTAGTTGTAACCACAGGAGTCTGCAGTTTTATCAATAAAGCACGACGAAATTTTTGACTACATGAAATCAAAAGTTGCGTCGTGCTTTATTGATAAAACTACAGACTCCTGTGGTAGTAACAGTATCCTTATCGACGATGACTTAATATCGTAGCCAAGAGATGGTATTCATATGCTGTCATACACGTTTATTTCCCTTGAAAACTGTCCAACGTTATATTCCCATGGGGGTAGGTAGTCAAAACGAAAGATAATCTAGAAACGAGTTAGTGTAACACAATTGTCACACATCAGCGCCGATAAAATGATCAAACAAAAACTTAGCAAGATTGAATTAAACTATGTATGCAGTCTGTATTACTACTGTGTGTAGAGCGTGTAATTAACATTGTACTGAGTATCAACTGTGTGTACAGTGCGCACAATTAAGTTTTTACCGAGTTTACATCATGTGTGTAGAAAGTATCAAATCTACTGCGTATCAAATGTGTGTGCTGTATGCTAGTAATTGACCTTACGCCAGACGATAGATCGCTCAGCCTAACTAATCACGTGACTTAACCTCCGACATACATGCAATATTTGGCAAAGAAATGTTTCACTTTAAGTGATATGCTTATTTAATGTGATTTGTATTATTCTTAAAAATATAAAATTGGAAAGTTGCATTAATTTTACTGTAGTAGACAATATTTATATATGTAATTTAAGTTCTTACATTAATAACCTAAGTGTTTTATTTCCGTAAATAAAAACAATAAATTGTAAAGCAGTTTAAGAACTTATTCCTATGAAAGGAAACTTGCTCCAAAAGATGCTGATGTATTTAGCAGATAATGTTATCCTTGTTATCTGATTTATGTTTATGCTTCATTGGAGGTATATGAATAAAAAATTAATAACAAAATTGTAAATAATTAATGTTTAGAAATATACTGTTGTACATAATAATTTTAAGGTCTACTATGTTCGTCAGATGGAATTTTGATCAATGATGTCTGTTGATATAAACATCTAGATGCATGCTTACTATATCAGAAGATAATTATTTGAAACCTTTAATTTGTATTTCTTTATTACTAATTACATTTTTGCATCCCCATCCTGCCTTCAACCATACGAGTAAAACGTCACTATAGTGTCTAAAAAGTCGAGACACAAAAACAAATAATTTTAGGACAAGCCAATAGTAAAGCGTACATTTTTTTAACTTAAAAAATAATGCAGGGTTGGATTCTGTGCTTCGTATGCAAAAAATAAATATATATCAAAGCCCGAAAGTTAGGAGATTCTCCACCTATATTCTTGAAACGTTCATTTTTGCATATATATTCTTTAATTTCAAATTCTTTTTTTTGCAAGCTATCAACTGGACATACTTTATGCAATCAAAAACGCTGTAATTGCCATCAATTGTGTCTTTATTCAGCTGATTGTACACGCGACAAGTGGTTATCAAAATTTTGCCTATGTTTCTAGAAAAGGAATACATCTAATTCCGCCATTTAGACGATCTGGATATTGACTGTCAGAATTACAATAGTTCTTTTCACCGTTATGTATTGAGAAATTAACATAGCATTGCACATTTTGTAAATACTTATAATCAAATTAATGCAGCTTGTTGGAGGAAAATGGCGGACTTGAGCAATGCATGAATGTGTCTATTTTACGCTCGCTGATTGGGTAATTGATCCAGCTTGATCGACAAGTGGCGATAGGTCAATTGGAACACCTTCCCGTGATGTGGTGAGTTCCGCATATGCCTATATTGGCTGAACCCAAGACTTGAACCCAAACTGTTACAACTCATTGTTTTAATACTAAGTAACACGAAAAAATGAAAACCAACGAAAATTAAAAAATGAATCCATAATATGAAAATCAAACACACATTATAGGCATAGATAATATAAATACCTCCCCTCATAAAGAAAAAAAAAATTCCTTTACATATTAGTCAAACATTTCTATAATTCGTATCGCATAGGAAACCATCTTATGCATGGTACAACATATATACAAAATAAAGCAATATTGTATTTCCATACACCTGATAGGGCATCAACAGACACTTAAAATCATTGATTAAAATCTGGAGCTAAAAGAAATGATAGATGCTGGGAATTGAGAGACAAAACTTCTGTATGTTTAACTTTACCATGTTCCAAAACATGCACTAAATATTTAACACAAGCACGACAAAACTCATTTTTATCTAAATAAATTATAAAATTTACATCACTGAGTCGATCTAAGAACTTCTGAATGGTTTCCAAGTCATCTTTGCATGTGTCGTTGTAGATTATGATGTCATGATTGTAAGCATAACTGTTCTAGATCAGATGTTATCATGTTCATTAAACGTTGGAAAGTTGAAGGTAAATATTCCATCATAAACAGTATCGGTTTATATTGGTAAGGTCCATCTGGACTTACAAATGCCGAAATGTCCTTTGCTCTATCTGTGAGTGAAATTTGCCAGAATCCTTTCAAAATATCCAAATTGGCGACATATTTGACATTTTCAATTTGACAATAAAGTCATCGATTCTTGGTATTGGAAATTAATATTTTGGTGATGGTGTTTCTATGACCAGGACACATACGGAAATTATTAACTGGATCATGCACAAAAATATATTCCGAAATCGGTCACTTTGTTCTACAAAATCATTCCCCAGAAAACATTGATTTTTGTTTCTCCAAACATTCTTATTAGAGAGGATTCGTCTAATAAGAATTTGTTTCACATGTGTATAACCTACAATTGTATCGTCATGGTAGATTTTATGTTCGTTTTGGAACAGCAAGAAATACTTGCTCATAATCAAATAATAATAATAGCTGTTTGAACTCGCTCTTCTTTTGTGGCAGCAGATGCGAAAGTTTCTGGTAAAGATTTGTCAGTATTTATAAGCGCCGGTGATAGGCCACACCAAAATCACTAATGTCCGATTTCATGCCATCGTTTAAATTGTCACTATGTGAGAACAGGTACGAATAAATTAACGGGATCCCGAATGGTCAAGTGGTCTAAAGCGTTGTCCGTTACGGATCACTGCCATCTCACCTCTGCCTGCATGTTTCGAGTCTAACATTCCGCGAATGTGGATGTGTGAGAAAGTTTGCCAGTAGCTTCTCGTAGGTCGGTGGTTATTGCGGCGGATTTCCCGGTTTCTTCCTCCACCATTAATAATGGCCACCATGTATAGTCAGTCTATCGTGTGCTAAAAAAAAAGGCGTTAAGTCCCTGAACAACAACAATCTAAATTAACATGGTTATCTCTTTGGTTATCTTTCGTATGTTTTGCCACCCAGAAGTATGAATGATGTAATTTAACACTTAGCCTGAACTTTAGCACAATGCTGAAAACTCATTTCCGTTGTATTTCTGGGAAGGCGAAGCTTTTACTATGGATTTAGTTATTATATTCCTCAAAAGAAAGCGTCTGGAAAATCTTGTGGACACCCATTATCGTCAACAATTATTGGTTTTCTGACATCTTAGGCAATGGTAGTGTGACAAAATGTATAGCATTTAGAAACATCACTTTTAATATTCAGCCAATCAAAATGATTAAACATGTGATACGTTTTACTATTAAACAACCAGCTGAAGGAGTTTCATGGGACAGACCAGGGTCTCAAACAAGCGTCACGTGGAATCATTTCCTGCGAAAACTACAACTGGAATTTGTATCACAATGCAATTTTTTTCACAACAAACCAGCTTTTATAAAATATTATGTTGTTAGATCGTTTACTTCTCGTTTCTAACATTTCAACTGGCTACCATTTATGTAAACCGCTTTTGTTCTATGAAAAGGTTCTAGTGATGAGGTTCTCGGGTCAATGTACTAGTCGTCATGCTGCCCTTTGGCCAATGTACTAGTCCAGATGATGCCCTTTGGCCAATGTACTAGTCCTCATGCCGCCCTTTGGTCAATATACTAGTACTCATGTTGCCATTTGGCAAATATACTAGTCCACATGTTGCCCTTTGGCCAATGTACCAGTCCACATGTTGCCATTTGGCCAATGTACTAGTCCACATGCTGCCCTTTTGCTAATGTACTAGTCCTTATGCTGCCATTTGGCGAATATACTAGTCCACATGATGCACTTTGGCCAATGTACTAGTCCTCACCTCATGCTGCCCTTTGACCAATGTACTAGTCCTCATGCTGCCCTTTGACCAATGCACATGCTACAATTTGGCCAATATACTAGTCCACATGATGCCCTTTAGCCAATGTACAAGGCCACATGCTGCCCTTTGGCCAATGTACTAGTCAACATGCTGCCATTTGGCCAATGTAATAGTCCACATGATGCCCTTTGGCCAATTTACTAGTCCTCATGCTGCCATTTGGCGAATGTACTAGCCCTCATGCTGCTCTTTAGCCAACGTACTAGTCCTAATGCTGCCTTTTGGCCAATGTACTAGTCGTCATGTGGCCCTCCTGGTGATTTGAGTTTTGAAGTCATTTGGCCAATGTACTAGTCCACATGATGCCGTTTGGCCAATGTACTAGTCCACATGATGCCCTTTGGCTAAGGATTGCCTTTGACTAAGGATTGCCTTTCAGTATGACTTGGGAACAAAATTTTGATAGCTCACTGGCCACTCGTTACGGGCTGGTAGCACAGTTTGACTCCAATTTTCCCATAAAGTCTACGTTTTTAACAAAATAACATATACTCGATTGGCTTCAGATTCGCTAGTTGCCATCTGAAACAAAGATAAGATCTCAGAATATTATTCCTGTGAGAAAACTAGCAATTTTCCTATGCCACATCCGATTAGAATTGAGAGAATGAGTAGTACAAAGAGGATCACTCTGAACAATACCTATTGATTGTTAATAATAGAAGCAAAAGAGACTTCATCAAAAAACTAACCAATAAATGTGTCAGCTAAAGAAAACATTCCTGATCAATATTATTCTCTCTCTCTCTCTCTCTCTCTCTCTCTCTCTCTCTCTCTCTCTCTCTCTCTCTCTCTCTCTCTCTCTCTCTCACGTAGCTCTTGTAAATCAAAATGCATGTGCTAGATATTTACCAAAGATTTCTGAATAGATCAAATGTTTTCATCTAAACAAGGCTTTTCAGTTGTTAGTTGATTAACCACAACCTCATCTCCAGCTAGATCATTACCTAGTAATAAATGAATACCTTCAATGGGCAAAGAAGTTAGCGCTCCTAAAGTCACAAGTCCCGAGACTTAGTCTGATGATAAATTTACATAATGGAGAATAAAATTAACAAAACCGCTTTTATGCTTATTAAGAACACTTTCACTTGAAGTCTTCTCCGATAAAGTCAAAGTACTTGATAATAACAGACATCGAAAAGCTCATGCTTCCCTTAATATTTTAAGAGGTAGGCTTGGCAAAATCACCAAGTGATACAGAACCTTTGAACATGAATAGGTCATAATTCAAATTTTAAAAAAATCAGACTGGAGTTTGTATGATCCAACAAATCAATTGCTTTCAATACATGAATGACCTTGACCTCTAAGATACAAGTGTTTGAAATGTCTCTCTATTTGTTCTGTTACTTATAGTTCAACCATTAGCAATCAGAGGTAACAGCCATTTCCTATTACAATAAGTATTTGCAAAAGCTAAGGATTTCTGATTAGTCTTGTCAGATATTTGAGTCCTAAAAGTTATGCCACTTTGAGATTTGGAAATACTCGTTTGAGACGGAAATTGTTATAAAATGATACTAAGAAGATTATTTGACAAATAAAGCCAATTAATGGTCATCAGCAGTACCTGTAGTAGCATTTTCTTAAGTTTCAACCTTTTTCTCATCAAGGAAAGCCTTGCCAACGCTATAGACACAATTCTTTAAATCTTCGACCTATACCAGTTTCTGAGGTAATCCTAATCTATCTAATAGTTGTTCTTTTCAAATTCAAATTCGACAATGATTTGACCACTTTTCGAAAATTCCTAAACCTCGGTTGGTATGTCAAAATCCTTCAAGATACATTCCTTAGCCACGTCATAATTAGCACTTTGTTGTACCGACAGTGAAGTGTAAACTTCTAGAGATTTGCTAACCAGTACACTTTATAACAAAGATGCTTTCTTGGCCATTGCAAATTTTCAGCAATTTTGAAAATATCTACATTTTCTTTAAAAGGGTATACTGTACTGTACTAACCTAATATCTCTGGTACCATCATCTTAAAAATAAAACTTACAACCACAGAGAATTAGTATTTAGAGTTATTTACTACACGACCCTTACAATTTATATAATACATTTGAGATGTTAGCAATCTGTAAGCACTTTCGACACTTCAGCCACCTGGTCCAATTATGTACTGTATATTAACATTCAGCCACCTGGTCCAATTATGTACTGTGTATTAACATTCAGCCACCTGGTCCAATTATGTACTGTGTATTAACATTCAGCCACCTGGTCCAATTATGTACTGTGTATTAACATTCAGCCACCTGGTCCAATTATGTACTGTGTATTAACATTCTATCAACTGTGTAAGCATAAGTATGCATAAACATCTGCATCAGCCATGTGTGCACGTTAAATCTTCTGTATGTGTCTGTACGGATGTGCAAGATTTTCTGCACTGCTATATTAGAACTGTTTCCACAACTTAATTATTATTCAAGACAAAATTTATTCGATAAAAATAAGAAAATGGTAATAAGTAAATAGACTTTATTTTCAAAATAAAATGTTGCATAAATATACAAGTAAAATAAACAAAATGACTTATCAAATATCTTTGAAACATGATTATTGTTCAAATATGTTGCAGTCTAGCTAACTTTCATCAACTCCAGGCATCTGAATCTGAGAAATACTATAAAGCTAAAACGAATAAGGCAAAATGTAATTATCTTTTCAAAACTAATTGATCAATTTCTTTACAATCTATGCTAAAATTAATAGAAGAATCTTTTGAAAAGAGACCTGGTCATGATTGATATTCCAATTTTTCTCTCTATTTAATATGCCAAAGCGAAAAAAAATTGAAAATACTTTAGATTAAAATGTTTTAAAATGATGGATTCAATGCACTGTACAAAATATTATTAATTTGAATCCAAACATTTTGAATTAACAGGGCATGTATATAACAATGTCTCTCAAGTACAATAAACATGACTGGCATCTTTCAAAACTTTTATTTGCTAAAACAATAATAATGTTGTTTTACTACTAAACAGCACAAATTCAGATCCCTTGATTGCATGTATGTGACGGCACATCTGGGCCAATGCAATTTGATATATATATAATTATATGCATATGGCAAATAATAGCACTTGCAATCACTGATCATTAACAATTTTTGTATGGTTGCTAGTTATCTACTGACAGACAAAATCTGAAAGTTCCAATGGCATAGTACTAAACATGGCACAAAGGAGTCATAATTCATATTTAAAGTTTTGAAAAATACACAAAAAATGGTATCAATCAGTTACTGATGCAGAACAGAGGTGTTTTAGCTTATGTTACTTAACGTTTTCAATTAAAAAAGGGCTTACAATAATGTAATTCCTATATCACTTACAGAGCATTTACTTTGCTTCTTGTATACTTGCTTATACATTGTGTCAAACTGCAAAAAACTCCTAATCTACCATTGAATAATGTGTCAGCAGATCAGGATCTATGTTGTTTGTTCTACTGATTACTCCTATCAAACTACCCAGACACATATCTGCTGGCAAATCTAATCCAGGTCTGTCAGTTTGCAATAGGACTTATAAGCAACTATATATAATCATAATAATAACAATCATCAGCCCCAATGTTTTGTACAATTGTCAAAAATTATAGATAAATAATGAAAAAAAAACCTGTTTGTAGTGTTGTTCACAATATTTAGTTGTTCTTTGGCATTTAATTAAAAACAAATGAAAAATGTGTAGAACTTTTCAGAAATATTTCCAATATGCCCTGAAACTACATTTGTATGCAATATTTCCAAATATAGCTTTCAATTTAATATTATAGTATTTACAGAAAAATAATGTGTAGGCAAGAGGAAAAAAAATGCACCAAAATTACATTAACTGTAAAATTGTCAAAATGAAATCATTCAACCTGCAGAAGATAAAGAAAACAACATGAAGAAATGAATTAAAAATGCAAGTGAAAGAAAAATAATTATATAGTTATGGGTAATTTCTGTCTGCATCAGGAAATTACATGACATGCTTTGTTTCAGCACATTTCAAAGTAAAAAAAATTGTGGAAGATTTTCTGCAAGTAATATTAATGAAATTAATTTGATTATGAATGTTAATGGATGTATTAGCTATTTTCCATCATATTTGCCTTCTTCCTATGCATATTTTTGTTGTAGCTTACATAAACTTGTGCATTCATGGAAGAAACAAACTGCATCTAAGATAAAAGTTTCTCAAGACCTTTTAGTAACCTAAATTAACTCCTTTTTACTAATTATTCATACTTTTTCTGAATTAAAAATAGATTTTTCTTAAGTATTATAAAAAATATGAATGTTTCCTTCATCAACTAAATAATTATACTTGGCTTTAAAACTGCATAGCTTCACTACATACCATTTATATTAACTGAAATTCAGCCACATTAAATCTCACATATGAAATTGCAAAAAAAAAATTAATCTGAGATGGAAAAATGTTTCTACCTTATACAACTGGTTAAAACACTAATCTAAGCAGCAGTACTGAATTCTATAGAAAAATACATTTAATGAGATTGTTACGAATAAAAATATGAAAAAAAATCATAAATTGAAAAGAACACATTATTGGTGAAAGATCAGGTATAACACCCTCGATACAAGGACTAAACCCATTCCAATCTCTTGTTCAAGGCACCATATTAATATTATAATAAATTCACAAAAAATAGTAACATGCATGGGAGTAAATTCATAGATTTCTCAATGTATCCTCTGAAGAATAAAACATCATAACCAAAGAAAAAGGTATATTCAAAACAAAAATCTCATTAATATAAAAAGATTGCCTTCCTTTGTTTCAAAATTAAAAAAAAATCAGTTCTAATTCAAACATCTTGTGCTTTGTGTTTAATGTATTTTCCATCTAATTTAATTTTAAGAAATTCTGGAAAACTGAGAATGAATGATCCAAAATAGAAACTCATAAAACTGAGTTTAGTTTTTTAAAAGAAATAAACAGTTTTGCACCATTAAACTTTCCTCAACAAAGTTTTAAACAAAAACAAGACCATGAAAATTTAACCAATAAAAAATTAAAATCAAATATCTTAGATAAAAAAGAGCAAAAGGTTAATTTTAATAAAGTAAACTTATCATGTTTAATTCAGGATATGTAGACGTACAAATGGCAAAACATAACTTCTTGTGTAGATTGACCAATTTTATGAGGAATAAGTTGAACAAAAAAACTTTCCATTCACAAATCAAAATAAGGCAGATTAAATTATATTCTTTGGTGTCTTTTTGGGAAGGCAAATCTTAAAAAAGTTAGTACACTTAAAAATGACATCTTAGAACACAATTAAGGCACTAATTTGCAAGTTTAAAAAAGTAAATTATGAAAAAATGAACACAATATGCGTAGTTTAAATCTTTAACACTGCTTCACAAATTGACATTTGTTTTTCAGATGAACACATACTAAGGCAAACGTGTATAAATTTTCGGACAAAAATTTAAAAGAAAAAGGAAAAAATGGCATTAATGTAGTTGCATGATTGATTCAGCAGTTTTGTCCAATAAATATATCAAAATGAAAAATCCCTACTTGTCCTATAAGTTTGCTATTAAATCTTAAAACACAAATTAAACCTGTTAAATTTGGTAAACTTTGTAAACAAATGTGTATTTTAGTTTTTAAAAATTCATTGTGACATTAAGATGAACTGGTTTCGGTAGAAGCTAGTAAAACATTCCCATATTAAAGTTACTTTCATCTGACTTTTACAAATGAAAATGCATACCTATGACTTACCCATTACAAAAAAAATTGAGAAATATGGAAATATCAAATTATCTCAAAACACATCTTAAATATTTAAATTTTTTACTGGTACAGGTTTTCTTCCAAGATGAAATCTAATCAACCTATTTTGCAATGAAATGTGTGTTTATAAATTTGCCAAAATAATAGTTAAATAATCTTGTTATGAAATTCTAAAATTTTTTAATGCAATGAGTATATAACATTATATTCCAATTATCAGTTCTCATTCTTATTCTGTTGCAATTTCAATACATTACCTGTTTACTTTTTTTTCCAATAAACAAACACTCAATTTGTTCATATGCTAACATTTTTGTCAAAGAATCATGAATACTTTGCTATTTCAATATATTTCATATAAACATACAAAAATGTCAAATCTAAAATTCTTATATATACTTTACACAAAAACAAAGTTTTGCATAAAATTATGTTTTAGGGCACATTATGATCGCTGTTAAGTCATAACTGCATTTGCAAACTAATGTTTTATTTACATAGACCATGTTCAACTATAAATGATGGTCACGAACAATATCGAGGGGAAGGGAAGGCAGTTTATAACATGATTTTACAAATACATCATAACAGTATAAGAAAAAAAAATTCATGTCAAGGAAACTGCTTACAAGGGCATCTTGGACACTTATCAAATATCTCCATTGCTTCAAAATGCCACAAACTGTCTGTTTTTTTTTTTTTTCTTTCTACAAGAAAAATAACGTCAAAGGTCCAAGCTTTACAGACTTAAACAACTGTAAACTGTACCCAGTAATACATTTAAAACAAGTGGTACTTCAAACTAAACTTCCGAATCTCCAAAATTCATAGCTGTCAAAATACTGCTCAATTTACACACTTTACCCCCATAGTATTCATCTATGCATGGAAGTTACTATGTTTGGGGGATGGGTCTTTTTGTTGGTGCTGTATAAATTCCAAATCTTCTATTATTTCTGTTCAGCTACCAAGTCATCAGCTTTCCTGAATAAAATGTTTCACACAAAATATGTTCCAGGCAGAGGCAAGAAGATTTTGAGGCTACAAAATGGTTCCCAATCCATCATTTAATTTATATATTATTTACACCCATTATCTAGTGGGTGACAACATAAGCCTCCTGAACAAAACTGCCAACATTAAAGTTTCTACTCCATATTAGACTGCAGTATTTAACTCTTGAAATATTTATTTGGCTTTTTTCTTTTTTTCACAGGCTGACCAGATCACAATACTATTGATACATCATAACCCTCACCAAACCATCATGATGCTTCCAATAGCTACACAAATATCAAAGTTTAGGAAATAACTCCATTTACTCTGACTATGCTCTGTCCTTCTCATTAGAAAACCACCAGCTCTATACCACTGATCTAAACAGAACAAAACTAAACCAGTTTGTTTCCATGGCAACCCCCTCACTCATCATCTTTGTCTTTCTGGGGCTTCAGATTGCAGGCATCAAAAAGTTCATCAGGAGTGTAACCTAGCAAACTCTGAAGATCACATACAAATCTATACACATATCTCTTGCCAGCTGTTTTATGGATAATGTTTTTATCATAATAATATCTTAACCCTCTGCTGAGTTTCTCGTAGTTCATTTTAGGCTTGTTTTTCTGAATGCCCCATCGCCGGGCCACCTCATCTGGGTCTGACAGCTTGAATTCCCACCCATCCCCTGTCCAACTGATGAAATGTTGACAGGTGTTGTCGGTCAAAAGTTTCAGCAAAAACTGCCACAATTGAATTGGGCCACTGCCTGCCATAAGAAAAGAACAAAAATCAAACTTTACAGCTTTACCTAAAACAAATGCCACAGACTCCTATGACCTAATTTTAGCACTAGTAGATATTTGTCACATGGTTTATCCCTTCAATAAAACAATATCAAAAGGACATCACCAGTTGCTGCACAAAGCTGTCATGGCACAATTGTTAGTTACTCTTGACTCTGCATTATATTTTAAGTAAAAATTCTATATAGATAACAAGTTACCTACAATTAAGAATAAGTGGCACTATGCAGTAACTGTGTAACAGTGTTGCTGCAGCCTCTTATGTAGAATGAAATTAAGTTTAATTGTTTTTTTTATATGCAAGTCTATATTATAATTCTCAGTAGACTATCTTAACACTTTCTTTTACAAATTATTAAAAGGGTAAATGGCAATTACATTTAGTAATTCATATTTAAAAGGGAGTATGTGCTTACAAATGTATCCATAATACATGTATGTAACTACATTTTTTAAAGTTTTTGTCAAATGGTGAAAATCAAACTTTACCTTGGTTGTTGCAATGTAAAGCCACATACCAAATAGGTTTTTAATATGTTTAGTAGGTAAAAAGACAAGTGAAAAATTATGCAACAAAAAGTGATGGACAAAAATGGGTAATTTTGTATATCTCATTTATGTGATAGGTAATAAATGCAAGTAGTGGCTATTATTGTGGTCACTTTTGTTTTGATATCATCTTTGGGAGCCCTTACAATATCTCAAGTTCTCTCACAATACAATACTTTTAGAGCATCCAGTATACCAGGCATGAAAAATGACTTTCTGATTTCAAAAGATTTGGTGTTTTTAAGAGAGTTGGCCTTCAACACAGATTAGTCTTGATACATACCTGAGTAACCCAAAGCTTCGGCTGGGAATAACCTTTTCCCATCAGGCTGTCCAGTCATTTCATTAGGGCTGTGCAGCTGTGGAAAGCTAGTGGGCCGTGGTGGCAGCAATTTGTGTCTGAGATCTGTTGGTTGCTGCCAGTCTTGTTGGTTGTTACCTCCATAATCTTGTTGGGACCAGGGGCATTCCTTTTTTATTGCTGGCACTGTCTGGAAGGATTGCTGCTCAAAGTATGTGTCCTGGGTATGAGCTTCTGGAGTCATGAATTGACCTGATAAGAATCAAATAACAAGCAACTTTCAGACATAATTTCCTTTACAAAATTGCCTTATGATGCAAGGAGAGTAAAATAAAATATTAAAGGTCATCCAGACATAAATGCAGTGCTTCTGTTTGTTTGAGATAATGGATACAGATTATATTTTTGTAAGCAAACAGGAAAATTTGAGTTAACTCAATTTAAGATAAGATTGGATTATCTGCTTAATTATATCTGATTTGAAAACCCTCTCCAACAACCTTTAACAAAATCTTACAGTTGATGACATTAACTGTATGGTAAAATGGTGATGTTATGGCTGCAATATTCTCCCATACCTTTCAAATTTGTTAGAGGAAACATTCCCCTAATAGACAACTTATTCTAATATAAATTATTAATGTCATCCACACAAAATCCAGTTCTTCATGTGGATCCAGATAATGGAATACTTGACTATATTGCAATTCATATACCTCTCGTGCACATGCTTTTGGGCATCGGTTGATGATAGGCTGGATAGAACTCTGTGTGGGCACGATCCAGAAAACCTGGCTGCGCACTTTCCAAACTGTGGTAATCTGTGACATCCTCAAAGCTTCCTTTTATTTCACCTATAGTTGGGACGGGTTCCGATATCTGGTACGACCCTTAGAAAAATAAATTTTAAAAACTATATTGCCTGTTGAATTTTATAATAGAGTAACAGCAATCTGATTTTAAACATAACATTTTACTATATGCATGTGTAGAAACAAGCCACTCCCCACTACCACTGCTGCCAGTTTGATTTTCCCATCAAGCTTCATACCAAATTCCATCTTCATCCTGACAGTTGGTGTTGATACAAAGGCCTATGATGTTAATATTATTCGATTTTCTGAACACTCCAATTCTGAAATCTCCAAAAGGATAGTCAGTAACATAGCACCTTATCTTGAAAATCAAGGAGAAGTACTCAGATTATTTTCCATAAATTTCAGGACATATTGGTAAAAAGTTTATTTACTTTGGAAGATTCTTGATTTTACACAAAAGTTGTAAAAGTTCATCTTGTCAATTTAGTTTCTTAACTTCAAAGAATAATATCCCAAATCATGGATTTTTTTTTTAAATTTTAAATTTTTAAATTTTCTAGCTATGACTTTTATTTTAACAATTCTATCATATTTAAAACCTCCGGATCAAAGCAAGCTGGAAAGTGTGAAAGATTTGACACAGAACCATGGAAAATTGCACAGACATCAGCATCCAAACCAAATGTCAAAAATACTTATCAATTCTGAAAGTATCCAGACTTTGTTTGCCCAACCCAGCAAAATATTTTAAGAGAAACATGTTAAAGTAATATATTTTCATACACTGAAGACTTGTGTACCCAAAAATTTGTTTACATATGTATTTAACAAAGTATTTGACTGTTTTAGTCTTTAGAGAGAATTCAACATCAACAAAATCTAATAGAGTGACATAAAAATTTGGAATAAATGAATATACAAATACTTCCTGGCAAATAAAGCATCACAGAAAAACTGAAAACATTGATGACTTTTTTTAAGATCTGAAATGAAATACAACATTGGGACTAACAGCAAAATATACCTTTTTGTGATATATTCAACTATACTCACCAAGTAAAATTGCTATTATGACCATATTAATCGTTTTTGCCAAGTTGCAATTTAAGATAACATAACATTTTAAAGAAAATCTGTATCATTATGAGAATTCATTTTCTCAGACATTACAAATTTTTCAGCATACTGTTCATTATTCTAGAACTTTTAAAGTTGCAAAACAACATCAGCTTACCTTTTGTATCAAGGTAGGACTGTGGGCTAGGAACCTGAGCTATTGGCTGTTCTGTGGGAGAATAGCCTACAAGAAAAGCCAATAATGAAACATTATTACTAAAATACAAATGAATTGTGAAACATAAGAAAAGGGAGACAACTTAAAAAATTAATAAATTATAATATTGAATTATACCAATGATGTTAACTGTTTGGCCACAAATGCTTTATCTTCTAGAGTCTGTGATAATTTAAAATCATTTGTAAACTTTAAATTCCTAATAAAAATATAAGTCTAACTATAAAATTGACTTAATACATATCAGTTCTATATCTATTTAATCTACATTAATAAAAACTAGCAATGGCAAGAAGTTTATTCTTTTAAAAGTGTTCCCAGAATTTAAAGTTTTTAAAATAATTACACGTAAAAGTCAGAAGTAGATCCAAGTCTACAAACAGCATGAATAACTTGTCTGTCTCTATTAAATCTGCATCAATACTGCAATTTATTTCTTCTCAAATTGTTCCCAGGATTTAAAGCTTGTAAAACAATTTATATCATTTTCATCATTACATTTAACATTAAACAAGTCACTATGAACAACTATTTAATCTCATAATTTCAAAGTTTTAAGTATCAATATAATGGTTTTCTACCTTGACTAGATGGGAACAAACACTCCCCAAATAGCTGCATACAGACTGGTTCACTGTATGTTGAAGGAACATTGCTCACAGATGCCTTATCCTCTGCACAATCTGAAAGAATCAATTAAAATCCACCAACTAAAAGGCAGCTCTACAGATATTGTGTATTTCTGAGAGAGTGACAGGTATAAGCTAAGCCATTTGCATTTGAAAAGAATGTTGGCATACCTCTATGTTATTTTCATACACTATAGATGAAATTCCTTTAGATATAATAGCTGTGGAAATTGCACATGATCTAAGTACACACTATCCAAAATGACTGCTCCCTTGTGTTCTAAAGATCAGCTTGAATTAGTCTAAAGAACACTACCTTTTGTGGTTATAAAAAAAAAGGAAAACAAATTGTCAGACCAGACAATATAAGCTTCTAAAACTGCAATGAATTACAAAATATATAAATATAAAAAAGCTGTCTGCTCTTTTGCATCAATTTACTTTTGAAGTGCAGGCAGTGAAAATGACCAAGCACAGCTAGCAGGTTTTTGATAGGTGCACATCTTTTGAAAGTGAATATTAGCTAAAAACTTGGCACACTTCACAGTCTATGACCACTAACTATGACCCATTAAATGAAATGAATCCCCATCTGAAATACTATAGAAAATACTGAAACTATAAATCAAATTAAAAACATAATAACTTACTAGTTCCTCTCTGCAAAATATCAAGGTGCTCCCATAAGATATCTCCCATGAATGGTGGTGCTAGTTTCAAGAAAGTGTCTTTTTCCATCTTACACAGTTCTCTCCCTGACAGCTTAAAGTTGGACTGATTCACACCAAAAAGAGAAAATTCACGGATCGCCCAATTCAACCAAAGGGACACATGCAATTCCGTCCAGGTGAATGCATCTGAAATATAAAAATTTTATTTTTTGCATAAGAGTGATGTTTAAATTTTTAGATTTATCAATTAATTTTACATTGTTTTATTCTTACAAATTATATAATGAATGATTCATTTCATATTTGTAAGCAAATCTCACACATGAGCATTGTAAAATAGAAACCAAAAAATATTTTAAAAATTGTAATGTCTGCTGTGTATAAAAACCTGAATTTATGATATTTTTTTAAAAAGCACATGTGAAGTTCTGGATAAAATAAAATCTGTTATATTTAAAATATTTCATTGTTATATCATAAAACTTTTTTGTAGCTGATTGCTAAATATCCCAGGTACAAAATTATACCAGGTAGATACCAGAAAGGTATGAACACATTGCAAGGATTTGTGATATTTATACAGACTAATAAAGTGATAATGATTGAAATGCAAATGTACGATTGGACCGATTTTTTAAATTTTGTCCGCTGGGTATTTCTCATTTATTTTGATCATAAAATAGACAATAGCACCATCCACAGACAGTTATCAATATCAAATCAAGCAAAAGGAGTAAATTACAACATCTATTACTACTGCTCAAATTTTATGAGGGATACACCTATGCAATGGCTCACCAAGTCAGTTTCTTTTAATTAAATGCATCCCTTAGGAAAAATATTAAATATCAATCTAGTTCAAAAAATAATTTCTTTGACCTTTTAGCTGCCCCTAATAAGAGAAATTACTTTCTCAATTGGTTTACTTGCCATGCAAGTGCTAATGAGGGGTTCCCATGGGGGATATATGATAAGCACCATCAAGAGTCTTAATTGATGTTGCATGGAGGTTCACAAAGGAAAACTAGAAGTCACAGAATACCTCTTTCCATTTAGTTAAGTGCAATTAATATTATTTTAATATGGCTAGGCTATAATTGTTCCTTCAATAACCCTTTCTTTCACCAATCACAGACAAATCACATGGCTAGGAAAAAAGTTGCTGCTGCTAATCGTAATAGTATCTGTGTAAATTAGTCAAGGTAACGGTGCAGATACTGCTCCTGCAAAGCATCCAATAGGCAATGGATAGAATGATCAGATTGAAAATGTCACTGGATGTTGGCCATTACAAAATTAATCAGTTCATTAATCCTCATTTACAAAATTAGGTTTTTAACCCAAGGGAAAAGACAAGTATAAGTGTGGGAACCAGATTTGTGAATTTATCCCCAAATCAGTAATACTGCCTGTGGTTGGGAAGTTAAACTCCATTAACAGTTGTTTTTATCAAAAATAATATCTCTGTCCATCACAGAAACAAAAGACTGGGTATAATAACATAATAAATTGCTTCAGTTTACTGAATATATTCACTGCATAATATGATGCTGTCAGGTCCAAGTATGTTAGGAGTAATCAATAGAAAGACCCTGATTTGCAGGCACATTATATTAACTAAAACAACCATAATTATTTTTTCTTTGCCTGGGATTCACCACAGCAGCCAACTACTGCATATGACATAATGGGATTTAAACCTGAATAATTTCTGTTGCTTGTTTAACAAAGTGGCTAGTAAGCGAGTCTGGCTATTACAAATATTTTGTTCTTGATAAAAAAAACCTTTACAATTAATTTATAAAGGCATTCTCTTTTAGCAGATATCTCTTTATAATGAAAACCATATAATGAACACCTGTCATAAGATATTTCAAAAAAGTACATCTTCATATATTTCTAATAGGAGTCATGTAGACTCTGAAATAAACTTGGAGGTAACTGGGATCATGTGAAATGGGGAAAGTTTTTGGCAAATAAACATGAAGAAATGCAAAATAAGGTTCTCATAATTAAAGATAACTGCTGAAAAATACATTTGATATATCTCAAGTATCAATCAAAAGCTACACTTACAATTTTAAAGCAATTCCTGAATTTTTGAAAGAAAACAATTTAAGAAACCAAAAAGTTTCAACAACTTCAATCTCTTACATATTACTACATCTGATGACACATCATCAATTGTTGTAACATCAGTAAGGATGCTCTTGTGTGACAATAATTGTCTGCAATAAGCCAGCTCAAAATGGCCTTAACAATGTCTTTTTCAGCACTTAAAAAAAACGGGATATAAACAACATTTATAAAATTAAATTTTTAACATTTACCTATTTGACTTGTATATAAGAGAAAACTATCCCAAAAACAAAGTTACATGGTCCCTTGATTATCATTTAACAGGTTTTATGTGTTAAACAAAAAGATGTGTGAATCAGAAATACTATAAGACTGTATCAAGCCATCTTCCATAGAAAGCCATCATGGTTTGCCAATACTGGATAATTGGTATTGCAAAGTAACCTTTAACATTACACACTGTAATTTTATACTTGGGGTTTTTAACTTGAACTCTATTACTCCTAAATCTTCAAAGGAAACATGGGAGTGGGTACATCTATGTGTACTTGATTGCATGCATACAGTAGTGCGTGGGCGATGCTGCACAAATCCACCTACACTCTTTCCAAAATAGTTCAAGATTTTTGGATGCTGGGGTATTATCCATATGTGCACAAGTCATTAGAATTTTTGAGCAGTTTTACAGGGCATGGGGGGGGGAGGGAGCGGGAGAAGAGAGGAAGAGGGAACTCAGAAATCAAGGTATAAAAAAATATGGGTACATCATCACAATAGCGAAGAATGGCATAGATCATGATAGGAATGAAGGCCACAACATTATAGAAAAAATCAATGAAATACAAATTACAGTCAGCACACTGTTTAAAACTTACTACCTTTTCTTTTAAAAGAATTCTCTCCACTGGTTTTGACTTTAAAAAGAGAAAGTTACAGTGGTAGATATTGCTCATGTGAATTATTTGTACTGAATTTTTTTTTCAGTTTTCTTTTTAATACCAACCTTTTGGAATGCCCAGTCTTTGCTGTTCCTTCTCAAAAGTTTTGAAACTTTCGAGAAGTGCTTGGGACATTTTTTGATTTGTCCCTGGGGTGAGGGGAGGAACTTGAGTGGAGGTGGGAACATCTGAAAAATAGAACATTAACAAAGTTAACAATATAAATTTTCTGCTGTGACATTAGATCTAATTTCATCTCTACAATTTTGAGACAATGTTGCAACATGGAACAAACATAAAGAAAACTTTGCATTATTTTCAGCAGGAATTTCACTAGCCTAATCAGCTTTTGCTGTCAAGTAACACAATAGATCAAGGGACAATAGTTTGTCCTCAAGTACAATAGATCAGAGGAACAATAGTTTGTTGTCAAGTACAATAGATCAAGGGACAACTGCTTGTTGGTTTGTAACAGTACATTCAATATATTACAGACTATATCATAATGATGAAATGATGAACTTCCAAAAAAAAATATTGAGGTAGCTAATATAACCTGGCAGACAAATTACTCACCATACAGAATGCATTTTCATGAAATCATAAATTCTGCGCGGTCAAGAGGAAATTTATACCACTTATGTTTTAGGAGAAAATGATAGAAATGAATTCCAAAAGTACAAAATCATAAAATTACATTAATAACAATATTCTGTGTCACAAATTTACAATACAATGTTGCAAGCTTTATGTTTATTTTAGTTTTTATAATTTTTAATAATAATAATAATAATAATAATACTCCACTCCCTCAATAAATCAAACTTGCTTATAATACAAGATCAGGTATGAATCATATAGTCTTATAATTAAAATTCCCTCCAAAATTTATGTCATTCTCTGAAAATGAAAACAATCTTGATCAAAACTGGGGATTGAATCCTTAATAATTATATAACTTTCCAAAACAGTAGGTAGTCCTGAATCATCATTATGAAATTCTCAGCTTTAAATAAATATTATTTAGTTAAAATCTTTCTTAATACATCTTAATAAGTATTCCAAAAAATGTTGATCAATAAAAATGTTCATGAGCTTACCAGAGACAGCAATGTAATTAAAAAAAGCCATTCCAATTAAACAAGTTTTATCAAGTGAAATTTATCATGTAGTTCTATCTTTTATACCAGGTTTTTTTGGGGGAGGTCTCCATTCCATTGCTTCTTAGCTGTGAAGCTTATGGTGCACAGGTAAAAGGTCCAAATCTAAAGTGCAGACATAGATGGCACATTCATCAGGCAGCACTATTATTTTGATTTGGTCACAAAGTTCTCCAGGATTCCCACACAAGGCCCAGCCCAATTTCCTACTACCTTCTCAACAAGGTGTGAAATTAGGTTCTTTCACTCTAAGCCCCAGGTAGGTTGATTGGATCCCTAAGTGACAAGGATAAGTAGGACTGAATGTGCACCAGGTAACAATAATAAAGATGTTCTTTTAATCTATTATTCTCTAATAAAAGTCCATATTGAGGAGAAGTCAGCCAAGAAATTACCCACTGTGAATTACTACCAAGCAAGGTGACATCTTCAGTGAAAATGTGCAAAACATTTCTCCAGATACAAAATGCAAAAAATACATAGGGTAGAACCAGAGTATACCATTGTAGCAGCTTAATGAAATAAAACATTTACATGGGGAGTACACATGTGGTTAAACAATATTTCTTATGATAGTAACTTAATTCACTATAGGTACTTGTGTATGAATTACTCTGGTTGTTGTATTAGTGATTTCTCAATCAAATATGAGATATTTAAATTTGTTTAAAAGCCTTGGGTGTTTCAATGTTAGGACCATGTGTAATTTTGTTTACTTCAGTCCTTCACTTCTCACAGGTAAACATATTCACTTAAATTCAAGAAATACACCAGAAATATTTTTTTTAAAAATAGCTGTATTTGACTTTGATGAGTGATAAGGACATTTTTACTTCCAGTTTTTTTTTTAGTTAAAATAGCAAACCAAATTGGGGACACAACACAGCACAAACACCTCTAAATTCAATGAACTCATCGGAAACATGTACCTAATTGCCTTAGGTTCTTTTCATGAAAATTCTCAAGCACTATTGCCTAATATTTTATATAGTTCTAAATGCCTCAGAAAATTAAACTTGTAAAACAAAGTTTGAAATAATAGGAAGTGTTACAATGAGGGACTTGATAAAGAGGAAGTGCTGCACTATAACAATGCACAATTGTTACAAATAAGTCATTGATTGTACAGAAATACATTATGCAAATACATGTATTTGCAAATGGAAAATTGTTGGTACATACTAGTCACAAAGTAAGATTGCACACATGGGTAATCTTCACTTTCTAATAATTATGTCAACAGATTAGTCCAAAATCCAACCTTGAATTCTCAACATCTGTGCTGGAATACTTGATAAATCCTTAGTAAATGGGACTCAGAATGGACTTGGGTGATTATTATTAAGCATTGGCCAAAATAAGGATTATGGTAAATACTTCATCCAAGCTAGGAAGTGGACTTCAACTGCAAACTGCACAGACCCAGATCTGCCATTACATAATGTACTTGCAGATCTGGATTTGTACAGTTTGTTAAAAGTTTTCAGTAGAACAAACAATACAGATGGCTGATTAGGATAGTTTTATTGTTGTACATTGTTTAACTCCATGTAAAATCAAGTCTACTCATATTAACCTTAACTACTCATATTAGCCTTAACTCTGTATGCAAGAGGTATTCTCCAAAGTTAGATCAGAGTGTTTGCCTACCTATGGTACCAATGTGAAAAAAATGTATATGGACCACAAAAAAAAGTTGAAGGGCATTGATTTGTGGCTTCATTTTTTAACAGCTGCTATGATGACATTTTAAATCTGAAGTACTTGACAAAAAGAGACACTTTTGGGTCCACTTTGATCTCCCTGCCCAAATTCTAGATCTGTGTCTGTGCAGTTTGTTAGGAGTAACCAGTAGAAAAAACACGTAACCAGTAGAAAAAACACAGACTGGGATATGGAGGTTCATTATGTTATGGCAGATCATCTTCGTTGTATGCAGTTGTGCTAAACTTTTATGCAACTATATACTGGTATATCATAATGTTTCTAGAACTGACAGATAATTTCAAGTCTTTATAGTCTGGAATTTGCCAAAGTGTCATTAAAATTGATCAATCATTTAATAAACAAAAATCAATGATACTAAATCTAGATAAAAGTTCAAAACAAAGTAATAATTGTCAACCAGAAACCTTTGGACTTCTGTGAAATTTTACATCAATTTACAAATTTCAATTTATTTCTGAAGCAATGATTAAGTAATATTCATGTGAACCATTAGATGTTTTATTCAGCTCAGAAAATAAAGTGACTTTTTTATGTATATAGTTGATAGGTTTGTGTTCATTGGAGTTTTCAAGTGCACTATAACTAACCTCAGTGTATAGATATCAAAAGTCTACAGTTCTTTATTTCTCACTTAAAGTGAATGTAAATGCAAGTGCCCCAGGCAGTATAAGTGATGCAAACAAAACTAGAAGATGTATCCATTAAAACAAATGATCATAGCATTTATCTGTAATCAGGATACAAACTGATTGTCTTACCAATAAAAATAAACCCATAGCATAATATTCTCTCACTTATGGGTCAAGTTCAACTGCAAAACTGCACAGACCCAGATGTGCATGATTCATCACAGACCAGGGCCTGATATTTGTACTCCCAACAAAACAATAAAGACCCAAAAGGGACATTACCCAACAGTTGCTAAGGATCTAATTTTGTATCTGATCAGACACAGTATAAAAGGTAATCTATTGGCCCATACTCTATAGATTATCTGTACTTCAATTACTATACAGATTACCCAAAATAAAGACCACCTTTACTATACAGATTACCTGTACCATACAGATTACCTGCATTGTACAAGGCAAGCAGATTGCCTGTACTATACAGATTACCTGTAGCATGCAGATTACCAGCAAAAATGTTGATGAAACCAGTGTACAACTGTACATCACATTTTTTCCAGAGCTATGTGTGTCCTTGATTTAAGGTGGTTCTAGTTGATTTAATGAAAGATTTTCTTGACATGGATATGACCCCTGTATTATATTCATTTTTTACACATGTACTACACAAATTATTCCTCAACCTCAGTTCTCTCAAGGCATGTCCTGAAATCTTGTTTGTTTATTGTTTATTTCTTCTTATTGCCTCTTATATGCATGCATCAATATTTACATTTATCCTATACTGCAAGAAAAATATAGATCACATTTCTGTCAGAAGGTATATTTAAATTTTTCCAAGGTGGGGTGGGGGTCTGGACCATGCAAAAAAAAATCTTACTGAGTTGCTGATAAAAAAATCATTCTATTCATTAGTTTTAAAAAAATCTATTATATTAAGACAAAAGAAACAAAATATCAGTGTTAACAAGAAGATCCCAGGCAAATTTAATTTAGTATTTCTTAAAATAGTAAAACTATCTGTGCACATAATTTAATTGGACATTTACAAATGAAACATCATATAGACTGAAAACATGTATTTTGTGGCAATAAAAAACATCCATGTTACACAGTTGTTGCTACAGTATGATACAATCAGAATGAGTCACCATGACTTGTTCCTATTTCTGGTAAACATGGAACCAGTACATACAGCATGTCTGACATAAGAAACATCAAAGGTATTAAGCCTGTTTTGTCCATGTTAATAGGAAGTACATGGCTTTTTATGATTTAATTACAAATTTAGAACCCTCAAACATCATCTCTCTGGACTCACCCAGCACAGGACCTTAACCTGGGACCAATATAGTGATAATTTTAGCTGGTTAATCATACCTTGTAAAATATATGCTGACAGAATTATAGAGAACATCGGAATGCCATAGTAATACTTTCAAATCATGTTTTTTGGATTAGCTGCAGAAACAATGTTTCCATGTTATGTGGTATCACTGATATCTGATGCTCTTGGACTGGCAGAATCATAAAAATTAGGATCAATAGCACAATTCAAGCTTATGATGTGATCATGTTACACCCATGTGCACCATTCTTGAGCAGACAGTTCAGTTTGTATAACCCATTCATGACAAGATTATTTTTTTCTGCACTCCTGGCAGGAAATTCAACATAGGCTCCATACTGTCAAATAATAAATTCCTATCTACCATTCTAAATATCCTATATAACCACTGGGGGGGGAATTCAGATAATATGTTATGTGCAACATATATTGATCC
Source organism: Potamilus streckersoni (assembly GCA_016746295.1). Classification (NCBI taxonomy): domain Eukaryota; kingdom Metazoa; phylum Mollusca; class Bivalvia; order Unionida; family Unionidae; genus Potamilus; species Potamilus streckersoni. The sequence continues at coordinate 3,289,905 of JAEAOA010002355.1, read as the reverse complement.
ACTTTAAGTAACTCTGTATGCACAATGAAAGGGCCAAAGGATCAGGATTGTACACCTCAACATAGGACAAATTTTAAATGTTGCTAGGCAACCAAATACCAAGCAAATCAATGTATAATAAATGCACAATGGTTTTTTTTCTTAAAGGTAAAATAAAAAACAAGAAATATGTTCATGAAACATTATTGCCCCACAACAAACTGACAAAGGTGTGCATGATACAATGGCAACACTATGATCCTGTCACGTTATGATTAGATATTAAAAAAATTAAATAAATAAAGTATGTGTCTATGCTTCAAAATTTTCATTCCAACCAAGAAGGAAAACTGCAGCATTTCTCCCTTCTTAAGGAAGTAGCAGATTTTTGTGAGTTTTTACAATATACAGCAGGAACAAATTTCTATTACTGTGGAAAAGTAGATTACATATGGTGCAGTATGGAACTGTGCCAGAAACTAAAGTTCAGAGGGGAAGGATGAACTTGATTGGTGTATCACAGCTTTATCCCATCTCTCCCTCCCATTGGATTAGCTTAGGTTCATTCACCATTTGATACCACCCATACTCTCTTATTAGTACCATAACAAAATTGGTCCATTGATGCCTTCAAAACTTTACAGCATCACAAAAGTTACTATTTATATCAAATGATAGCAATATCTGCGTCAGCACAGACCATTCACTATATAGGACATGTGCTATGTTTACATGATTTTAACCATTGTTGGTAATTATCAGGTATGAAAACTTCTAAAATTTAACCTCTAATTGCTAAAAAGTGATTCCACTTTCAATTTTCATTTCTGTGTCACAGTACCAGGGTTTGACAGCAGCAGATTGTAAAGGGAGGTAACCATAATTTTTGATGATTACTTAATAGCACAAACGAGGATGTGATTCTGGAATTCATGCTGTATGCAGAAATTATCGTGCCATATCTATGTAAAAGATGTTTGTCTATATATAAAATGTTTTCTGTCTCTGGTGTACCACTGACAAATGCTTCAGTTTATTTTAAATTGATTTTATTCACTTTGCAAGGAAGACAACCAGATAGATGGATTTATTGTAATTTGAGTTGTGTGCAATCATGCTTAAACTAGTTCATATTACAGTATAATGTGGGTTGACAATTTGCTGCTTAACACAGTAGTGATGCAACTAGTAAGCAGCTCTATAGTTGATGATTGATCTCTGGTTACAGCCAACACAAGAATAATGTAATCCAGCTGAAACTGTAAAATGAGCAGCCAAGTTATAAAACATTATTTTCTGATATATGTCAGAGATTAATATCTTTTCAAATATTTGTTACCCAATATTTTGGCAACATTTGTAAAAGAAACAAACATGGCATGACATGTTATTCCATCCATTAATTTCATTTTTATTTTATTGTTTGCCTAATGCTGGGGGTGGGGGAATAACACCATGGTTGATAATTTCCTAGATTATTATAACTAAAGCACCATATCACCATGCCCCTCCCATAATAAAGTGTACATTTATATGTTGAACATGACTTTGGAATAGACCAAGTAAAGCTGCATGGTTCCTTGTATCTCTATGTATCTGTTAGTTTCAAGCCCTAGTTACTTTATTATTGTTTCTGCAAGTATTATTTGACTATGCCTTTTAATTAAAAAGATAACATTTTGTCAGGAATGCTTTTTTTTCTAACTGAAAGGACTACTCCCTAAGTTGATTGCAGAAGAAAACTAGTTCCTGGTAACTGACCATTGTTGATTCTACACTATAGTGTTTACCCAAGTCACCTTGCCATTTCACACCTATTGTAATTTGCAATGTACATCACATCTACATATAACAAGAGGTACATCTACATATAACTTTAAAAAGATTTGTGATGCTAACCTCTGCTTACCCCAATGTTATCAAATATTTCTAGTTATGATCACTAAAAAAGTCCAACTTTATCTGTGACACAAGATATAAAAGACAAGATAAATGGGGGAAAAATGATTAATAGGATTTCTATTTAAAGGTCTGTTCACTGCATCAATCAGACAGAATATAGTTAATACCCATTTTTTAAAAAAAACTTTCTTGAACTTTTCAAGCCTTAATGGAAGACCTGAATTCATGCTAACCCTTTACACAAACCCTTAATTCCATATCCCTCCTCCATATACAAATTTTCTCTCAATATTTAGCAATCTTCACTCCATGCGTAATCTAGAACATGCATGTACACTAGACACCATCTATTCAATGGTAGGGGGTGTGGTTTGTGGTTGCTTGGGAATGAAATAAAATAAACCCCAAACAATTCTGGCCATTAAATATTTTTTTAAAAAATATTCTTGCTCCGATTTCAAGAACATGAAACTAATTATTTCCATTAATGTAGTTGAAAAAAGTATTCAACTATCTTGATGTGAAAGAAAAAATGCATCCTGGCTCTAAATCCCAGACCCTTCCTGAACAATAAATGGTTATTCCCTTAATGGCCTTGGAGCAAGGTGGCCCATTTTAGGGGAATAAATGGCCAACAGATGGTGAAACATTACTACTCTACAAATTGGCAAATTTGGGAGAAAGCACTCAAGCACCTGCTCAGAAAAAGCAAAGACCAGGGAAAATCATTTGATATTATGGGATCAAAGAAAAAGGGCAGAGTTTTGTTATTTGAACTGAATGCTAATTAAAGATGAATGACTAGAAAATCCTCTTTTTATATCCTTGTCTTGTCTATAAACATTAAGGTGCCAAGAAGATATATACAATGGTCCAATGGTTAGGCTTGTCAGGTTCTAGGGTGTCATACCATTGCAAAGTACATGTGGTAGTCTGATGAACATGTAGTAGTCTGACCAAGTACATGTGGTAGTCTGATGAACATGTAGTAGTCTGACCAAGTACATGTGGTAGTCTGATGAACATGTAGTAGTCTGACCAAGTACATGTGGTAGTCTGATGAACATGTAGTAGTCTGACCAAGTACATGTGGTAGTCTGAAATGGCATTTATTTTTGCATGCAGCAGACTAGAAAACAGCTTTTGGCACGGGTACACTCTTTCTTAAGTTTTAGATGGGAAGGTTAGACTCTTATTTACTTCCCATAGGAGAATGAAACAAAACCGACAACTCAGAAAAAAAAAAGACAAACAAAACAAAGAGCAACCCTGAAAAATTAAACACTAAAAAACACATGTAAAAAGAGAAACTCTTTAGGAAAACTGGGTGTTAATCCGAACCCTTACCAGCAATGTGCTGGGATGGGGAAGGCTAGTGTCATCAAATAATTTTTAAGCATCCAATGAAAATTATTTGTAAAGACAGCAGGACCTCCTTCCTCATCAAAGCCATATAAAGAAATAACTTAAAAAGGAAATCAAAGGAATAGGAACAAATTTAAAAAACGTATTTATAATGCTCAAAAGCACATCATAAAGATCACAACAATAGTTCTAAAAATATATGTTCAAGACAAAACCCTTGCCAAATCTGACCACAGGTATATCTGCAAGAGACTGACAGAAAAGGTATGTCTGTGATGTCTGGAATTTTGAAGTCTTATTGAAACTTAAGGTTAAATAAATTGTGCTTTGAAGTTAACATAGTCAAGACAGAAAGGTCTTGAGAAAGTTCATTGATTATTTCTTTATTTCATCTCTAAACACATACATAAAAGGGGTTACATTAAAATCCAATAGCATCTGACCAGGTCATTTTACTGGTACAGTGACATGTATGCAATATAAACTCAGACTGTATCAGTTCCAAAGGGGCGAATATCAAATATTTTAGGCAAGTGAAATCTGATGATGGACATGATTATTTCGAAAGAATTTTATGAACAGTTATTTCCGATTGGTCAGGGAAATTAAGGGTGTACACTTTGGAAAACTGGTAATTTAAGAGTACTGACCAAAATTCTTTAGTCCAATTTTTGAGAGAAGACTCAGTCGACTACATGGAAATCTAGATAGAAGTGTTTCTTCGTTAATAAGACACTCATTTAAAAAAGTCAAAAAGTTGTCTTAAAAAAGATAGACTATTGGCTAGGACACAGTCATGAATAGAAAAGAAACGGCATTAAGGTATGCAATTTTAATCTATTTCATTTCTTTGGTTTGTTTGCAAATTTATTGATATGCATATGATTAATGCATGGATTGTGTATGCTTTCGTAAGACTCATATTATTATGTTAGTTTGTGCCATTTAATTCTTGGATTTTATAAATGTGAATTGACCCATTGCATGTAATTAAATATTCAATGTGTAGAATTTCATAGTAATTTATGAAATAATCCCAATATACAAATGTGTCATATTTCAAAAGATATTTGAATTGATTCTGTGTAGAATTACATTTGCTATTGTGAGTTAATGACAAGTGTATATTTATATTTTTGCAATATTTAAATGATCATGCAAGTTACTTTGATATACATGTAGCTAAATTTAGTAGATATGCCATAAGTAATTGAACATTTATTTTATTGAACTGCATCAACTAGCCAAATGTAAATAAGACTTGTAGTAATGTATGCTGGTATAAAAAGCAGCATTTGTCTGTAGAAAGCACCTGGGAATTTATGAATTGAGTGTGGAGTGAATTGAACTTGTATCTGAAGTCATTCATACCAATGTAATGATACCATCAGAAACACAGAACCTGTAGGGACAGTTAAGTCATTCATACCAATGTAATGATACCATCAGAAACACAGAACCTGTAGGGACAGTTAAGTCATTCATACCAATGTAATGATACCATCAGAAACACAGAACCTGTAGGAACAGATATTCATTAAGATCACATGATGTCAGAATTTGTGCAGCAATTCAATTGTCCAAGTGTATATGTATATATATATATATATATATATATATATATATATATATATATATCTATATATATATATATATATATATATATATATATATATATATATGACTAGTGGAATTTGTCTGCATGAAGGAATAGTATACATTTAAGGAAACAACTGTATACTCTGAAAGGAAGGAGAAAGCAGGGTATGTCAAGAAACCCTATAAGTCATAGGAAAACCCAAATCTACAAGAGGTCAGAATAGTCAAGGGTCAAAAGGGGATGAATGCACAGGCATTAGGGAAGGAAAAAAGTTGATAGGAAAGAGACATCAGGTATGTTAAGTGTGGGAATTGCACTCAGAATTGAACACTGGTAATATGATGTAAATGGGTCACTGCAACTAAATTCTGTTCCTTTAAAACAGCTGGATAGGAAGGTGAATTTCAGTTATGCATTAATTGCTGGGAAAGTAAAATTTGTTTATGCACTGATTGAGTACATTTAGTTTAGTAAATCTATTGGACAATGCTTTTATTTTGATTACATATTAACTGATTAAAATTTTGTATTTTTATTTACTGGAAAAGAGGGCTCATTGTAATTTATTTCTTTCAATAATTTTGCTCAGCTGTCTGTAATGCTCCATTTATCCATATACACTGGACAATAACACCATTATGCCAAATCAATTAAGGAGGGTTTTAATGTTCCCACATTGCAAAAAGTCTTTAGCATATCTCCACAAAAAGACATACAGAACAATGATCAAAAATCCTTAAAATATTTAGTAAAAACATTTCTGTATGAACCATTTTTTAAAAAAAGTCCAAGAATGACTCATTTGGAAGGATATCAAAAGACTTGTCTATCAGCTTATTCATAGTAGAGTAAATCAGAACTATCACCTTGTCCACAAGGGGGTTAATTAAATTAGATAAAACTTTAATTCAGATAAACATCATCTTATAATAGAAGGCAAAACTACTTAAAAATGTTTGAATATTTGTCAACTTTCAAGATATAACATGTTATTACCAAATATCATCCCATACCCTATTTAAATATTGCAGAGATGAATTCATACCTTATCATAATACCTGCAAGATCAACCCATACCCTATCTTAATACCACCAAGATCAACCCAAACCCTATCTTAATGCCAGGGAGATCAACCCATACCCTATCTTAATACCACTAAGAACCAACACTATGTTGTTAATCACTAATATCAACCCCTACCCTATTTCACTAACCACTAAAATCAACCAATACCATATCTTATTGCCAAGATCAATCTTTACCCTATCTTATCACCATTAAGATCAACCCATACCTGTTACTACCAAGACCAACCCATAGCCCTATCTTATTACCACCAAGATCAACCCATACCTATCATATTAACACCAAGATTAACCCATACCTATCATATTACCAATAAGATCAACCCATACATATATTATCACCAAGATCAACCCATACATATATTACCACCAAGATCAACCCATACCTATCATATTACCACCAAGATCAACCCATACCTATCATATTTCCAATAAGATCAACCCATACCTATCATATTACCAATAAGATCAACCAATACATATATTACCACCAAGATCTACCAATACATATATTATCACCAAGATCAACCCATACATATATTACCACCAAGATCAACCCATACATGTTACTACCATCAAGATCAACCCACAGATGTTATTATCACCAAGATCAACCCATAAATATGTTATTAACACCAAGATCAACCCATAAAAATATTATCACCAAGATCAACCCATACCTATCATATTACCACCAAGATCAACCCATATATATATAACCACCAAGATCAACCCATAAATGTTATTACCACCAAGATAAACCCATAAATGTTATTATCACCAAGATCAAACCATACCAATCTTATTACCACCAATTTTGATGTGTTTGTTTTTATTTCTGTAATCATATAATTATTTTTAATTCTTTTTTAAGCCTTGTCAAATGCTCTAAAGAGCTTAGAGCTTCTAAAGATAATGTACCATATAAAGTCCTCATTATTATTATTATTATTATTATTATTATTATTATTATTATTATAATATGTATTCTGCAATATGAAATGCTGCTTATTCTGGCTACCACTAGTAATATATACATACCATATATACACATTTATAAGTCAAACTTCAAACAACAATGATCCTGATCTGCCATAGTATAATGTGCAGGGAGATGAGGGTTTATGTTATTTTACTGTAATCCTACAAACTGCATGGACCTAAATCTGCTGGTGCATTATGTGATGGCAGATCTGGGTCTGTGCAATTTGCCTTGACTAGTGTAATGATGATGAGCCTGGGCTAGTCCTTATCAAAAACCTTTGCTTGGTGGGCTCCCTGACCTTATCACTGTACAAATACTGTACATGTTTGGTGGAGGTTTTTTTTATTATACAGCAAGGAGTTATTGTTTCACCTAAAAACAAAAGACTGTTAATTCATGCCTTCAACTTTTGAAGACTTGGTGGAAATCAAATCCCCATTATCAAAACATATGCATCAATCCTATCTTGTTCAAATCTCTCTCTCTCTCTCTAAAAGTAGGACAACATCTATTATTGCCAGGAATGTCTCCACTGATAGTTTTATAGTTTTAGCAGAGTATTTCTCTTTGCTTCAAACTTCTAGCAAAGCAAACTGTTTATTGGTAAGTGTCAAAGTAAACAGTCTTTATCTGATTTGGGTAGAATTCATACACATGTAGAAAACTGCATGGTTAAATTTGGGTAGAATTCATACACATGTAGAAAACTGCATGGTTAAATTTGGGTAGAATTCATACACATGTAGAAAACTGCATGGTTAAATTTGGGTAGAATCCATACACATGTAGAAAACTAGGGTTAAAATAAAGTGATTGAATTCCTAAAGCCAAAAATTTTGTGCTCTCACAAAATGTTATCATGCACATGTAACTTCCTTTACCAAGTGATGAAAAAAACAAGATTATAAAAAATAATCCATTCTAATCCACATGTTTACTAACTGTACATTTTCCAGGAAAATTGACAGTAATGATTTATGACTGGTGATTTTCTTGCCATGCAAGATGGCCCAACTCTGTCAAGGTAATTGGAAAACGATAGTAATCACCTTCAAAGCTTGGAGACTTGCTATAATGCTGATTCAACTGGCTGTAAAATGGGTCATTTTGGTTAATAGTATTGTTAACTGTGGCAATTAACTCCAATTTTGACTCATTCAGGACAATAGATGCTAATTTACTGCTGCCAGTATCTCATTTTCTTCCTGCATTCAACACTCTGGGCTATCTGTGTGGCTTTTAATCTAGTGATGTTTAATGGAAATATGTAAAAGTTATTGGCTGTATAGACACAAATTTTAAAAAGCCCACACAAAAGACTTTAAAAAACTCCATTACAAAATTTCCAGATTTTTAGACTATATGCCAAGCTAAGCTGCTTCATGACTCATACAGTTCATTGATTGTTTTTTTAACTTGCAGTTACTCAATTTATGCATATGTATTCATTTTCCAATGAATTTTGTTTCAGTTTTATTTATGCTGTATGGATCTAGTTAATGCACATACATATTATATGGTTCTTAGAAAACTGCATTCATCCATACTAAACAATGAGATTGACTATATTCCCAAATCTCCCATTCTGCACCACCTGAATTCTGACTTTGAAAAATGACTAGCACTGATACTGCAAGTCTGCTAGTGGCTGCTTATCACATTTCAGAAGTTAAGCTATCCTTCAGTAAATAAATTAATTTGACAGCTTCTATTGACCCAAATAATCAAATTTATCTATTAACTGCCCCATCCATCATTTCTACTGCTTGCATTAAACACCAACTACACTTTATTAAAGCATTTTATCACCATTCTTATCACTATAGAGAAGCCATCAATGTATGGCAGTGTCCAATACTGAAGCACTGACACCTTGTGGTAATTATCACTAATGAAGCTCTTACTGTGGGAATTTTATCACTAAAACTTTGTAGGCTTTGATTTGGAACATCCCAACATTATTGTCTAGTCTTGATAAGGCTAGTCTTGGGAAACAGTGAAAATCAGGCTAGAAATAAGTGTGTAAACCAGTCTATATCAAAGCAAATGGTTTCTGCAGGCATAATGGTAGACAATGAAGATTTAAGGAGTGGTGAAAACAGTGTAAACTGAAGATGATCACCTGTTAAAACAAAAATGATTATGTGAACAGCACATTATATGCATGCTGCATATATGTCATGTGTATAAGCACATGGTTGACTAGTTAGTTTTTTTACAGTAGTTTTTTACAGTCTTTTTAAAACATAAATTGCTATGTAAATGAATACTAAGTGACCTACCCATTACTGACCACAATGTCAAGGGAACATTGCTTCCTTGCCTCTGATTTTCAGATCTCCAAATGTAAGGGATTCTTTAATTCTTTAATTATCATAAATACATGCCATCCACAAAATTCCAAAAGAAATGATATTGTGCAAAACCTCATTTTTAACAATGACCTTGATCTTTTCATCCCAAAAAAAGAATAGGTCATAGCTTAAGAACAAGTTATCCACAAACTCTAAGGTAATAATTTGGAAATTAACTTTGTCATGCAAAATCCATTCATCTTCTTTCAATCCATGACACTGACCTTTGACTTGTAGTTTTAGACCAACCAAAATCAACACTTTTCTTTTATCCAAAGTATAAGCTATTCACAAAGTCCAGGTATAAAAGGAAGTATTATTTATTTATTATTATTATTATTATTATTATTATTATTATTATTATTATTATTATTATTATGTGCAGGAATCATTTTTCTTCCTTCAGTTGCATTGACCTTTAGCTTTTATTTTTTGACCCTAAAATCAATAGGTTTCTCCTTCATTCCAAATGCAAGCTAATTTCATTATGTTTCAGACTGGGTAGATGGTGTTGAAAGTAGATGGAAGGACAAAACATGACAAACAGGTAAGCAGTTTTCTTTAGTTTCCCTTCTTTAATCTGTGTTCTTCTGTGAAACCATTAACATATAAATATTCTATACAAGGAAACATCCATTAAAAAATTCATGATTACCATGTCTACATGCTAATAAGTTAAAACTACAAATATCCTGATCTGCCAAAGTATAATTCACCTGCAAAGCAGGGCCTATTTTATCTTTTCTATTGTTTACTTTCTAATAAACTGCATAGACACAGATCTGTTAGCACATTATGTGATTGCAGATCTTGGTCTATGTAGTTTGCAGTTGCACTTGTAAGCAAGTACTTAGGGTACATAGACTGATGCCCTTCATATAAATGAAAAATATAAACATAAAACTTATTCAAGTAAACTTACAGAGAGTGAAAATTAGATGATTATGAACTTCCACATGTATTATATTCTCTGCTACAAGCCTATTACATTTTCAATTTTCAAGTTAAACTTTGTTAATATCATTCTATATGCAACTATAAGGATTGATCATACAAATGGATGCAGAGTTACTCAATCTAATACATTAAAACCTGTCTTACAAGACCACTACAATGAGAGACCACCTGTCTTAAAAGATCAGGTTGTCTTTAATAAATTTATTGATCATTGTTTTGACCTGTCATGAGACCACCCCTTTAGAGATTCCAATATCTTCAGACTGAAGGGGTAGTCTTTCAAGACAGGTGCTACCTTAAAAGCAAGTCAATGTAAATGATGCAGATGAAGAGGTGCAGTTAGGACCAGGGCATGCAGCATGTACGTTAGAACTGGTAATCACATGACCTTGATCAGCATGGCAACCCAGGTGTGCAAATTCCTCCAGTGTACTTGAATTTAAACTATTGCAAAATAATGCAAAACTCAAGTCAAGGGTTTAGTTGGTTCAGTTTGTTGGTTTTAACTGCACTTTTTAACACATTATCATGTAGAATAAGTGCATTTCCCAAAGGAACAAAGGCTGCTACCCCAGGCTGACCCATCTGAGTACCAAAACCAGGCTAGGCACATGGGCTGTATCACTGACAGAGTCAGGATCACTCCTGCATAATATGCAAGTGGAATCCCACTGAATGGACCTCTCAGTGGTTGAAAGAAAATATTGGCCAATAAGACAGTATTTCATGCAACAGTTCCAGCATATTAAGCTGGCACATTCAGGGCCATGTTTAGCAGTACCATCAGAAATGGTCTGGCATTCCCTAAAGGTATGATAGTAAGCCAAATTTCATATTCACATAAAAAGTCCAATGCATGAGCTAAGCATCAGTACCAAATTTATTATGTTATGCAAAATGTATCTTGAAATATCATCATTTATTATTAATTAGGTGGTTCAAGAAATCTGACAAGTGTCCTCCCTTGTAGTTATTAGAAATTACAGGTATGACAGGTAAATTGTAAGCAACGAGCTCCTGTGGACTAGGAACATCAAACAATCTTAAAGTGTCTATCATCTTCCGTCCATTGACCACTGTTAATTGTGGTTTTTTGTCAAAAGGATTTTATTTAAGTGATGACAAATGCAATGCCCATGACCAGGTATTTTTTTTACATGTATATACCTATATGAATGTTACATTGTCTCAACAAACATCCTATCAGTCTCTTTAATTCAACTGCCTACATTTTACTTGGATATATCCATTCAGTGAATTCTATAGAGAAAGCAAATATTACACACAACACCCTTTGATAGATGATTCAAAACAAAATATGACATAGTAGAACCCATGCCACCTAGTCCTGCTTATTCTACAAAATTTACATGTAATTTTCAGCAAGAAACAATCATGCCTTTCTGAATTAAAAATGGTGTAATGACCAAGACTACATCAGTCTGCATTGGATTACATGGCTCAAATTGAGTAATCTATGGTCACTTTACAATGATACAGCATCAAGTTTTTTCATCTTGCCCTGTCATTAATTTCTCAATCCTGAATGTTCTCTAGGTAGTGCCAATCCTATTTTCATAAACAACTTACACTTATCAACAACAAAATGCAGTTTAATTTCTCATAAAAGTAAAAGGTCATTCATGTAATCAATGTAATCTCAGTGTTTTATCCTGTGCAGCATATAAACCTGTACCCAAAGCTAAACCCAAGCAATCCATAGCAGGTAACTGCTAATTAACACCACCTGGTGATGCTTGGAGGTGTGAGGTTGTTGTCACTGAAGTGCTGGTTAAGTTTACTCTGAATCATGCTCTGCCAATTGCATAAGGTAGATACAATTAAAGAACCTGTTGTTTCCATCAGGACTTGTCTTTGCAGCTAATGGCAGGGTATGGCCAATTTTTTTTTTAAATTCAATAATCTAAATGAAATTCTGATTCATGTCCAAGAAGCTGGAATAATGAACATGTGACAGCACTGGGCTAAATCTCTGAGAATGTTGTAGTCCATTTAATGCCATTTTGCACCAAACAATAGGCTCTATATGGTGGCCAGTATCAATGGTGGAGGATGAACCCAGGAAAAACCACAGTAGAAACCACTGACCCATGGGAGCCAATGGCAAACTTTCTTACATATCCACTTTGGCCAAGATTAGAAATAAACCCATGTTGATAGATGCAGATGGTAGTGATTAGTACAGGTGTGTAATTTGGACCACTGTGTAATCCTACCAACCCCACCTCAAAAGAATGTTATTCCTAATTAGTTTCTGACAGATTTCAATAGCTGTCAAGGAATAATTTAACATTTATATACTTTCAATTAAAGTTCAAACTCATATAGCAAAGCTTTACTGCCATTTTAACAGTACCACTTCCTTCTCAAAAGAACTCAAATGTCACACTAAAAGCTAGTAACTGGTTCAATCATTTCTTTTATAAAATTAAGCACCATTCATTTATAAATATCAGGATCCTGTGCATCAAAAATTTCAATCAGAGAAGAAATACAAAACTTAGTAATATTAATAAGGTATGCATGAACCTAACCATGCTTTCAGCCTTCAGCACTTACTGCCATATAAACTTCAGCTAACAAATATTTTTTTTTATTCAAAAACTCAAATAAGATTATACAATGATTATATTCTTGCATCCCACTGGGTGGAATACAAATGAAACAGTACTTATATAATTCTGCAAGTCAACTACTCTCACCAATTCCTGATTTAATAAAAATACATAAGGAAATAAGGTTTCCTTTTGATCTAGATATGTCCATTTTAATATTTCAAGTACTTGTGTTTGGAAGATAATTAGCAGATAGTTTCAAGATCCAAGAGGAATATTCTACCCTGTTATCAAGTAATTCCATGTACTTTGATCAATCACTATAATTGCATAAAGCCCCACTGCTTTAACCCCCCCCCAGTCACACCACCACCACCCCACTGCTGTGATCATCCACTATATTCACACTTCTACAATTACATCCAGACACACCAAAGCCTCCCTCCTGTGATTATTGACTATACTGCACCAAATTCCCACTGTTGTGTTTATCCACTACAGTCACACCAAAGCCCACCTGCTGTGACTATCAAATATAGTAACATCAGAACTACCCTTCTTTTACTACCAACTCACCACTGATAGTCAGATGATCAAACCCCTTGCTGATTACCAACTGCTGTGATTACCAAATATAGTATCAGAACTATCCTGCTGATACTACCCAGACACCCCCAATAATCAAACCCTTACTGCTGTGACTACCCCCTTATAGTCACATCAACCAACACCTAAAGAGTTGAAATCTCATTCCTTAGTGCATTTTCAAATTAACTGATATGCTGGACATGTTGGATGTCTGAGAAGCACCACTTTTATTACAACAAATAAGACCTAATTAAAGTATTTTGGTCACAAGATCCCCATGTCATAATGAACACCCATTCAGGGAATAATAAGTTTTTACCAGGGCAGCCATATTGGACATGGCTGACACCATTTTCATTTATGACCAAGTATGACCAAAAGTCTATTGATTAAACCAAATGTTGTTATATCCAGTCATTTGGGAGTTTAGTATTTTTTTTCTCTTCAAGATAGCAACCTTCCTCATTTTGGTGTAGCATAATGTGGACACCATAAACAACATTTTTATGAAAAACCCCTAATGTCAAAATGTGACTTTCCCTTTAAAGCAACAATATAGCAAGAATGAAAAACCCCTAATGTCAAAATGTGACTTTCCCTTTAAAGCAACAATGAAGACCCCGTAATGACTTTCCCTTTTAAAGCAACAATACAGACATTTATCCAATCTAAGTAAAGTTTGGAAGGAAGGAAGGAAATGATTGGTTAAGAAAGCTATCTGACAAACCTTTCTTTGAAATAAGATATTAGGTTTAAACAACATTCAGATGTTCAGTTTAGAATTAAAAGGTGCTACCCAGCAATTCCATGAATTTGCTCATAATTCCTTTCTTTCTCAGGTGTGCTCTAAAAGGAATATGATACATTCAACAAATTACGTTAGTGACTATAGTAGCTAATGGAATAACATCTGCAAGAGGCACAGAAGTTTTGACTGGGATACTGTATATACTTGCGTATAAGTTGAATCCAACTGCCAGCAACAGATTCTGATCAACCGTTGTGTAGTGTTTGTGCAAATCTGAGTCTATCTTATACTCATTACTCTGGAACTGTATAGACACAGATCTATCAGTGCATTATGCAATGGCAAATCTGAGTCTATGGAGTCTGCAGCTGGATCTTGTCTTATAATTGAGTATATACACCGTATGTTTTTATTTTATTTTTTTTTAACAAAAGTTCATTTTAAAGGTGGTGTAAAGAGATCGCCATTTTCTTTTTTACAGCAGTCTTCCAGCATTTAGTATTTTTTTTTTTACAAATCTTAATGTTAACTTTCAAACTCTTATAATTTGGGGTAATCTTTCTATACTGTTTATATATTATATCTCTAAACACAATTTTCATACCATACTTTGAATTATTTCGTCTCGGTCATGACATTTGACAAGTTCCAAATTGTGCACAACATTTGACTAGTTCCAAGTTTACTATCTCGATGCAACTCCGACCCAACCCATATTTCACGTCATGTTTTGTACTTATTTTCATTCATTAAAATATACTAATTTGAAAAAAGAATGCTATGAGATGGTTAAAAACAAAATTAATTATGCTTTCTTTCTAAGTGGGCTTTTCCGCTGGGGGTCAAATTAAAACGGAAGATCCTTAAAAAGAGTCAAGACCTGTTGAACAGCTTATTTTAAAGTGCCTGGGGACAGGAAACTGGGCTCTTGGTGGGAGAGAGGGCACTTTATGTTTTTTGTTTTTCCCTCATCAACGGTATTGATGGCTGACTTAGCTACATGGTCATTTTGATGCCATTTCTCATGCCAGAAATTCAAGACAAAACCTTTGATCTATTTTTAAAAGCTTACTCGCCCGTACTCCTATGAATTTCACACGGGTACTTGTCGTCGTACTCGTGTGAATTTCCCATCAGCACTTGCATGCCTTGAGTGCACTTGTCGTCACTGTAAAAACACGCGATGTGTAGTATCAGATTTCATTTTTCACATGTGTTAGCTGCATTTAGATATTTATTTGCCTTTTTGTGAAATATCAACTTGCCCATGAATTTTTTTTTAAAAAAAAATGGGCATTTCAAAGTCATGTAGATTAAAACTTCAAGAGTTGGTGCATTATAATGCAAGTTCATGATGGCTATGGTTTCCTTAATTTTACGGACCTGTTGGTGTTTGCTGGTTTTAGCAAGACGTAAAAACTTGTATGAATCAATGTAATTGGCTCCAACATGATATATTATCCAAGTCGAACGAATATAATCTGGAAGCAGTTTGGCATAAAACCTGTCTTGATAAACAAACATGACAAAGACGACAGGGCTTGAAAATTCCCGTGTCCATTTGCTTTCGACAAGGTTAATAAATTATGTGGGGCAAATAAAATATGTCAACTTAAAACAATCGCGTGTAAACGAGTTGTCATTATATTTACATGCTGAAATTATCAGTCGTGACCGTGGCTTAAGAACTAGAACTTAAAACTCCGCAATGTAATTTGTTAACAGGTACATACAACAGTATGAAAGATGGAAAAATCCTACGTTTTTATACTCCCTCGTCATATTTTTCTCGTCCCACGGCAACATTCACACCATGGAAACTGCAAAAAATGCTTCTTTAAGCCCCGTTGTCCCCATTTGTATCTTTAAGCCATTTTGTCCCCGTCTGTAATATTTTAAACAACTCCAGATGGAACCCTTGACTAAATATAGTTGTCTCTGCACACAAACAAGGGTCTAATGTAATCCTAATATTGCTCACAAGGCGTATTAACTGCAGTCGGTCATACGATAAGCTTCCAGCTTTTCACATAATATAATCAAAAAATTGTGATTTATAACTTGTAATCTTGTCTCCATTTAAATTACATAAATTAAAAAATCTGGCAAACTTGTCAGCAAAATATTTTTTTCTTGCATGTTTTTCAGCATATGGTAGCAAGTTTTAAGTTGTATAAAATTGTATGAGTAATGTAAAATATACTACAGAGCTTTATTGGGGGGATGTAGATGCTAGCATCAAATAGTCATTGTTTATTCCAAGTCTTCATATACACTATTCAAACCAATCAAACGTTGGACCATGTGTGAATCATGACGGAATCACATCTGGGATACCGACATAATCCTCTCTGGGTTGTGGAGCTTGTTTAAGACGGGTTCGCTAAAGGTTAGACACATGTATTTAGATAAACAATAGTAATGTACCAACTAAACAAACTTCACTATATTTTCTATTCAAAATTTGCAAAAGTCAGTCAGGTATAAATGGTCTGGTCTTGCCTTAAGGGGTTTAATACCCTTTTTTTGAGCACATGATAGTCGGTCTGGCTACACATTGCAGTCAGTATATTTGTTAGTTCAGGATCCGCAGACCACTTGGCCTCGGTATAAAGGGTAAAATATTTTAAGGCTCGTCTGTCTCGTAACGTGTTTACTGGCACATCAACACCTTAAATATTATGCCATACGGGGAAACGGTCCAAGAGATACATCAGTGGCCAATCCAGTAAGTCGGAGCAAGATTCAAACATGCATACTTTCTGATTTCAAATCTAACATGGTAAATGCTATCCGACATTACTCCAATTTTCAAAGAAATTTTCTGACTTCATAACAGAAGAGTATACGTGCCTATAATTGTGGTTCTGGCAATTCATCCTGCCATTGAAATTGCAATGGCGCACGCATGCATCCTTGGAACGGTAGTCGTTATGGTAAAAGCTCAATTTTAACCATTTATCTATTAACACTATTACTTTTGGATATTAGTTATATCATGATGATCAGTCACATTTTGGACATTAATATCATTTCAATGCAATCATTAATTTGGACATTAATAATTTCATTTCAATGCAATCATCGACTTACAATACTATTCAGATGCATAAAATTCTCACAAGTTTTAGTGAATTCTGTATATTCCACAAACACACTATGGACTATATTCTCCGCAAATAATTAAGCTAAGATCTGAAATGATAAAGTTTTACACTCTTTACATCGACCTTTGTATCTGTTATTCTGACCAGCTCAGCGTTTTCAGTATTTTTCAGATCTCAACAAAACAAACTAGAGAGAAAATTCTGTTTAATTGTCCCTACTTGTTCTACACAATACATGAAAGACTAAGAAAATGTTAATGTCTTTGGTAAATCATGTTTAAAATAATTAATAAGTATTTATTTCAAACTTTTTAAATTTGCGAGTAAACATTTTATAGAACTTTGACATTTTGCTAATCATCTTTAGAATTTTTAAAAAATAAATTCTCACTATTACAGCTTAATTCTTTTATTATGTAGTTTAATGTTGCTATCAATGACCTGTCATAAAATTCTAGTATATGGATACATAAAAATATTTGACCGCTCCGGTGGTCTGGTGGTTAGAGTGTCCGCCTCGGATGCGGGAGGTCGTGGGTTCAATTCCCGGAAGAGTCATACCAAAGACTTACAAAAATGGTACTAACAGCTGCCTCGCTTGGCGCTCAGCAATAAGAAGTGGGTTAAGACTAGTTGGCCTGGTGTCAGGATAATGTGATTGGGTGGGACATCATGCCACATGTCTGCGACATGATGCCCTAATGCTAGACATCACTATAAAACTGCCACACTACTGACATCGTAGCGATATGACTGAAAAATTGTTCAATCTGCGTTAAATAAATTTAAATTTCTCTCACACACACACACACACACGCGCGCGCGCGCGCGCACGCACACAAATGTTCACTAATGAAATCATATAACCTTACCCCCAGATCCATGACAAGGTGAAGATACCCGATGTGGTGAGGGTACTGACAACTGTCTGCCTTGAGTATGCCACGCACTTTCAAAGTGACAACTCCTCCTCATGGGTGTCGGGCTTGTCTTCAGATTTAGTGGTGCTGGTGCAATCATGTCGATCATTTCCAAGTTTTATAAATTTTCACGAACGGAATGTATTATCCAAACCTGTATTTGCCAAACTCCTGATACGAAGTTACATATGTTCTTCAGTGGATATATGAATACATACAGTTTGAAACATTAACCTCAAAACGTTTAGAATTTCAGTTGCAAAATAAACTTCCTTATATAGTTCAATCCAATTCACGCATATTGTTCTCTCTCAAGTACCATTTTCCAGTGTTCAAAAATCACAAAAACAAAATGCTAAGTTGGTAAGAAAAGACTGACCATCTGCAAAAAAAGCCAAACTTCCGCCTGGGAACAAAATCTGACAAGTGATCTGATTTAAACTGCATAGGCCATTTAAACTCCAAGCCCTATTTGCATTGCTCACATGTGGTCGATCCGTATGGTCCATCAATGAAACCCATTGGTCAGTTAGCTTATCAGCTCGTGGTCATTCCCTCCTCATCCCTTTCTTCCTTAATAGCTAAACAACCTTCCACTAAGTACATTAACACTTTTCGGTATCCTAGGGACTCACTTTATCCCGGCCTAAAGTGTTAGGTGCAACTTGCCAGGTCCAGACAAATATTGACTGATGCCACAATTTAATATCCAGGATGTATTTGTCAAGTGGTCAAGGTTTTCTTTTCTAAACGACCTAATGATTATATACACACAATGTCAAGTTTGGCTAGCGGGCAGGTGCTTTCGGCCTAATATAAGCAGACGGCTTAATCTCTGTTAATCCTCTCTCCTCCAGTCACGGCACAACAGAAAGATAAGAATATCTACTCCGCTCCACAACGTATAGGTAGGTTCCTTCCCGAATCAATCTTCTCTTCTTTATTTTAGTTTAAAGAGTTATATACAAGTCAGGTACACGTAGTCAAGTATTGAACAGAGTCTATGTTAATTCGCAAACTTTTATCTTCACAAACAAAATCTGGCACGGACTTAGGTATTGTACAAAATCAGGTGGTGAACTAGTGGTTTGTGAATGGAGTCGCATTTACTACCCTGGGAAAACTACTTCCCTCCAATTCTGCACAGCTAACTAACTCATGAATGAAAACTCCAGCTAGGCTACGGAAGGCCATACACCACAATTACCAGCAATCAGCCAATCGGAAATGAGCTAATCTACATAATATCTTTTGGCTCCACCTCTCCCAGTCACCAGGTAGTTTTATGAATGAAATTTGGCACTATTTTTAGTGGCGTTTTATGACCCATGTGTTTGACCCACTTATTCAGTAGAGTATGCAACAAAAAAAAAAAATAGGGGTTTTTAACATGAGGAGGTTCCATTAAGGGGGACCAAATATTAAAATTAAAGAAAATTCATACAGAATGAAACTGCCATTTGAAAAGAACTATATTAGGAATCAAAATCCAAAACCAATTTTATATGCAATTATATGTTATTCTAAGGAACTAGACAGTTACCTCACTTAAATATACAATTCTCATCACGTTACCATTTCAAAAGTAAATGACTACTTGTGAAACTTCCACATATGAGCCCTTCAAGGTCTAACTAAGAAACTATCAACAAACGTATGAATGAAAAAGTTTGAGGGGCTCTCCAAGGGAATACATGTGGATATTACAGCTAGCTTGTTATGCTTTTTAAAGAATCGTATTGTTTGGAAATGTCAAAGTATTTTATTGATATGAAATATATATATAAGGTCTAGACCACGACTAAAAACAACCAATATTGTTCAACAATTATATTTTCAATAGTAACTATGGCTAATATTTTCAAAAATTAATTGAAAAATGGTGAAGTTAAATTTGTTTCATTAAATACAATCAATGATTTGTGTCAATACATGCCCTTTTCCATGCTCTATCCATTAGTTTCAGATGAAAACGTGACCAATAGTAATAATCAATTTGTATCTAGCACAATTTAACCCCATCCCCAAAATAAAAGCCTGCAATTTTAAACTTCTGCCATTTGAAACTCAAATCCGATTATGGGTATGGTTCTATTTTTAGTAACAAGGATAGTACATCGGTCATCACGGCATTAAAGTTAAATAGTGCTACCGAGTAATAGTGCTGGCTAAACCAGAACGTAACCAACCATTATGTAATTTATTTCAAACTTTCAGTATTCCCATTATTAATTGTCAACATCAATTATCACACAAAACTAAAGTCATAATCAGGGGATTCCGACAATGCCCCCATCCCCGTGAATATATATATATATATATATATATATATATATATATATATATATATATATATATATATATATATATATATATCGATGTAGATGTACTATACAGAGAAGATAAACTATTTATTTAGCTTTTCCTTATTAAGAAAAAAAAAACTATGCTGTTAAAGTTTGTTCCTGAAGCTATTAGCTGTGTCCAGTCTCTAGAAGCCAGATTATATTGGCTCGGAGTGACGTTGAAGGGACAGACATTGCGACCACAACTATTAACTTAATTTATATCCACATATAATAAAACCAATTAAGCATTAAAACCCAGATCTCCGGTGAATTGCACGCCGCAAACTCTTTAGTTTCAACATTCATTCCTGCGTAGTATACAGTTAACCCGTGGAGGATGACCTTCTACCAATCGATCTGATTAATACGTACAGTTTACAATCAAACATATTTGTATTTGCTTCCAACTGCCACGGCCATAAAGATTCTTCCCTGCAGGCCAGGATGTATATAGCACGGAAAAAATTGACGTGGTCAGTATCTAAACAAAGATGCTAAACCTATTTTCATAAAGCATAAACTAAGTCACAATGACCTGTTTTGGCAACTGTAAGGGTGCTTTAGTAAAAGTTATACACAGAAAATTGTTAAGTTTCATGCTTCTAAACATCAATGTCTTTCAAATGCAAAATTTAAACGAAGTAAATGAGGCATAAAATATAGGTTATAGAGACCTGTCTTTGTGAGAAAAGTGCAATACTTATTTAAGATGCATTCCCTCGCCAAGTTTAATGATTTTAGGCTAAATAGGATGCATAAGTCATGCCAAGCTCTCATGTCACCCTGAGTTAAACAAAAAAAGCTGAAAAATTAAAAAGATCATGAGTTTTGTTGCGTGGTAATAACAGATGCATATCATCGATTTCAAAAATCTAGCATGAACAGTGCACAATAAGTGTCATAACAAATTTAAGCCAAGTCAGCAAAAAATATGGACTATGGTGACCTGCTTCCGTAAATAAACCTATCTGGCTACATCCTCTTTCCAAGTTTCTTGATTATAGATAGATTATAGATAGAATAGTATGTACATACTGTGATGTGATTATGATTTTATTTTTAAATTTAAGATGTCTGCAGTGTGGCATACTTTATTTCTATTAGTACCTCCCTGAGACAACCAACTATTTTTTAATTAATATTCAAACACATAATAAAGTGAAGTTGCTTTTGATTTAATTGCACCATTTAAGTTTGGTGAACATCAGAATAATCAGTGCATTCTCTGTGTAAATACCTTTGGGTAATGTAGAGATCAGTTCATTAACACAAGTTTTATCTGCCCTGCTCTTCATGATGTGTTTTATTGCCACTGAATGTACACATGTTCATAAATGGAACACATATACATGTTTTAACATTGTTAATCACTGGAATTCACTGGTGTTTATGAAATAAAACAGTGGTGAGCAAAATGGAAGTGTGTGCACCTGATTTAGATTTTTAATGTAGCTTTAACAATTTTTCAGTCATATCACTAAGGTCTGCAGTGTGGCAGTTTATAGTGATGTCTAGCACTGGGGCATCATGCCGCACGCATGTAGTATGGTGTCCTGACACCAAGCCGACCAGTACTAACACTAGCCTCTTAATGCTGAGCGCCAAGCAAGGCAGCTGTTAGTACCATTTTAACAAGTCTTTAGTATGACTCGACCGGGGATCGAACCCACAACCTCCCGCATCCGAGGCGGATGTTCTAACCACTAGGCAACCGGAGAGGTTGTACATACTGTAATATGCAATAAAAAAAAAAACATAAAATATAACCAAAGTATGTAGAGTGTGAAACATACATTACAGTGACATTTCTTTCTTGTAATGACGTTGTATTATTGGCAATATATACAATTACTGACTTTATTGATTCTAGCAAGACTAGAGCTTGATCGATAAACTTAAAGATCACAGGCCATACACCAATTTTCTCATCAGATATGCAATACATGATTAAAAGTAGTTACACTCGCACAAAATGAAAAAAAAAAAATTAGCAAGAGTAAGGAAGAATTAATAAGTTAATTATTCGAAATAGAAGTATACAACGCTGTTACGTCCCACCTATAAAGGACGCTAGCCGAATATCACATACAATTATCTCCATAAGACTAAGTACATGCTTTTTTGTTGTCGAAAAATAAAACACTATACACTATGGCTAGGGAACATTTAGATGAAACTGCTGAAAACGAATTTACTGTTCAGCCTTATATCGATATGCGTGCACCTTGCACTAGATTGAGCCGCTTTCAAAAGTGTTCCATTAGTTTAATTAATTTTAAGACTGCTCAGGTGGCCTAGCGGTTATAGGTTAGAGCATCCGCCTTGGATGTGGAAGGTCGCGGGTTCTATCCCCAGCCAAATCATACCAAAATCTTTTTTTAAAATAGTTCTAACCGATGCCTCGCTTGGCGCTCAAGATTAAGATGTTAGTGTTAGGACCGATTAGTCTGGGGTCAGGATAATGGGACTGGGTGGGACATCATGCTACCTGTCTGTGGCATAATGATTCAGTGCTAGACATCACTATAAACTGTCACTGCAGACACTGTAGCGATATGATAGAAACGTAGTTAAAGGTACCTTAAAATTTCTAATTCACTCCCTCAATTTATTTTGAATTTCTTCGTAAATACCGGTAAAATGGAATCAACGCTGGCTTCCCCACGTTGGCAGACTTTACGGAAAGAAAAAAGAATGGGCACCCTTAAAAGAATAGATAGGAACCAAACTTGGCTTCCTTATATTGGTGGACTTCATAAGAAAAAGTCGGCACGCTTAATAGATACCAAAGGAAAGTTTCCGGGTTTGGTTTACTTTGTAATAAAATAACCTTCGTGTTTGACATCCTGTCGGTACGTTTAAGCAAAGAGTTTATTGCCCTCTGCAAGTTGTGTTTGTTCTTCAGCCAGGCTTCTTTCGGCTTGCCTTATGTAATCATAATTGACGTTCGCAGGGCAAATAGTATACAAAACAATAACTTGCTATAATAACACTTTTGTAACCCGCGCGAGCTAACAGATCAATTGCACTCACCGGTACGATATTTTAAAATAACGATTTTTATTTTAGTTAATCGGGATACTATGCAATCTAGGGCAATTTGCACCTTGTAACTAATCATGCGGGAAAGGCAGGTGCCTTCAAGCAATCTGACGATATTTTGGTCTCTTTTGCGATTTATTGGTAGACATAAACGATACAAACTTGGCTTACAGTATGGAATGCATTCACAAACCGGCATCCGCTACATTTACGGTGTTCGTGAATATATTTTTTACGTTTAATAAATTTCACGTGATGAAAAAATGAATAAATAATAAAAAAAGGTTAGTTTCATTCAATTTATTTTCAAATAAGTGTATGTTTATAAAAATTTTCTGTACCGTGCAGGGGGTTGGGGAAACAAATCAAACAAAATTATTCCCTTTCTTATTTGTATGAAATAATGGAGCAAAGCAAATGATTGACGATTCTGACTAGTAATGACAAGCTTTAAATTTACGCGCGCTACACTAAGACAACTTGAATTTAAAAAAAAAACAATAAAATTACCTGGTAAGCAACTAATTGACAAAATGCTAATCTCTCTCTCTCTCTCTCTCTCTCTCTCTCTCTCTCTCTCTCTCTCTCTCTCTCTCTCTCTCTCTCTCTCTCTCTCTCTCTCTCTCTCATGGAGCCTAAAATTAAATATAGTTGTTATAATCCCATGTACACTACTCTTAGAAAATTAGATAATATACTACAGAATATGTATACATTAAGTATTTTTGTTTTACAAAACAATATTGATAATTTGACCAAAAGACATGTCGATGTGCAGATGCGTATATTTTTAGCATAAAAATGTACATAAATATTTTAATTGGCACAAAGCAGGCCATGATAGTTTGTGTTTCCTCTCATATATATATATATATATATATATATATATATATATATATATATATATATATATATATATATATATATATATATATATATATATAGGTACGTTATGAAGTATGACTATTTCCTTTGAACAAATATCAAGATAGTGTGCTTAAATTTAGGTTTTCTTACTAATATCTATTTCTAAAACCCATCGTACATAGTAACTACGTGTTGTTTAAAGAAAAAGAACTCGTTCAAACTATTTTAAAGTTAAGCCGAATTATATTTCGAGTTGGGCCTAATTGTCTTTTGAGTTTGGCCGAATTGTCTTTGGGCCAAAATGACTATAATACGGTAAA
Organism: Potamilus streckersoni; assembly: GCA_016746295.1. Taxonomy (NCBI): domain Eukaryota; kingdom Metazoa; phylum Mollusca; class Bivalvia; order Unionida; family Unionidae; genus Potamilus; species Potamilus streckersoni. The sequence goes on along the minus strand of JAEAOA010002355.1, from coordinate 3,265,161 downwards.
AAGAACACAACTTTCCCATCCCTCACTCTATTCAATCCCATAGCTTGAATCCACCTTTTTCGTGGTAAATATGGTCTTTCGGAAAAAGAAAGAAAACTTTTTCCTATCATCACTCTTTTGGATACATCCATATGCAACACAGTGTACCATATTTGCTGTACAAATGCATGATCTCATATATACATTTACGTGGGGAAATTGAACATGTGAATGGCCAGGTTGAATAGAAGGGATAAATGTACATCATCTCCGTTTTTGTCCCGCGAAAACTACCAATTGTTTACGGAGATTGCTTAATAAATTTTTCATTAAAAAAAGTAATTTGTCTAATTAAACATATTTATAGTGTGCACAAATACGTTTTGTTTATGACTATAATAATAATATCACACGTGTGTACAATATCGGTGACCGGCGACATTTTACAAACTGAAACAAGGACCGAATAATGATATATGGATCACAGTGACTTATATTTGTGAAGAGGTAGTACTATTCATAGAGATCAGGGTTGCAAGACGTGAGAGGGGGGTGCTCAAGATGTTTTGGTGGGTTGCAAAACTAATCGAAATTTGGAAACGGGGTCATGAGGCTCAGATAAGTAACTTTTACAGCTTGCGAACCAATGAAGTTGGGAACCACTACTGTATATGCTACGTAATAAGGTATGGGTATGATGGCATTAACATTCGCTCCATAAGACAATGTATGTCTGCCATGCGCATTATTTTAAGGACTGCACTCAGTGTGTGACGGGGTATACCCTATGGTGGCATGTCAATTTGACCAGGCCTGTGTAGGTTCAGTATGCCATTAACAAAATACAGCCTAGGTAATCTGTTACATTTGCCATTAACAAAATACAACCTAGGTAATCTGTTACATTTGCTAAGTATCACACAATGATACAGAGTGCCGCTAAAAGACAGAAAAGGTTATCAAACGTATGGTACACTGAAAACTGGGGTTGTCTCTGATAAAGTATTTAAATATAACATCCAATCCACAACATGGATGACTTACACATTTGAATATACCACAATACGACATTATACAAATGTCAAAAGACCAGACAAAAACTACTCGCTCTCAAACCATATTTATTTACAGAATATATTTGACAATAATATGCATAGAACCAGACCAACCATTGTTACAGTAAAGATACAGTTCTAATAAATCCAGACCTAACGTTGTCTGAGTATGGAAATGGTAAAGACGGTAAATGCAATGTCTGTACATATTTCCCATCCCCACCCCACCCACCAGTCATGATGGCAACTAATGTTTGTTAGCGTTTATCTGACCGTATGTACTAATCAACCATTATTTAGTCTTTTACGCAATGTGTAAGCTGCGTTTATTTTTAAATTTCAAATCTGACCCAGAAATTTAATTGCGCTTTTTAATTTATCCAGATACTAAATTTATTTTTTACTCACCGACTTTTAAAATGTTTTCATTGATCATCTCTCGTGTCATGCATTACGTGTTTTGTCCAATGTTTTACTTTATGTATTATGCCGTGTTTGTATACCTTGCAAATCATGCTTGTTGCAATGTCTTATTTCTTTTATATGATGTCTTTAAAAAGCTCCTTTGAGCTTATGCTGAATTATTGTTTTAAATAAATCATGAAGATATTTTTAAAAAATTATCTTATATCTGATCCAGATAAATAACTAAGTATAGATCTTGACTAATCGCTATTTATCACAGAGCCAGATCTATCACTGCTTAAGGATGGCCATTTAATTAAAAAAAAAATGTTCACAAGTATTTAATTTTGTGAAAATTCATAATCTTGCTAATTTTAAAGCTAACAAATCTAAAAGAAAAAAAAAATCCTAAACTGGTTTACTTGGCTAAAATCTAAATTCTGTGAAACTGTACAAATTCAAAAATTATCCCTTTAGTTACTTACTTACTAAGCTACTTACTTACCCGGCAACTTTCTGTTTACTTGCTTCAGGCTGCCAGACACTGGATTAATTTAGAAGCTGCAGGTGTCTTTTTGAGTCCAATCCACCCCAAATGTTATATAACAATACATAAAAGGGTAAAAATTGGAGTCCTATTAATTATGTAATAATGTAGGCACCGTTTTTTTTTTAAATGTACATCCCTAAGGCCACAAGCAGAAGGTACACATTTACAAAAAATGGACATCCTTCCGGTCCCTTGCTGATTAAGGTACAAGCTGTACATCCTATATACTTGCTTACAAACGGAGTTGGAGTGGAAACTGCATATATACATATTTGTCATCACCTAATGCATTGGCAAATATGGGTCTATCCAGTTTATTCAGCATAACCAGTAGAACAAACAACATAGACCCTGATCTGCTAGGACATTAGGTGATAGCAGATATGGGTATCTGTTGCTTTGCAGTTTGATGAAAACCATAAATGTGTATATATGGTACTTGAAACAATAGGTAGCATGATCCAAAAGTGTGTGTGTGTGTGTGTGTGTGTGTGTGTATGTGAACAAGTAGGCAACAGGTCTGTGAGGCTGAACCATCTAATGGGTCCAGGTGGCAATTACCTCAGTGGGTTCCACATTTTAAGCATTTTCAATGCATATTTTTAATGATACAACTATAGAGAAAACTTGTTTCTCAGAAATATTCTGGTGTCATTTTCCACAGTATGAAGCAGATATATAACAAGTTCACCATAAGTCTATTCTCTGGGTACCATACTGTGAAATTCTAGAAAACCATTAACGTATATCAACTCCCCTTGAAAATGAAATAGTTTTTAATTCTAATTTAGTCCAGAAGACTTTCAGTCTTGTTAGCTTTTAGTGAACATCCATACCCAAACATTGTGTATACCATCCACTTCCCAATCAAAACTTTCATATTTATAAGGTTGCAAGTTATACTCCACTGTTACAAATCAATCTCTTTTCTTTCCCTCTCCCCCTTTCCCTCCCTTATTACTCTGGCAAAGTTCCAAACACCTCTCCTCTCTTTCAATATTGCACATGTAGTTGCAGTCAGTGATGTAATTGACCAGATGTGAACCATTTCTGACAAGTGTCTTTTAGGCTAATTAACCTTTTCATGTATCACATTGATATTGGTATAGAAGTTCCTTTCTCATTTCAACCTAACAAGTTTTTCACATATTTTTCTTCATTACATGTATTTTGACCAAAATCCCAATTACTTTAAAATCAGTGGAGTACTGTTACCCAAAACTAAATTTGAACAAATTTACCAAGTTTATCTGCAGACATACCTGGACAGAATAGATATTATATCTATCACACATGGACATTTTTACAAATTGCAGATTTTTCAAGACAAATGCAGGTTTATGTCACAACTGGAAATATTTGCAGACTTTCTTGTCCTTATTATGAAGTGGAATTTCTTTGCACATTATGAAGTTTTTTCTTCATACTTTTTGTTAACAAATCAATTGTGAATCTTCAAATCAAATACAATAATTGACATTGCACTGATTATAAACTATTAACCTCATTTTATTTGAAGTTCATGCAACCATGTAAAACTAAAAGATGATAAATAAACACTACCTGAAATATCCCATGTTGGATAAGAAGTACAGATAGATGGTATTTTCTTATTTTAACAGGTAGATTGCATGTTCTTATTGTGTTTTTTGTTGGTTTTTATTGTATAAAAGATGGAATTTATACAAAGAAAATGTTTAGATTTTTCTACAATCAATTTTGATGGAATATATACATTCTGATGATCTCTTATTTATGGGAAAAAATAAGCTTTACACACATGTGTGTAGTAGTAGTAGTAGTAGTAGTAGTAGTAGTAGTAGTAGTAGTAGTAGTAGTAGTAGTAGTAGTAGCACATTAATTTACAGCAAAATAACACATTTTATTTGTGAGGGGTTTTTCTATAATTGGATTTCACCATTGGACTGACTGAGAAATTGTGAAAGAAAAAAAAATAATTTAATATATTTGCAACTTTTCTGTCTGTCCTAGTTTCATTAATAGTCAAATGGCATCTACTATGGGTCTACTGGCAGACATTCAATGTATAATCCAGAGTTTACATAGAATCTGCATGGGGCAATTTATGCAAGCCTTGATCTTAAAAATCTGTATGACACAATTTTAGTGCAAACTAATGCTGCTTCATTGTACTAAAGAAAAGTTGGTAATTAAATACAAATATACAAAAACTACCAATTTGTGAAAATTTCAGGGTTCAAAAACACAACTGCATGGAACCTCAAAAAGTGGGTTGATTTAACCTCAATACTGGTGGTCCAAATGGATTGTTGACCAATTGGCTCCTCAGTCACCTGTCAAGCATTAAATAATTTCCGGTGTATTAGGATTCCCAAAGTAGCTGCCAAGGTTTACCTTGACCAATAAGCACATGCTGAAAATGGCAGCACTATGAAATATGAATCTCAGACTATACTATTATTTAAAAATCTTGACCCCTTATACACTCTCAGTTCCTTGTCAAATTATCAAATTTGGGGTCAAATTAAAGTAAATGCATTTATACAGAACATTTTCTTTACAAACATACATAACTTAAGCAACTTCAAAAATGATTACACTATTGGATGTCAGCAACTTCAATGCAAAATTAAGCACAAGCTTTATATCACATATTTCACATATTAAAAATGTAACAAATCACAATTTAATGGCTTTAATTGCCTCTGACAACTGCTAGCATTAACATAATTTTACAAGCTTACTGCATTAAGTACCAGTTTATATAACATTATGCAGATTAACTGAGGATTGTAGACTACCAGGTTAATGTAAGAGGGGGGCAGTGTTTCTCAACCATTATCACCTTTATTGTCTGTTACTAACAGTGTGTTCTATTAATAAGTGTGCAATTTTGTACTTATTCTTTTTTGAAAGTTAGATAAGTCAGCTTATGGGACATTATAAATGCAGTTATGAATCATTATAATTTTTTTTTAAATGTGCTGCTCTTAGAATTATTTTATCCCTACTAAGTGTGCAGTAAGAACTATAAATCAGCCAACATTTAATTTTTGGAAACTCCTTAATTAATTTAACTTGTGGCTTTATTTTTTACATACTGTTTTCTCTACTTCCACTTACTCACAGAAACATTAGACAAAGCAAGGGAAATGGTCATGTAAATTTCCACTCCCTCACAAAAACATTAGACAAACCAAGGGAAATGTTCACATAAATTTTCACTTGCTCACAGAAACATTAGACAAACCAAGGGAAATGTTCATGTAAATTTCCACTTGCTCACAGAAACATTAGACAAACCATGTGAAATGTTCATGTAAATTTCCACTCACTCACAAAAACATTAGACAAACCAAGGGAAATGTTCATGTAAATTTCCACTCACACACAGAAACATTAGACAAAGCAAGGAAAATGTTCATGTAAATTTCCACTCACTCACAGAAACAATTTAGACAAACCAAGGAATATGTTCATGTAAATATATCCTTGCCTCTTCATTACCTCTTCCCTACCCCAATCATGGAGACGAATCTCCTGTTAAAATAAGTGCACAACTCTTCTGAAACTGTACAGTGAAAAATCTGATAAAATGTACAGGGAGAAATCTGATAAACTGTCTTACATTGTATTCAGAAAGACGCCTTTGCCGGTGCAGTTCTTAAAGGGCTAAGACCCATTTTCTTAAAAATAATTATAGTGAGCATTTTTCCCTATGTACATCCTAAGGTGATGACCATAATATTTGCAAACTTTTGTGGTGATCAGTCACAAATTAGGAGAACAGTTGTGTTAAAAAAATTATGATTCAAGTAAAAAAAAGGACAAGAACTCAAATATAGCAAAAGCACTGAGATTGGTCAATATGCACATCTCCATGTGAGGACCATAATATTTATAGGGTGTCAATCAAAAAACAATAACTTGTGCTAACAAGATTTTGTTTATGATGGAAGGATGGGTTAAAGGAAAGACACACACACACACACACACACACACACACAAGGATTAGTATATACATTTTATAAAAATAAGAACATTATTCAGTGGAACAACACCCCATGAATTGTCATAATGTTACTATTACATCCAAGTACAGAAACATGTTGTAAATGTTGCTGCCAATGTCAGACAGCATATTGCAGATGTTACTTTTATTATCTGGCAGTATATTGTACATGTTACTGGCAATTCCAGATACCATACTGTACTTGTTACTGCCATTATAAGACTATATTGTAAATGTTACTGCCAATGTCAGACAGCATATTGCAGATGTTACTGTCATTATCTGGCAGTGTACTGTACATGTTACTGCCATTATCAAACAACTTATTGTACATGTAACTGCCTCTACTAGACAACTTATTGTACATGTTACTGCCTATACTAGACAACTTATTGTACATGTTACTGCCTATACTAGACAACTTATTGTACATGTTACTGCCTATACTAGACAACTTATTGTACATGTTACTGCCTATACTAGACAACTTATTGTACATGTTACTGCCTATACTAGACAACTTATTGTACATGTTACTGCCAATGCCAGATACCAGACTGTACTTATTACTGCCATTATCAGACTACAGTGTATATGGTAAATGTTGCTGCCAATACCTGACAGCTCATTGTACATGTCACTGACAATGCCAGAAACCATATTGTACATATTACTGCCATTATCAGACAGTATCTTGCAGATGTTACTGACAATGCCAGACAGCACATTGTACATCATACTGTCAATACCAGATGGGCATATTGTACATGTCACTGACAATGCACACCATATTGTACATGTTGCTACCATTATCAGACAGTATCTTGCAGACATTACTGACAATGCCAGACAGCACATTGTGGATCATACTGCCAATACCAGACAGCATATTGTACTTGTTACTGCAATTATCAAACAGTGTATAATGTATGTATTGTAGATGTTACTGCCACCATCAGAAAGTACATTACATTTTGACATGTTAAAACACTAGTTGCTAAACAACACACACCCTCCTCCACTAATGTAAATAACCTTGACCCAACTATCACATTATGTACCTATGGATCAAGGTCTGCACATTTTGCTCTACTGTGAATACCAGGTCAGCCAACATGGTTAAGTGGGAAAGCTTTCCTATTAATTTCTATAGGTTGGTGGTTTTTCCTCCCAATGTTTTCCCAGGTTCTTCCTCCACAAAGACATACTGGATGCCATGCACAAAAATGGCACACAAAACCAAAACAATCTACTAAATTGTTATTCAAGCCACAAAACTGCCTGGAACTTGGTCTAATGACACAATGGATAAGCCAGATGATGTGTCACACATGTCCAAATATTATTGGTAAATACTCTATTTGCAAAAAAAGGACTGAATTCATGTTTGTAGATGCAGGTTTTAACATAAAGACCAGTACAGCAGATTGTACTCCATTTTTGTATGTGATACATTTCATGTTTATATGTTTATGTTTATATGTAATGTCCTTGACGATCCATTCCCATTGTTTCTCCTTTACTTTATATTTTACATTCAATTTTCAGCTTCCAAAAATGCTTATTTTTCTGAAAGATATTTTAAAACAACTGAATTATTCCTAAAAAAATGTATTAAAAAATTTCAATAAAAAGTAGCACACTGAAAGAATAAAAACATTGTTTGGCAGCAAATTCGCTGGCTGCCAACTCTAAATGACAACACTGTATTGGCTTCCAGTGGGGTGAACACGTCAGCCTTGGCAGTTTTATCCAAAGGTGGATTGACAGTTAAAGAATTGGAGAAGGCAGATGGAGATGATTCAGGTGCAATGTCTGTAATTATTGTAATTGACAAATGAAAGGCAGACGAGAAGAGAAAGTTTGATAGTGGTGTGTTTTACATCTGCCAAATAGACTGAGAGAAAGAGAGACTTAGCAGTAACTGTTTTATTTTTAATTAAAAAAATGAAATCTGAATAAAAAATGTTAGTCAATGTTACTTTATGTTTCTTAAAAACTGAAAATGAAATTCAAAGATAGAGCTGTTGTGGAAAATTTTCAGGGCAAGAAACAAGAAAGATGAGAACACAGTAATACAATATATAAAATACAATACTGTATTTGAAAACACTACACTATTGGCTTGGTGACCTTGAACGTAAAACATTGTCCCTGACAGAACACTGCTGCTTAGTGATTAACCATCTAATTTTTTACTCAAAATTTCAAATATGTCATTTTCTGATTTGTAGACAAAAGGCATTATGTTATTGCTCATTTTAGTTTTAAAAAATGATCATATGATAAAAGAAATAAAACAAGCATACCCTGGTGAAGAAAAATCAGCCCCCTCCTCAAAATCTGAGTGGTCGTTCCCTTAATAAAAATGAATTTATTTAAAGTGGGTGACATGGTTTGTTTCATGGAATATCAATGTGGTGCTGTTATTTGCATTTCTGCATACATAGTACATAGACACACTCACAATAAAAAGGCGCATGCAACTTGATTCTTTTAGAAGCGGAAAATATAACTATGTAAGTTCATATTCCTCCTCCCCCAAATCAAAACCATAATAAGCTAAATTTGCATGTGTACAGAACGTACAAAAACTATGTATATACAGTACAGAGTAGTGAAACAATGAAGTGGAAGGTCTGAGAATTTATATTTCAAGTTGTAATATAATTGTCACATGACAAGTTCCAATTTTCAGCCAGTGAATTAAATTATAGTATTTATATTTGTACTGCCTCTCTTTCTCCTTTTGCGATTTTATTCCAAAAATTAGTGGAGTGAAAAAGGGAATATATATATATATATATATATATATATATATATATATATATATATATATATATATATATATATATATATATATATATTAAATAATCCAGTCTTAATTTTGGAGGTAAATTTAAATAAAAAAAAAGACCAAGGCAAAGGGTATGCTATAAACTTTATTGACTGGAGAGAATTCTTTTTGAGAAATCTTGCTCTAATGGGAATATATATCACACTGTAACCATTTACAATCCTACATCGGAACAATGAACCAAGTTTCCTAAGATGTTTAATTTACAGCCCAACCTAAAACGGTCCGACATCAATTTAATAACACTTGAGAAACCCGAATGATTTAATTCAGTCAAACTGAACGGACACTTTTCTTTGATATAACTTACACGGTTTGACCACTCACGTCATTTGTCAGTACATGAATAGATGCCAAGATATACTGCCCTCCCCAATTTACCCTCCAAAACCTTGCGGTGTCACTAGAGCGTTAAGTCTTATTGAACTGCCCGAGTAGAGTGATATGGTCCCCACCTAATTACCCTAAAATTCATGAATGAAACTGCTGCTACACATAGCGTGGGGAGTAACCCACCACAGGAAGTGTGTAGTACTCTGATAGCGTCCCCAAGCTAACCTGGCCTGCTATCTTATTTCTATCAATGAACCTAGTAGTTGTTACCCCAATCAAAATCCCCTGTGTAAACCTTATCTCCAAGGATCGCTTCTGCGTAATGTTTGACACTTTAACCTTTTGCGAGATTTCTAAGTAGAAGGAAGTTCTTTTCCATCATTTAGTTTATTTATTTGCAAGTAAATGGTATTTTTTCTGCAACTGCACATGGTTTCCTTTTCTGCTGTCAGAATTTTTTTTCTCAATTTTATTACCCTACCAAAATGCCATACAACTCATTTCTGATCTGACAAGATAACAATCTCTCCCTCCTACATCATTTGAGGAAAGATCTCGCTTGCAAACCCCAGCAATCTATATTAACATAAACCTATACATTGTTCTAAAATAAGCTATTCATATATATATATATATATATATATATATATATATATATATATATATATATATATATATATATATATATATATACGATGAGCAGCTATTTTCGGTTTGACTTTCTTTTTATGGATATTGTTAATAAGATTTTTTTAAAAAGCCTTATCCACTATTAGCATGATCGTGTGTCACTGGAAAAGTGTAAAACGGAAATGTGTGCATAAAGGGGCAGGTCCAACCAAAATAGTTGAAAACTTGATGTAAACCTTAACTACGGGGTAAGGTATAAAACAACCGACATACACAAGAAATGACACCTGAACAAAGGGTGACGTTACATTGCAAAATCAACTGACCTGGTGAGAAATACAATTTGGACCACGTCAAATACCAACAGAGTACATGTACGCGAATATGCTTTCTTTAAACCAAAGTTATACAAATCTAGTTTCTGATGCAAATTTATTTGCTAAATGATTTATGAGGACATTTTATAACAAATGATTAAAAAAAAACCTGCACAAAACTGGCGACATCATAATTTTAAAATACTAAATAAAGCCCTTCCTGAATATAAATTTTCACTGTGTCTCCATCCGATGACTAACGATTTCACAAACCTTGCAGCACTGGGCCCACACAAATTCTGAATAGATCCCTTCATTATTGCAACTGACGAGACCAGGCGTCAGTGTTCTGCCATAAGCCGAACACCTTTGTTTTCTCTTTGTTTCAAAGTTTATCCTACCTCACTTCGTGTAATACTACAGGATGAAAGGGAAAGGATTTTGTTTTTTTTTTCCACCTGACTAAGCAGTACTAGATACTCATTTATAACAAAGTTGTGGTTACTACATATTCCCATAGACTGTGATCTAGTTAAGATGTTCACATTCATTCCTCATACGCTGACCTTTTACTGGAAAACAAGAAACTACAGTTAGTATAATGGTACAAAAACAGTTTTACTAGAAACATGGACACAACAAATTAGATTTTTTAACAAGACATTTCAATACTGTGAACTTATATGATTGCTGTCCCAAACTAACAGGATAATTTATTGATTACAATTTTGTTTTACTGTATATACTCAATGACAGATCAAGTCCAACTGCAAATACACAGACCCAGATCTGCCATGACATGATGCATCAGCAGGTCTGTTTCTCTGCAGTTTGTAAGAAGCAATCAGTATCAATAAAATTATCTTTAATCCCTCTATTTGGTAAAAATATCATTTTATTTATCATCATGCTGAAATTTAAAAAAACCTAAGAAAATGAGAAATGATTCTCTTGTATAATTATATTTACATACGAAAAAAGAATTCATCATATCTATCAAAAACTATGAAAAAAAATTATGAATAAGTCATAAAAGAATGACAACAGAATACCATGATGGAGTGGTACATATATGTAACCAAAGACTGGTCAGAAAGTCAAATGATGAAATTTTCAATTACGATTTTCCATGATGTTCAACTTTTCAGGATGAAATCTACCGAAAAAAAAGTTGTAGGTTTAATGCCATTTCTCAGCATCTGACAGGTTAAGAAATGGTGGATGATGAACATGGGTTAAATCCCAGAAGAAAAAAAACACTGACCCACGAGAAGTTACTTGCAAGCTTTCTCATATACCCACATTGGCCAGCCCAAGTCTTGAACCCACAAATACAGAGGTGAGATGCACTTTAGACGAGTGGTCCCCAACCCTTCAGTCATAATGGAGTTTGATAATTTTACCTCTGCCTGCTGAAGGGGGTGTGAGACGTTGATTTAAAAATTTTAATTTAATTGTATTTAAACATACTTTCAAAATAAAATAATGTTACACCAAAAATGAATATAAATAAATATAAATATATATGAATATAAAGTGAATATAAACCCAAGAGAAATACACAACAGTAAATAAAATGGAAATAATTTAATGTACTTTGGGTGGCCAGGTACCATTTGATCCACGGACCGGTACCTGTCCATGGTCCGGGGTTTGGAGACCACTGCTTTAGACCACTCAGCCACTCTGAGCCCCACCAGGAAACATAAAGTACTGTATGTGCATTATAACAGCCTCCAGTTCATATACTGTCTTTAACTGTTTAGCACAAGCCAGGAGTTAACATGACATATTATAAAAGTCCTGTTAAACCATTCAAAATTGAGGTTACACATACTAGCAACCTTACTATTCAAAGTATACAAAAAAAAAATAACATCCATTACAAATCTGGAATATAGTGCCAACCAATAAAATAAAATCAATGGATCTTTAAATTTCAAGCAAAGTTCCCAATACTGCTGTAAAGAAGTGTTGCATTGGGGAATTTACACCCAAGGGAAACCTCACCTCAAGCATACCAAACTGAGGTAGTGAGCCAAAGAGTACTGCTGCTTACTGATGTGGGGTGGGTCAGAGGGAGTGTGTGTGCCTACTTTTCGTAATTTACTATTTGATTTGGATTCTGGGTAAACCGATTTATCTTTTCTCCATGTCCAGCATCTGAAAGTGTTTCCATTATCCATGTACTATGATGCACCAGCTTATCAATGACTATCAAGTACACATGCTGAACCCTTAGTGACATCAGATGGGTTCATTACAAAGTACTCTATATAACATCAGACACACACATGCACACACATCTAACTTATAAATTGTGAGCAATGTTACAAGCTTTTCATAAATGAAACATCATCTTTGTGTTGTTTGCCACATTTGTTTGCTACAGCAGCAGATCTCCCCTGTTCAATTCAAGTTCAAATGGAACATTTCTGACCAGTGCAATTGATGATAGTAATTATAGTCCTATATGCATGTACATTTGCTTGATGACTTTTTATAAGAGACCAGAGAACCCACCCAAAGGGTGGGCCTCCAATACCCTCCTCCATGGATCCAGGTGGAGGGACTTGATTTGTACTAGACCTTAAGACCTTGACATTCAATAGCCAGATACAAGCAGAAAGCCTCCCAACCCAGCAACAGGCCAAAATCGACAAAAAAGCCAACAATTGACCAACAATTGAATCTGGCCTGGCATTTATAGTCTCCCTGCTATCTGTTCTTTGCCGGAAAAATGACCTTTCCACTTATATGCATTGTAACACTTGATTACAGCAACTACCTGCAGGTCGTGGCCATGCTGTCAGTATTCATGTAGGTGCAATTATGAAACATGCATGTGCACTGCAAATCTCCATGGACTCCAGTTCTAAATATTATCCATGTGGTACATTTCAATGTAAAAGATTTTACTCTCTTGTCATTATAATTATCATACACCATTGCAACAAATACTGTATATACTTACTTATAAGAAAAGTCCAACTGCAAATTGCATGGAGCAATGTCAGCCACCATATAATGCACCAGCAGATCTGGGTCTTTGCAGTTTATTAAGAGTAATCAGTAAAACCAACAAAATAGAACATGATCTGCAGGCACATTATGCTATGGTACACCTGGATCTTTGTTATTTGCAGTTTTTGTTGATTTTAAAAAAAAGTATTGATGGTATTTGGGAATTTTATCTCTTTTGCACAACTTTAAAATACATGTTTGCAATAGATGAGCACAGAATGAAGGGTATTGCACAATCATCCAACTCGGATGCAAAATAATGCATAGCAAAAACTTAAATAAAAAAATTTGACGGAAAAATATCAAGCAATGATTTTTAAACTGTTTTTTGAACTGTTTTATTTTAACTGTTTAATATAGACTATTACTAGTGTATAGTTTAATTTGAAATAAAACCTATCATTCCAATGATGTATTATTTAACAGCTGTGTCCTGAAACACCATTGCTGAGTGAAATTTCTTATCTGACTTTTTGCAAATCTGTCATGGTAGCAGACATGCACTGATTCTTCACTCTAGCTCAGAAATGCACATTTATCAAATACAATTTCCAGGGCAGCAGATTTTCATTCTATATGCATTACCCTGCAACAAATATATCATGTGCAAGAAGGTGGTGATTAGATTCACGACTCATTTGCTGCATTTGCAAATTTAGTTTCTATCAAGCTGGGGGGGTTTCTACCCTTTATGTACAAATTTGAGTGCACACCGCTTTACCATTTTTAGAATGAAATGATAACAACATTGATTTTGAAAGAGTGTTAACTATGTAAAAATATTAAATGACTGGCCAACATCATACTAATTGCCTGCCATATATACTCACTTATATGTCCAGTCAAACTGCAAACAACAAAGATCCAAAACTGCCATAATATAATGCACCTCTCTATCAGGGCATATCCTGTAGGTTTTACTGATTACTGCTAACAAACTGCACAGAACCAGATCTGCTGGCACAATATGCAACTGCAGATCTGGGTCTGTGCAATTTGCAGTTAGTCTCTTCTTATAAGCAAGTAGAGATGGTATATCATCAACTATACTTATATGACCTTGCACAAAATTCAGATTAAATTTTTTTAAAAAGTTCAATGATTTCTCAAAGTCTGTGATCCTTGCCAAACAAAACATTACAATTTTTCACAATTTCAATTTGAATTGATCAAAAATGTAAAATTTTATTTATCACACTTCCAAAAATGTTTTTAATGAATTTATTCTGTAAAGTCAAAAGTGTAGAGATATGGTTTGTCTTGGTCATGAAAACTATTCTGTGGTGTTATTATACCTGTGTAATACAATGCCAGAAATATGATACAGGCTCATTAACCTACAGAACCAACCACTTAACTTTGATGGGGGTGGGAGGCTGATAGTTTTCTGATCAAATATTTCCAGTCATCCAGAAGCTTGATGATAAAACTCTTGCTTTGATTTGTATGGAAAAAAAAGAACTGTATGAAATTCTGTAAATTATATTAGTTCAAAAAATTGTCAGACCCAGGTGGCAGAGTGGTAAGGTACTCTCCTTTACAGGTCACTCATATCTCACCTCTGCCCCTTAGAGTCTTGGCCTGGCCAATGTGAGTATGTGACAAAGCTTGACTATGGGTCAGCCGTGCTTCCAGGAGTCTTTCCAGGCTCATCATCTACCAAATATATAGCCACCATGCATTTTCTCATGTTTGAAAAATGGTGTTGAAAATCGCAAATTAAAAAAAAAAGATCTCAGAAAGAAAAAAAAAATCTATCCCTGTTGAATAGCAATTGTTTGGACCTATCTAGAAGATAGTTGGTCCCTAAATAATACAGTAATTATGTGCATGTTAGATGCTGGTAATGCATCTTACAAGTATATTCATTCAAAATAAACTGTGCCAGACAAGCTGGTAATGCGTCTTAAAAGTATATTCATTCGAAATAAACTGTACCAGACAGCTGGATATCATATGCCACAAGCTTTAAAGTGTTTGTAAAAGCATTTGTAGTAAGTGTTTCAAAACTTTAATGACACCAATATTAAATTTTTACTTGTGTAAAAATTTATGAAACTAAGCCAGCTTCACACTGTGACAAAGCATTTCATTGGCATGGTAATAAATGTCAACCTTTTCAGGAATGACTCTATATCACCAACACACTTATGTAAGCAAGTTTTAAAGTACAGTACACAATTCATGATCAAGCTGAAAACCATCATTTCAAGTTTTTAGCCACAGCTAGTAATAAAATTCACTGTATCCTAATGTAATTTTCTTCAAATTGTACAATAAAAGATGCAGAGTAGGTTTGATATCACTCCTGGCTGACAGATACTTTCCACCAAATTTGAAAAATTCTGTTTTGAGCAGCTTTAAGAAAGAAGGTCATTTCAAGGTTTTCTATTTTCAGTACCAGTGACCCAGAATTTTGTTATTCAAAGCCCTTATCATACCATCTTTGAAATTTGGTCAAAATGTGCTGAGCAGTTTTTAACAAGGCGTCCTTGAAATTTATTTCTCTAGTTTTGAAAATTCTGGCCATTTGTTATGTTGTCATTTGCAGTCATTTAAAAGGACATTATGCCTAGAGGATTTCTATCAAATTTGGCCATGGAATGGTTTTTAATGTTTGTTTTGTTGGTTTTTTTTAATTTTTATTAGCAATTGCCAGATTTGATAACAAATTAAATATTTGTAGGAATTTGAAATGCTTGTATGCATTGTCAAATTTGCTGAAATTCTGCTGATTTTTGAGAATTCATTTGAAGGTTCTTGTATTTTTAGTACATGTAATGGCAGCTACACTGGATCTCAAAACTGCAAAGGACAGGTTGCTTTTTGTCAAATATTTGGTCAAATTATTCTGCTGAGCAGATTTTTTAAAAGAACATCATAGGTTTAACTTTTTTTACTAGTTGTGTGTGTGTGTGTGTTTGTGTGTGTGTGTGTGTGTGTGTGTGTGTGTGATTTGGATTTTTAACATATCTTTAACAATTTTTCAATCATATCACTATGATGTCTGCAGCATGGAAGCTTATTATGACATCCAACAAATGGACATCATGCTGCATTTCTAAACTGACAGAACACCTTTTGAAATGAATAAAATAAAATAATTGAAACAGGTGAGAGGATAAATGCATTCTGATTCCCCACTTCATACCCTTGATATCTTTTTAGAAGTAAACAACTCAATCTATCCTGAAATGCATCAATAAAAACAAATGGAGTCCATAAATTGCATTTAATGACATTTAAAGATTGATACCAGCAATTACATCCTATAATCACTGTAAATAATTTTCTCATTGTAACTGAAATTAACTGCTTGATAATGAACTGAGAAATACAGCTAAAGAAAAATCAATGCTTGTGAAAGAAATTTCACTTTTCCATAATTATTTAAGCATAATTATTTACATGTTACAGAACAAGACTGGGATCTGACATTAAATTTTTTTGAAAGAAAAGATGACTGAATACACATGTTACATACTGATAATTGTCTCTTATGTGACTGGAATTTATTGTCTAACCTGATATGGGCTGCACACACTCTCTTTTGTTGAATGGAATCTTTACATCATTATAAAAAGGTCAAAATGTGTTGAATATATATGCATATCCACAGCATAGTTTTGGTTTAGTTCTTGTGGGGTTTAACAACTTTCTTCAGAAGATAAGCTAAACATGGTGGCCAGTATACAAGGTGGAAGAAAAGCCCTGGAAGACTCCAGGAAGAACCACCAACCCACAAGAAGCTATCAGCAATCTTTCTTGAATACACACACTGGTCAAGCCAAGATTCAAACCCATGTGGGCAGAGGTGAAATGTGAGTGAGTGACAACTTTGTTGCTACCACCTGCCTAAATCACATCCCTGAAACGTTTTCATACAGTGAAAGTGGCTCAAGTAAAAGGTAGCTGTTGATATGTTGGAAACAAGAAGTGAAATAATTAACAATCTATTTATGTAACAATCAAGTTATGGCTGGCTTTGAAGATACAATTTTCATTTTTAATTATTTTACCAATTATGTGTGTCATTGCAGGCCATAGGAAATAACTTTAAGGGGTTAGTTGAGGGTCACATGTTTGAGAGAATTGAATTATGGAAATAAGACATGCATCCAAATACCCAAAACTATATTGATTTTTATTTGAGATGCCTTAATGTTTAATATGTTTATCAAATTGGATTAATAGACATAAAACACTAGATTAATAAACACTTGCCAAATATAGCAGTCCTATTCTAAATGACCTTGTATTTTGCTTCTATTTTTTGAACTTCCATCAGTATCACTCTATTTTTCTCTTTATTGAAGATAAAATCAGTGAAACACTATCATACTTCAAAATGTCATTATTGAAATATGGGACCAATTTCTGAAGATGATACTTTTGAGAGCGAAAAATTACAAGCCTATCAAGTCCAAAGCTAAGTTTCATTTTAACAAGTTCATCTGGCAGGAACAAGATAATAATTTGAACCTGGATTTTACTTTTCATTTGTCTAAGTGCATTAAAATTGCAAGGTCTGATGTTGGCAACTTTTCTTCATCTCCTAACAACCCAAATTGTACCATATCTCTGCCATGTTATTACCATGTACAGATTCAACTGTAGGATTGATGCAGGATTTACTGCCATTCAATCCCATCATGCAACAAACTTGGGGGGGGGTGTTTACATGTGCAACACCATATATGAACAACCATAGTAGTGCAAACAATACCCTAGCATCATAAGATCAATGGTGGATCAGTGTCTATGATGTTTATAGTACCAAAGACTTCAAACAAACATCAGCAGCATAGACAGTGATCTGGCAATGTGTTTATACAATGGCAGAGCTGGATCTATATTGACTAAAGCTACATACATTATGCAATTACAGTGTCCAGTCCAGGTGGTAAAATTGTGTGGACACACAACCATAAGAGTGTGGATTCAAATTCTACCATTGATCAGCTGTGAGTGACTCAAATGGTGTGCCCCTGCTGGTAAGGTACTTAACTTGCCTTGGCACCATATATACAAGCTTCATGTGTCAGTTTGGTTTAGAAATCCCCAAACCAAACCAAATACTGTATCTCTGTAATGGGGATACATACAGCTAAGAGGCTGTTCTACTTAGTTAAAACTGAGGTAAAATTGGTGCAGATCTGGAAAATGCAGGGAAGAAAGAAGGTTGAATGTGAGGGAGGGAGGGAGAGGGAGTAAGCTGAATCCACTTGAAATCTACCAGGTGTAATGAATGAAACTCTACAAGTGCAATGCTGTAATTTGCAGACTGCAGCAGACAGTGTATGTATGGAAAACAGATGCTGCTCCTGTTACTAGTGCTTACCTTCTTCCAGTGGACATTTACACTACTACAATAAACTGAAGGATGGGATGAGCAGCAGGTCTCAGTTTACAAAGAAATATTAAGCTTTCACTGTACCTTATGTCTGCAGTAAAGGATTGACCCACTCCTTTAATTTTCAAAATAAATCAAACTGTGACAGATCTGGACAGAAGAGATCTGCCATTGCATCAAGTACCAGCAGATTAGGATCAAGCCTATGGCTTGAATCACCCTCCAGACCCTAATCTGCCAGTGCATAGTGTAGCAGGCAGATCTGGTTTTAATCTCTCCGAGAGGGTGCAAACTAAAGAAAGCAAATACAGCAGTCTTTAAACATTGTGTAAAGATATGTAGTATCATTTCTACAAGAATGGCAAATTTTTTCAAGTTTTCTAGTACTTCCAAAAGTTTTCAAGGAGTATTGTTATTATGAAAATTCAATTTTCTTCAACTGTTATTTTGCTTATCACTGAACAAATACTGTTTTTGATCCCTTATAAGTCAATACAAAAGAGCAAACAACAAAAGATCCTGATCTGCCACAGCATAATGCACCTGCAGATCAGGGTCTGTGTTGTTTGTTATACTGATTACTCCTAACAAACTTCACAGATCCAGATTATGCAGTGCACTGTGACTGCAAATTTGAGTCAGTGCAGTTTTCAGTTGGACTCATCTTATAAGCAAGAATATATGGTAGGTACCAATGAAGAAGAAATATCACAAAAAAACTGCACAAAGCCTAAAATATCTATGTTGCTTTTCCTTTTATCCACCCAGTTTTCACAGATTTTACTTCTTTACTTGGAAATACAAACATAACAAAGTTCACGAGTTTTAAAAATGATTTAGTATTAACATTTGCTAATCTGCAGAAAATTCTCAGTTTTTATTTTTTTTTTAAATTTTGAAGATAAATAACCACTTTAAAATTTAAAGAATTTCAAGGTAATTTCTCAAATCCAATGATTTTTCAACTTTGTACAAGCCATTTCAGTTGCATCCCCAAGGGATGAAAAACTGAATGTTAAAAACTCCTTGGTGTCAAAAATGGGGGTCAGAGTGTGTAAAAAACAAACTTTGGTATCAAAAATAGAGGTATCTAAAGCGTAAATGAGGGCAAAGAATAAAGAAATTATATTCAAGTCATTATTTGGAAAACACTATTATTTGCAGAGTACATTAAAAATATCCCAACATATCCAGTGACAGTGGCTCAGTAATTATATACTGGACACATTATTGAAAAGCTGCACATTCAAATCCTATCACTGGCAACCTCACTGTGCCAACTGGCAATCACAAGTGGTGAAGATCAAGATATGAAATCAAACCAAAGGAAAGTGAAAGTGAGTCACTAAGTTGCTGTGACCAATATACTATACTAATTAGTACTCTAAACACAAGAATACCACCTAATATGCCCTACCATCTGTCTTGTTTAGGGTCAACCTTATCCTAAATATGACCTTTAATTCTAGCTTCTTTAATTTATCACAGGCAGGCTTTCTGCAAAGTTGGGTTAATGAATATTAAGAACGCGGTCAGGTCATGATGCATCAAGGCCATCTATAAATTTTGGTGAAAATATGTTTAGCAGAAGGTTTTACTTTTGAAGTCAAAGAGATCTCAAATCCAATGGTTATTATCATGAAGGGCAACCCATCTATAAGGTTTGGTGATGGAATGTTAAAACAGACTCAAATTAATGCATTTAATTTTTAAAAATTGCAAAGGGTTGATCAGTGACACCTTGACCTCTAACCCCATTTAATCTTTGCTGCTCACAGGGCAACCCATCAGCCTATTCTGGTGATGAAACAATGATACAAAAGTCAAACACTCAAATCATTTGCAAATGTCGGTCATGCTGACTCTAACCTTTGATCTTTAGCTTTTATAATGAATAAAGTTCTTAGATATATATAGTGCAATGAGGCTATAAAGTTTCTGCTGGAATGACCTTGACCTTGAAATTGTTGACCTCCAAATCAACTGGGTTCATTGTTCCTTGTAGGACAACATATCTTCAACTATGGTTTAGGTACATGAATAAGAACTCAACTTATCACATGGAAAACTCAACTTATCACATGGAAACCAAAATGTCATTACATGAACAGAGAGATAGGGCCACAAAATAATACATATGCTCTGCCATACCAAAAGTGTACAAAAATTCAAGTTGCTTAACTATCAGATTTAATTACATCAAGAATTGTCTGAAAATGGAGTGCAATGCTAACAGCTAATAAATGAATATGAAAATTAGGACAGTTATATACTGTATGTAGTAGTAATTTGTTACAGTACTCCTCAAGATAGTACTCCTCAAGATATAAGATCTCATGTTTCAAACTTATATTATGCAATGGAGTAAAATGCCCTTCAAATGAAGCACAATGCAAAAACCTCCATAAATACCAAGGACACTTCTGTGAATGTCAAAGACCATGATGGTTTAAGGTAACTGGTAACACCTCAATTCTGATGTCTTCAAGTGTTCAGACAAATATTCACCAGACACAAGAAATGCACAAGATAAAGCATGGTACAGTCAAGTTGAGTGACACCATCATCTCATTTATGTGCCATTTACAATAGTGTTTGCCCTTCACCTTAAATTCAATATGAATGCTTCCAAGATTAAATGATACAGAAATTTGTCTTGCCTGCCTAATATACAAGAAACACTTGATGTTGTCCAAGTCTTTCCATTTCCCAAGACTATAAATGTTATTTCAAAAAATTGTAAGGCATAATGGATACACCATGGTAGCTAACCTGGGATGGCCCAATTAGGATTTGAACCAAGACTCCTTTCAGTCAGAGTCCAGTATGCTACACACTCAGCCTGTCTGTAACTCTCCTCATCCAACATTACATATTCAATTTTGTGCAATAGACTAGAACTATTTTGACTTTGTCATAACAGCTTCAGGGGGGAGGTACCTTCACTATACAGGAGTGACATATCTTCAACACTTTAACTAAAAAAACATGAATGGAAAATTTGTCTGTCCCTCTCACCATTTCTGTCAGTAATGGCTGTAGCACCAGAAATTCACATACATTCTGATGTAAAAATAAATAAGTGATTTTATTAAAATACATTCTTTGTTTTGTAATTTTTAAAACTTGTTGGCTTTTTCTTTTAATACATTCCTTTCAAAATAATCTGACACTAGCAGTGAATCAACAGCCTTGGCTCCATAATTTTTAAAGGTGTTTTCTTTTGAACTGTTTCTTTTTCCTCTTTCCCTGCTGATGCAATATGTTTGAGGTCATTGAGAAGAAAAACAGTCAAAGTTTGATCTGTCCTGAAATGCAAAAGGAATTAACAGTTTAACTAAACTCTCTCATATAAGCAGCTTCCAAACTCAGAGGGAATTTGAGACATTCCAGTAATGTCCAATAATAAGTCACACCTACACTGTTTGGATCTGCAATAGTACTTTAATGCAGTCCAAGTGTGTCATAGTGTAGTTGCCACCTTATAGTTAAACTGCCTTATAATGAAGTACATGGTAAAGGACTCACTTATAATACTATTCATGGGGGCCATACAGTAGATTGCTTTATAGCAAGACTGCCTTATAATGAAAGACATGATACAGAATACCCTCATTATAATGCTGTCCATGGGAAACATACAGTAGACTGCTTTATAATGAGATCACCTTATAATGAGACTGCCTTATAATGAAAGACATGATACAGAATACCCTCATTATAATGCTGACCATAGAGCCATACAATAAACTGTTTATAGAGACCACCTTATAATGATACTGCCTTACAATGAAATACATGACACAAAATACCCTCATTATATTGATATCCATGGGAGAAATGACCGCTTTATAATGAGAACACCAGATAATGAGACTACCGAACAATGAAATACATGAAACAGAATACCAAAATTATAATGATGTACAAGGAACAATACAATAGAGTGCTTTATAGTGAGATAACCTTATGAGACTGCCATATAATGAAATGCATGATACAGAATACCCTCATTATAATGTCTATAGGGGCCATACAGTAGACTGCTTTATAGTGAGACCACCTTATCATGAGATTGCCTTATAATGAAATAAATGATACAGAATACCCTCATTATAATGATGTACATGGGGCCATACAGTAGACTGCTTTATAGTGAGACTTTATAATGAGACTGCCTTTTAATGAAATAAATGATACAGAATACCATCATTATAATGCTGTCCATGGGGCCATACAGTTGATGGCTTTATAATGAGACTTGCTTATAATGAAATAAATGATATGGAATACCCTCATTATAATTTTTTCTATGGGGCCATAGAGTAGACTGTTTTATAGTGAGACCACCTTATAATGAAATACATGATACAGAATACCCTCATTATAATACTATCATTGGGGGCATACAGTAGACTGCTTTAAAATGAGACCACCTTATAATGAAATACATTATACAGAATATCCTCATTATAATGGTCAATGGGAACATACAGTAGACCGCTTTATAGTCAGACAACCTTATAATTAGAATGCCTTATAATGAAATAATGATACTGAATACCTCATTATACTGCTGTCCATGGGAACATACAATACACTACTTTATAATGAGACCACCTTATAATGATACTGCCTTATAATGAAATACATCAAACAGAGTACACTAATTATAATGCTGTACATGGGGAACATGCAGTAGACTGCTTTATAGTGGGACAACCTTATAATGAGACTGCCATATAATGAAATACATGATACATGATAACCTCATTATAATGCTGTTTTATAGGTCCATACAGTAGACTGCTTTATAGTGAGTCAACCTTATAATGAAACTGCCTTTTAATGAAATAAATGATACAGAATACACTCATTATAATGTTGTCGATGGAGCCATACTGTAGACTGCTTTATAGTGAGACCACCTTATGAGACTAGCTTATAATGAAATACATGATACAGAATACCCTCATTGTAATTCTGTCCATGGGGCCATTCAGTAGACTACTTTATAATGATGTATGTATGTATAACACAATTTTTCAATACAAAACAGGCTATACATGGCAGCCAGAATAAATGGTGGTGGAAGAACAGGGAAAACAATGGCAAGAACCACCAACCCACAAGAAGCTTCTGACAAGCTTTCTCTGCTACCCACATTGGCTGAACCTGAGACCTGTACTCACACAGGTGAGATGTCAGTGATCCATAACAGTGAATACTTTAGTCTGCTCTCAGCTACTTAAGGCCCATGTGTGTGTGTGTGTGTGTGTGTGTGTGTGTGTGTGTTTGTGTAAATATGTAAAGAAACCATCAGCACTATCAGTAACCATACCAATGTGTAATGTATAATTGGGTAACATGCGCAATAACCAAATACATACAAATGTTTGCTTTTTCTCAGTCATGCTATATTGAATGTGAAAATCAAAAACAAGAAAACGATTAACAGAAATCCTCCACATTGGTCCTGATAAGCCAAGATGTGGATGTATACATGTTAACTGAAAAGGAGAGTTCCTGCATCACTGACAGTCACAAGCAGGTTTGTGTAACCATTTACCAATTTTGTAAACAATAATAGGCAGTAAACTAAACTAAGCAACTGACATGTTTAAATGATGCATCCCTACATTTTGGGAACTCATAAAACAATTTTCATTAAGAAATTCTGGCCAGTTTTTGAAGAGTTTTGAGCAAGATAAATCACGAATGAGATATGTCTTGGAGAGTGTCTCCATCTACACCTTTCTCATCTTTAGGACCACCTTTACCCTAGTCATCTTTCCCATCTCATTTAGGAACCACCTCTACACCAGTCATTTTACTTTAGGACCACCTTTACCCTAGTCATCTTTCCCATCTCATTTGGGAACCACCTCTACACTAGTCATTTTACTTTAGGACCACCTTTACACTAGTCATCTTTCCCATCTCATTTGGGAACCACCTCTACACCAGTCATTTTACTTTAGGACCACCTCTACACCAGTCATCTTACTTTAGAACCATCTCATCACCAGTCATCTTTCACATCTCACTTTATGACCATCTCTACACCAGTCATCTTTCACATCTTACTTTATGACCACCTCTACGCCAGTAATCTTTCCTGTTACTTTAGCACCACTCCTACACTTGTTATCTTTTACATCTCACTTTACGATGAGTCATCTTTCATATCTTGTGTTAGAAACACCTCTTTACCAGTCATCTTTTACATCTCACTTTAGGACCATCTCAACAGCAGTCATCTTTCATATTCTCTTTAAGAACACCTGTTCACCAATCATGTCATATCTCACTTTAGTACTATCTCTTTACCAATCATGCATTATCTCACTTTAGGACCATCTCTTCATTAGCCATTTTACACATCTCTCTTTAGGACAATGTATTCAACAATCATTCATATCTCACAAGTCATTTTTTAGTCTCACTTCAGGACCACTTCTTTAGCAACAGCACTTGTACTTTTTACCTCTTTGAACTGTCACCAGTGACATCAGTTTCTAAAATAGATTTTTGGACAAGGCAACCAGCATAATTGTGACCAGTGATACTTTCGTAATTCATGTATTGTTCTTTAATACATGTATTGTTCTTACCGAAAATGATGTACCAGGTGCTGGGTCAATAAATACATCATGGTTTACTTTTAGCACATATTTCACTTTCGAAACACCTCTTTATCTTTAACATCTCACTTTAGTGTCACCTCTACACTAGTCATCTCTGACATCTAACAATAATAACTACTTTATTTCTATTAGTACCTCCCTGAGACAATCAACTATTTTTTAATTATTATTCAAACACATAATAAAGTGAAGTTGCTTTTGATTTAATTGCACCATTTAAGTTTGGTGAACATCAGAATAATCAGTGCATTCTCTGTGTAAATACCTTTGGGTAATGTAGAGATCAGTTCATTAACACAAGTTTTATCTGCCCTGCTCTTCATGATGTGTTTTATTGCCACTGAATGTACACATGTTCATAAATGGAACACATATACATGTTTTAACATTGTTAATCACTGGAATTCACTGGTGTTTATGAAATAAAACAGTGGTGAGCAAAATGGAAGTGTGTGTACCTGATTTAGATTTTTAATGTAGCTTTAACAATTTTTCAGTCATATCACTAAGGTCTGCAGTGTGGCAGTTTATAGTGATGTCTAGCACTGGGGCATCATGCCACAGACATGTAGCATGATGTCCCACCCAGTCACATTATCCTGACACCAGGCCAACCAGTCCTAACACTAACCTCTTAATGCTGAGCACCAAGCAAGACAGCTGTTAGTACCATTTTTTAAGTCTTTGGTGTTACTTGGCCAGGAATCTAACCAAGGCAGATGCTCTAACCACTAAACAACTGTTGCAGTAAAAAGAGAATTGTTGTGTCAGGAAATATGAATGATTAGTTAACATAAAAAATGCTTAGACAACAAGTGTTAGAATTATGGTATTCAGTAGGTCTTACATTTTTGAACAACCAATTTTGCAGTGTAATGCAGTTGCACAAAAGATATTTTATTAGCAGTGTCCAGTCATAATGATGTCATTATTTCTGTACTTCAATCCACAAGAAAAACAATTTAACCAAAAACCAATGATGTTCAAGTTTTCTGGCAATCAACAAAATGCCACTTCAGCCACCAGTTGCAGTCAAATAAAGTCAACTAAAAGAAATCAATTGATGTGAAAATCTGGCCAGCTTCCATGCTCATAAATAGTTCTAACCTACAATACAATTACAACAACAAATGAAGAAAATCAGAAATCATCCAGAACTGGCTCATCATGGCAGCATATCTGGTTTCTATCCATCTTTTCACACAAACTTCACCCCAGGCATCAAGCTAGAGATGTAAAGTAGCCCATTTGTTTGGACAGGAGACCCTCTCTGTTTATCTGCTGTGTTAACAGCTTTATGTATACACCTAGGAGTGGGAGGGGATAAGAAAACACAAATGTAGTGTACCATACAGTGATGGATCCAGAATGAAATTCAGCAGGTCCAGTGAAGCATCTAATTTCCAGTTAAAATATTACACTTTCAGAGATAGTTCACTACCATAAACTAAAATGATGCCCTACCCCTGCAACCCCTGTAAAAAGAGCTATGGATCTGTCCTTGCCATGATACTTTATGTTACCAAAATTTTCATTTATAAATGAAGGTTTTGTCTCCTAAGTCTCCTAAGTCATTCCAAAGCTGAGCTAACAGTAGCCACAAATCTGCAAATTTGTATAATGACTATTTTTTTTACTTAAAATTAGATGTCAAAGTCCAAATTTAATTATTATTTTCAAGGGATGATGGACAAACAAAATATGACACAATTAACACAGTATTTAAGGAGAGGCTAGGCTGTAAATGTTACCATTTAGAAACAAGAAACATTATTATTGTTGTATATAACAGTAGATATTACTAAAAGATATGGATATACCCAATTAATTTACACAATATATTTAAGATGCTAACTCCACCCATTCAGCCATGTAATCAATTAAGCAAAATTATTTAAAGTATTTATTATTGTTATTATTATTTATTATTATTATTATTTATTTTTGCTTATTTCAATAAGAAAAACGTTTCATTTGTTTGGAGATTATCAAGCCACAGTGTTTCCATGGTTAGCATGACAAACATGTGACCAGAAAGATATGGGTTCAAATCCTCTCCTGATCATGCTAGGTTGGTTGCTGGTGTTGTATCTCTTTGCAGGGCATCTTGCTCCTTTCCTTTTACCCAGTGATAACCTTTCTGGAGTTGATGTGCTATACAATGCCAACAAGTCACTCAACCAGTTAATTTTTTTAAAGGAAAGTATACTGTGGCTAAAATCTCTCTTGGGCCTGTCATTAACAGAACCAAATTTTGAAGGCAAGAAGATTTAAGTAATAGTTTACTTGTCTACCTAGAAACTTGATTGCAGACATTTTTCATAAAGAACATGTGTACGGACTCATGTGAAAAACTTATCCCTTTCATTACTAAAGTCTTTACTCTTCCAGCATCTTTAAGCAAGACAACAGTAGTATGTATATCTTTTGTTGGTTGTTCAACAGTGATTTCAAGTTGTGTAATAATTGGCTTTCACCTCCAATGCAAATCTAGTGCCTGAATTTTCTTACCATGGATTTCAAAATTCAACCTGATGAATTGTCCCTTTGGCATCTAAAAGGTATATGCAACAATTATGAATGGAGACCTCAGTATCAGCCCCATAAATCAGTAACCCTAGTAATACTGACCTCTTCAAGAGGGTCAAGTGGGCCCATCATCAAATCTACTCCCAGCACTAATTAAAATGTTGCATGGCACTGCCAATAGAGTATATTGCATGGGAGTGGTTTGCCCTAATGAAAACAGCAGCTTGTATACCATATATACCCACTCCCAAATTTAACATCAACTATGATACAGCAGTTGATCAATGTTTATTTTTTTGAAACATTTTTGACTACCTCATGCCAATGAATGAGCACTAGGTGATCCCCACAGATGTACTGAGGCAGCCAATCTGAGCCATCTTCATCAAGTATCTAACCAGCATCCCCTACATTACAAATCTGGTGCTTTACCAACAGAGCTACAATAACTTCTGCATTTGACTATATCACAAAATTTTCAAAAACAAAAATATTTCTCAAATTAATTGGGAATTTGTCTTATATTGCAGGCCAGTAATATCATTGAAAAAGCAGGATAAACTTATAGGACTGTTCATTGACCAATCATGGGATAATAAGTACATATATTTTTTAAATTACTTTTCTTATGGGCCAACATTTTAACAACTAATGTATTCTTAAACTGTTCATTATTTTATGAAACATATCATAATATAATCTGCCAGTAATTACATGGGAATAAACAAGTTTACACCTTACTTAAATCAAAACTTTACAAATTGTAGGGTTCTTGTCTATGATTGTGAGAATTAACTAACCCCTCTAAAGCAAACAGGGAAACAAGTTTAAGTCAATAGTGTTTATTTATTTCTATGACTATTTTTGCTGTAATATCATATAATTACACAAAACAGCTGTTTCTATGTCTAGTTTGCCTGTAGTATCATATAATAACACTTGTTACAAGTTTATGCTCTTAAAATAAGTAACAGAAAAAAAGTGAAGCCAACAAACTTTGTAAAATTTAACAAATAATTGATTTCCCTTGAATACAAAGTGAAACGTGAAAAAAGAACTTCAAATTAAATTTAGAAATAATCAAAGAATAAAAGACACAAGTCTTAGTAATAAAAAATGCTGAAGAAAACTCGATTCAAGTCCCAAAGGGGTCCAATATTGAGGTGATATGTCTGCAATAGCCTGCAAAGTGCTGATGTATCAACAGTCTCTTGTTGAATCACATAAATATTATTCCAGGTTTGAATTCAATATAAATTCCAATGAATATCTTTATCCAAGAATTTTATCATATCACTTTTGTATTCCCAGAGAAAATAATCACTTTGATGTCAATAATTTGAAGAAAAAAAAATTTTTTAACCCAAACTGGTCACATTATAGAACATAAGTGCTAGATGTTACAAGATAAAACAAAGTTCTCTGCTTGATCTCAGGTCACAATTAGTATTTTCTACAAACAACCCTTACCTAATGGAAAATAACCTTCAACAATGATCTAAAGTCTTGTTTATTTACAACACAATAGCAAACACAATTTACTTAGGAATCTCCAACAACCTTGACCATGATCAATATATTTACTCCTTCTTTGTTTTACCTGAATAACAATCCTGATGATAAGTTCAAACACACAGAGAGTAATGAAGCTATTATTATTAGTTGCTTACATAAATGAAATAATTTTTAAAAAATTAAAAAAAAACAATCAGGTCAAGCAGAAACAAACATAATTTTGGACAAGGTCAAGAAGAGCATAGAGTGTTACATTACAATAACATGTAATGGAATAAAATAATTTAAATTAACAAACAATTAAATTAAATATACATAACACACTAAACATCTTTTGTTTATTTAATAGTAATATTTGTAACACAGGGAGCTACACCATTGTCTCTAGATGATGGACGGATGCCAAACAACCAACCAATATTTGTAACTTTCATCCAAAAAGCTTTAAAGCGTATTTTTTTATGGCAAGCAAGTTTTAGCTTTAGATATGAAGATACGACCAAGGTTTTATCAATGTATTGTTCAGAGACTTACAACTGATAAATTAACAATTACAAGTGTGTGTCTGTGTGTACTTGTCAGGTTCCACTAATGACAACAGACCCTGTTCTGCCAGCACACAATTCAATGGCAGATCTGGGTCTATGCTGTTTGTTTTACCAGTACATTAGGCAATGTCAGATCTGGATCTATTCAGTTTACAATTAATTCTAACTAATACATGTGTAAATGATTTTTAATTTTTTTATAGGAAACTTTGAAAGAAATTTGTTTCATTTAGATGTTTACAGTTTACAGTTAATTCTAATTTGTACACATGTAAACAATATTTAATTTTTTATAAGAAAGTTTGAAAGAAATTTGATTCATTTAGATGTGTTAGTTATTTCTGTTGGTTTATTTTATCACATTTACCCCAAAAATATCATACCTGTATATTAATGATACAAATATTGGTTGATAATGCAACAGGACTTATTGGGGGGGGGTAAAATTTTATAAATTTTACTTCTATATGAACTTGTATAACAAACACATCTTGTTTCCATGAAAATGCACATGTAACATTTGATTAATCTGTGTTACATTTTGTCCTTTTCATTTTTATGTTGACTTTCTTGTGATGTATATAAAACTGCATGAGACTCAGTGGAAAAAAATACAACTCAGTCACATTGGTTAGGGCCTGATTTTAATAGTCTTTGAGTCACAACTCATCTGTTTAAACAGCAACATATTCTTTCTGTTACACAAGCATCAGTCTCAATCTACAACACCAGCATCAATCTATGTCAACAACACTTGCATGTGTTGTTTGTAATACCATAGCAGAAAACTAACAAGGATGTGAAAAAAGAACATTTCTAAGAAGTCAGTTTTCTCTGACTTCTAAATCTTATTTAAGCTGGTCAGTTTGTCATGCTTGTCCACTAGGATTTCCTTACTTTGAGTGGCATCAGGGGGATGTGACGCAAAGTTAAACTCTATCTACCCTTCAACTTTATTTACCCAGAAAATAGATATAATGATCACTATTTGTAAATCATGACCAAAACTGACCTTTGATCAATGACCCTTGTTTTGCCCAAGTTAAGTAGGTCAAAAATGGAGCTTTAGCTAGTGAGAGATGCCTTACATAAAATCCAATGGGACTAAAAGTAAACAACTACAGTACTTGTCACAGTCAACAACTATACTATTTGTTATTCACCCAGACAGCAACAGTTATGATATGCTAAGAGACTATTGGTGGAAAACTGACAAGACATTTAACATTAACAGAAATAAGGCAACATAGACTGGTTTCCAGGATGAACAACTTGAGTTCACATATCATTTAAAAATTTAAGTTATCACCTTATTGCATTTCCATCATTGGAAATTCAACATCTAAAAACACCTTTAAACATGTGAAATGCACAATCTAAAAACACCTTTTAACATGTGATAAAAAATTGATCGAACTTTTGTGGTTTCAATAAACTACAAATTTAAAATGAAATAAACAAAAATCCATCCATCCTTGATAATAGCAGTTTCCTTTCCTTATCAGAGACAATCCATGAATTATCATATATATATATACTAACATACAAGTTCATCCAAATGAAGATGTACATGTGCAGCTTGGTCAGCTGCACAATCCACCGATCTTCAAAAAATTACTTTTACAGGCTGCTTGGTTTAAAAAGAGCACATACTGTCATTGGCCAGTGATATGTGATAGCAGATTAGGGCCAGTGATGGTTGATAGATTACGGCTTAGTGTTTTTAGCTGATCCAAAATTTATAGCTATCAAAGTACATACAATTTGTTTTTGCAAAAACAATAAATAACATTGATACCAACTCCTCTTCCAAAACAAATGCCATACTCAGAACATTCAGTCAAGTCCACTCTCCTATCCAATGAAAGGGAACAAAGGTAGATCAATTGGTAACCTAATGTACCTGTCTAGGGGTTGCATGTTTGGCACCTATCCAGACCAGCCTGGGTTGGATGCATCAATGCGTCTTGAAAAAAGGTACTAAGCTCTCATTATCTTGATACTATAGCTATTACTGTCCTATCACATCAAAAGGACCTGCAATAGTGGCATTTTATTTTGAAAATACCTCAATTAATATAATCAGTAAGCTTATTTTATTTCCACTCTGCCATTTTCTTATATTTAATAGTGCCAGATTTACACATTTCTGAATGTCGAAAATATAAAAACATTTAATAATAATAATAATAATAATAATAATAATAATAATAATAATAATAATAATAATTAATAATAATAATAATAATAATAATAATAATAACAACAACAACAATAACAATTATTATTATTAATATTTTTATATTATTATTTTTAATTATTATTATTATTATTATTATTATTATTATTATTATTATAAATAATGAAAGTGATTTTAGTTCTTGTTTTATATATTTCTATACAATATTAATGCATAAATAACAAAAGGTGGCAAAAAATTAATTTTAATTTTTGTTATTTTCTGAAAGAAAGGTCTACCCCATTCACCAGCTTTCTATAAGAATTATAATGAATTTTTTTTATTTCAAACAGAAATTAAATAATAAAATCAAACAACATGAAATGTGGTTTTCCACAACTGGAACTTACTTTGGTAGTGAGACCTTAACTGTGGTTATTTCCCTTGTTTGCAATTTGGAAAATGGTAACAAACCTCTAAATATGCACACAATATATTTGAGGTATTAGTAGACATAATTACTACTGATGCCTTGTTTTGGAAGAGGCTCCATTTCTTTTAAATATTGAACCATCATAAGTTAGCTTTTTAATTTGGGGAAATTTTATTACAAGCAGTAGCAATACATATGTCAGGCACATCTTATGTGGGTATGTGAGAAAGCTTGCCAGTAGCTTTTTGTGGGTCGGTGGTTCTTCCTGGGGTTTTCCAGGGCTCTTTCCCTACCACAATGTTTGCCTTATAATCTTGTGTTGAACAAATGGCATTCAATCCTACAATAATAACAGCAACAAAAACCAATACATCTGCAGTAACTGATCACAAAAACCCATAAATAATTTAAAATTATGAAGTTATCATGTTGGTGAGTGAAATCAAGACTTGTGTATTTTATCGACTCATGGGACCACAATTTGCAGGCTCATTTTATGATGTTATTGCTTTTCTCCTACAATTAAGACATCAAATGAGACACAACTGCTCTGGTGGCCTAGTGGTTAGAGCATCCATGGGAGGTCATGGGTTTGATCCCGGTCGAGTCATACCAAAGACTTAAAAAAAATGGTACAAATAGCTGCCTCGCTTGATGCTCAGCATTAAGAGGTTAGTGTTAGGTCTGGTCGGCCTGGTGTCAAGATAATGTGACTGGGTAGGACATCATGCTACATGTCTGCGGCATGATGCTTCAGTGCTAGACATCACTATAAACTGCCGCACTGCAAACATCGTAACGATAAGACAAATTATTATAGCTACGTTAAAAATCTAAATCATATCACATCAAATGAGACAACTTTGTTATTTTGTTTCAATACCTTTGCAGATCATTATTAATTATCACTGTGCCTGCCAAACTACGGTTCTCAAAGCAATATTGTCCATAATTGATAACAGGCTGATGAAACAAGCAAACTGCATTCAAACTCATCTAATCTATTTTCCTTTTTTCTTAGGACTGTTTTCTTCTGGAGTATCAAATTTAAAGGTCACTGCATGTTTGGTTTTAGTTTTTGTTTTTTCATTTTCAAAAAACATGATAGTTATTCTATTTCAAAGGACTTAAGGTATCAAGGGAGCAATTTGACTGCTGACTGACAGGTCATAGCAATTTCAAAATGGATGGTTAAACTAAAATTTTGGATCTATTAAAAGGATTGACATAAATAACACTTAGGTATGTTTCCAAGACTAGTGATGTGATTTTTGAATGCTTTACTAAAAAGTGAAATGTTTTTGCCAAATAAGTAAATAGTCAAATTTTTGTCCAGGGTACATAATACATGCTGCTATAATCTACTTCAGTGGACAACATCTGAATCATACAAGAAGCAAGGTAGGATGCTGGACTTGTTTAGAATATAAATGTAATTCAAATGGCTAACATTCTAATTTTTCCCCTTAATAGTGTATATTTCAACAGATGGAGGGGGAATCCAGTACAGATCTCAGCCAGATGAAAATTATTTTCTAGGAAATATTTCTGATGAAAACTATTTTCAAGAGAAATCTTTTTTTTTTCATAAACTTTTAGCTACAGTTCTGACCACGCTAATATTTCTTGGTTTTCCACCATATCTAGAAGGGAGCCTGGAATACAAACAAGTCCAAATACTCCTGGATTTTCCATACTAGAATTTTCTAGGTTTTCCAGCTTCCTGTGGACTGTGGAGCCTGAGATATTAGTCCAAATACTCCAGGGTATTTTATGCTAGTCCATGGATCTACTTCATTTTTTTTTTTTTTTGTTTTCAAGCCTACATTTGAAGGAGCCTGCATTATTAGTCCAAATACTCCAGTTTTCCATGCTAGAAATTTCCATGGTTTTGCATGGAGTACCACGGAAAATCTACAGCTGAGTATTCGCAAACTTCTTTAAGCAATAAACTCAGGTTCAAGATCATAACCCCAAAAATTATGAAATCAGTCTAAGAGAAGATTTTTATTATTTGAACTCAACACAGTTCAAGAAATTAGCATTAAAAAACTTTTTTAAAAATTCAACTTGAGTCAGAATATCAATATATTCAAAGTCCAAGCCCAAGCTTGAGTTACTTAAAAAATTAGAGAATATGGGTTCTAAGAAAACGGATGTATAAAAATCAACGACTTTCACAAAAACCCTTTTTGAAATGAGGTTTAGCAAAAAAATCATTTGCTGCGATCATTTTATCCATGCAATATAAAAGATCCTTGGAAATTTTTCTTGCTTCATATTTAGACAAATTACATGATGATGATGATGATGATGATAATGATGATGATGATGATGATGTGGTAGTGGTGGTGATGATAATGACTGAGTGTGATGATAAAAAGTGGACAATATAAAAACAATCAACATTAGCATGAAATTAAAAAGATGAGGAAGAGGAGGAGGAAGATGGAGTTTAGAAAAAAAAATGGCAGAGAAGCTAAATGAAGATTATCACATGATCATTGCTCTGACATATACCAAAGATGATAGTCTATATAAACAAATAAGGAATAATTCTTAAATCTGCCCTAAGCTTCAGAGGAATGAAGATTTATGTGCAAGATATCCAAATTTAATAAGATAAACAGAAAAATTACAAATTGCAAAACAAGAAACAGCTGTTTGAATGTATTCTTCACTGTCAACTCCTCACCCTATGATGGCAGACAACCAGCAGTGAAAAGAACCCATAGCATGTTAGATGAGGATTTAACAACAAATGTATGTCAAAACTTATCTGAGTTTGTAAATAATTTCATTATAATCTCTAATGATTAATTACATGGGATGCTTTTGCTGTATATCTTGATTACAAACATTAGTTAAGCCTGATTTATTCCAGAAACAATTTTAGATGTAAATTCAAACATAAATTGTGGGTATTCCATAGAAAACACAGGTGAAATAATCACCCATTGTGTCTCATTCATCCAAACACACAGAAAAAGATAATATTATTTTGCTTTTCCCTCCCCCCACAGCACAATTATTCACAAACTTGGGTTGGCTTTTAGTTGGTGTTTTAAAGGGATAGCAGCAAATGTAGGTTACTCAATGACAAGGCAATTGGCATCAAGTGTCTTGGTCAATGACACACTAACCTGGGATGATTTTGCAGTTAAATTTTAAACCCACACCCTTGTAATTACAAATTCAATACACTAGCACTGAGCCATCATGGCTCCATTTTTAAGAACCATTCATTAGTGTTTGTGAATTCATGAATTCCTCTGCCTAAACATGATTAGTACTTATCCGGAAGGGGGGACCACTCTACACTCACTTCCTTCTATTTTCCTTCACTTGCCCTACAATGGCAGGGAAAAGAAATCACATTATCCAAAAGTTTTGAATCAGCATTGACCCTTTACAATAAGAAGCATGAGGCTGAAGTAGACATGATATCTTTCATGTGGACTACATAATCTATGAATTGACAATTTCACTAAGATCTATGAATCACACCACAAGCAACAATCATCTACAATCCTTTATCACCCATTGGCTTCTTGTGCAGCGATTTCCTCTTTTCTCAGGAATATGCATAACCTGCTTAACCAATCATTGTGAGCACTAGTAAATTTTTCTTGTCACAGAAATCTGACTACACCTTTCATATTTTGATCAATATTAACTATGCTACCATTCTGAATTTCCAGATGTTCTTTGCACACTTGAAATAATAATACTTGATCACAAAGAACACTATACAACCAAACACATCTTAAACTAGTAGTTTTGTTGCTAAGCTGTTTGAAGTGATCTCAAACTAAGTAACAGAAAAGAGCAAGAACCAACAAGTGCTGTAAAATTCAATAATTTAATGCCCTAGAATACAAAGTTCCAAATGAATTCCGGCAGTGATCCAAACTACTTCCATTACTGAATGTACTGATGTCTTTTGACATAACTATAATATAATCCAAAATGACCTTTAATAAAATTCTCAATAATTCTACATTAATGGCTTAGTCCACAAAAGTATTAATGAGCACCTTGCAATTTCAGTGAATAATTTAAATAAATAAATAAATCCACCTAAATTAAAAAACAGAACATAACAATAAGACTTATTCTATTTAGGATGTTATTGTTGTTAATTTTTGGGGCTTTAAAGCCATTTTTCAGCACATGATAGACTATACATGGCGGCCAGTAATAATGGTGGAGGAAGAAACCGGGATATCCACAGAAAAAAACACCGACCCAAAAGAAGCAACTGGCAAGCTTTCTCACATATCCACATTCGCCGAATCTTAGACTTGAACCCACGAAGATAGAGGTGAGATATCAGTGATCGGCAACAGAGATTGCTTTAGACAATGTGGCAACTCGGAGCTCTCTTTACTTAGGCTGTCAAGATAGGATTGAATTATTTTGAAGCAAATAATATTAATATAAAAAGCTAAGACACAGTAACAGAACCAGGATATATGTCAGTATCCATTCTAAAACATTATAAATTGTCAACAAGATTAGGAATTTCCAAGTAAAAAACTAATATCCTAGATTCAGATTCAAGTAAATTTGTTTACCTCCAATAATAATAATAATAATAATAATAATAATAATAATAATAATAATAATAATAATAATAATAATTATAATAATAATAATAATAATAATAATAATAATAATAATAATAATAATAATAATAATAATAATAATAATAAATATTAGCTATGGATTGGGTTGCTTACAAAACAAATGTCCCTAGTCAGGTAGACCATTAACCTGATTTAAGAAAAAGGTCAATTACAAAAATACAGATATACTTAATCCTGGAGAAAAAGCCAACAACACATATATGTTAAAAATACATAACAGATGCCTACAAAAGAGTACAATTAACATCTTCATCATTACCACTCAATCACATAGTTTAAGTTTTGTTTGAATTAGCCCTGGTAGCTTTTATCTCTGTAAAAAAATGAAATGACATTCTGAAGGAGCTAAACCATGATCTTTAAACAAATGAATCACATTTGAGCTTACAGCAAGAAGTGAGACTTTCCCACCTAGTTTAATGATACAGGTGCACAGTGGATGCACTTTAGGTTGCACCTGTTATTATTCTCATCACCTTGATTTTTTTCCCCCAGTTCTTTCTGCTGCAGCTGTTTTGGATTTTTTCTCAAATAACCATCCCAAATTCAGTTAGCAAAATGAATACTTATTAAAATACAAAATTTGCACATTTCTTCCACAAGTTATCAAATATGCATGTCAAGTGGCATCTCTGGCAATAGATAATCCCTAGATGTTTGTGTTGAATGACCTCTTATACATTTGTTTCAGTTATGTACATCTTTAATGCTGGTTGATTATTCTGGTTCTGTTTTCATGGTATTAGCATTGTAGTCTTATTTGATTAAGTTTAACCATCTAATACCTGGATATATCTTTTCCAACATTCAACTTTAAGATTTCACCAGATATCAAATTTTATACAGTATACAATATCACTGATAAAAATTGGTGGATTCCTGGTGAACACCTGCATTGAAGTGTCTGAAATTTTGAGATTTAGAATAACTCACTTCCCAACAACAATAAAAAAATAACTCACTTTCCAACAACAATAAAAAAAATTTCCCTGGTGACCAATATTTGTTGGTTCTGAAAACAACCCTTTCCATCAAACATGGTCAAAATCTGTGCTAACTTCAAACAAGATGGCATCAAAATCCATGGTCTAGTGTACAAGAAATTCTCATGCATCATGAAATCGCCGCATGACAAACATGAATGATTATGTGAAATTATATTAGACTGCACATAGTAACATTATGGAAATATTGCCCTTACACTTGTTTAAAGAACTTCTGAATAGGTACAAAGAAAATGTATAGATCGATAGCTTTACACTGTGGTTTTGGAACCTTAATGGTGCACAGGTCAGCGCCACATGTTTTCAAAATTTTTAGACCTACTAGAACATTACACACATCTTTTGTAGATATGGTAATATCATGCAGACAAATACATGATAAATTTCGTAGAACTTGTTCAGAAAGCAGATACAAATAGTTTTTGTTTTTACAGTTGATTTTCAATTGATCACAATGGAAATCATTAAAAACTTCTTCCTTCCTTCATCATCAAACTTCGAACATTTCATTTACATACTTAATGACAATTTGGACTGTGTACCCTGCCAGATCATAGTAATGATTTGTGTACCTTATTCATCATAATTCTGACTGTGTACCCTACCATCTTAATGTAAAACACATGTACATTTTTCAATTTGATTTACACAGTGTACCCAACCAACTAGCTGTAAAGCACATGCAAATTTCTTTCAATTATTTAAATTGTGCACTATCCTGCACTAAGTGCAGTGCATCAAGTTTCATGATCTGGATAATGTCAGGTACTGGTCAGACCTCAGCATAAAACTCAACGATCTGAGGACTTTTCCTATTTATTTTAACTTGATTATCCAAAAGACAATTTATGGCACAGTTGATTTGTAAAATGCTCCAACCACTGCATGCAACTACCTTATATTCTTGTGTACAAGATGAGATCCGGCTAAAAACTGTCTGGATTCAGGTCTGCATACCTATAATTCACCTGCAGATCAGGGATAGTCTTTGCTTTAAGCCAATGGAACCAATTTATAGGAATAGTGTGTGTGTGTCTGTGTGTGTGTGTGTGAAAGTTTCATGACTGTAGATGGCAGTGACATGCTAAGGGTAAATGGTGCCGTTGAGGGATCTTTGGTGGGGGACATAAACCTCCTTATACCAGCTATGGAGTTTAATGGAGCGCTTTGAGTTCCCCCTGTGGGACTTGGTGTAGACCCATGGCCACCAATACTTTTCCTGCAATTTAATGGCATTTGGTGGCTTTTCATGGCATCTAAGCTCTGTCATTCACAAAAGATAATCAAGCACCATTTTATACATGTCTGTCATTTCCACATTAGACCCATTAATTTAAATTCAAACATAGTACTGCTAAGCATGTACAGAAACCATAAATATTAACAAAATAAATTTATTTATGGATTGCTTGCTTACAAAACTATAAACCCATTCCTCTCCAATACCCCTTCCCAAAAATCTGACTATTAGTGGTTGTCTAACGGATTCAAATATAGACTATTTTAACTGATTTGTGCCCAGGCAATGCTATTAATGCTATTAATCAATGCCTGGATCCTTTTCCCTTGCCATGATGTGAAGGAGAATTAGAGAGGTGTCGGGGTTGGGGTGCACATCATTGGATAGAGTAGCAGTTTGTTCATGAAGCACCTGCTGGTAGTAGAAATGATTTTGCAAATAGTTACATGGGTATATTATGTAATCTGCTGAAAGGTCAGGATTCAGAGTAACAAATTTACAAACACACAATTTTGATGGCTTTTTTAAAAAAAATTATCACCTGTTTTGGCACATCAAGACCTCTGGTTTTCAGGCCTTCCCCCCTCCCCCTCCTGTCCCCAGTTTGTACACTACTGGTAGTTTATTGAAACTAGAGTTACTGTACAGGCATAAAATTTTTCTTACCCCTTGTGAAAACATCTACAAGGTTTAGTGACTACAGATGTTGAAGAACTCAAGCTACTGCACAGAAACCAACTTTTATCTTTTAATCAGTGACCTTGATGTTTAAAGTTTATTCACCCAAATTCATGGTCCTTCCTTCTTCAAAAGCAAGCCATTGACAATGTTTGCTAACTGCAAATGTGGAGAAGTGAGCAAATGTTTGGAAATAAAATTGTTAAGATATGTAAAGACATTATTGTAATTTAATATAATCACCTTCTTGTAAGCATAAAAAACTGAGATTCACCTTAAATATGTCAACACAATTCTGACCAACAATATCAATATCCAGAATACATCTGTGTTTAAAACATCAAAATTACCCAAGACAGATAGGAAATGCCTATAACTGAATTTGACAAGCTCACTGGGATTTTCAAATTAAAAAAATTATTGCTTTTGAAATGCCAGAGAGGTGAAAATAAAATTTCACATAATAAAAAGGAACCTGTCAAGATGTCTTTCTCTATCTTGTTTGATGAACATCAGGAAAGTTACTTTCTTTCTAGATGTAAGCATAACACCAAAGGGTCTTACCTACTGTATATATACTCATTTGCAAGTCCAGTTCAACTGCAAACTGCACAGACCAAGATCTGCCATCGCGTAATGCACAAACAGGTCTAAAGAACACCAGCAGGCACATTATGCTACAGCGGATCACGATCTTAGTCGTTTAAAATTTCACTTGACTTATACGTGAGTATCTATGGTAATCCACCTCATCAGCAGCAGCAAATTTTATAATCCAGCCTGGTTTTCCTTTTTGTTGAGACATAAGCATTACCAGTTTCTAGGCATCACCAGTGTTGATTCTAGAATTGACAGTTGGTGCTGAAAATGCCACTTCCTCCATTTGAAAATGTTCTGAATATACTATAGATTTAATAATGGAATAAATACAGGGCTTGAAAAATTACCGTCCTTACTTGCTTATAAGTCAATTCAAACTGCAAAACAACAAAGATCCTCATCACCCATAGCATAATGCACATGCAGATCAGAGTCTATATTTATTCTACTGATTACTCTTATCAAATTGCACAGATCCAGATCTGCTGGCACTTTATGTGACAGCAGATCTGGGTCTGTGCAGTTTGCTGGTGGACTCAACTTGCACATTAATATATACA
Source organism: Potamilus streckersoni (assembly GCA_016746295.1). Taxonomy (NCBI): domain Eukaryota; kingdom Metazoa; phylum Mollusca; class Bivalvia; order Unionida; family Unionidae; genus Potamilus; species Potamilus streckersoni. The sequence goes on along the minus strand of JAEAOA010002355.1, from coordinate 3,224,082 downwards.
GTAATGGATTATTTTCATAGAATTCAATTTTCAGCACAAAATATCAAAAATTATCATGCATCTTGAATGTCCAAGAATATATTCTGTGTCACATTTCCCAAGTCAGCAATGGTACAACAATTTTAAGTTACTACATCAAAGTGGGGTTTTTTATGTTGCATGTTATTAAAATCAGGTTGTTTGGGGAAAATACTGTTACTACACTAAAATGTTCCATTGTAAAATTTCTAAAAAAGACCACTCCATAAGAGGAATCACATTTGTTACATCCCATTTAGCATGTTAAACAGAAAATGTATCAACACAAATGAGACACCTAACAATTAAGGTCATTTTTCTAGGTGTAATATGTAGTCTTAATTGGTATCAAACTTGAGTCTATCCTCATGTCATTACAGCACCTGGTATGGACACAGGTACATGTACTCAAATGTATCAAGCCTATATGTGTCTGAAGAATAATCCAATGCATCACAGGTCCAATACCAGCCATCAATAGTATATACAGACAGATATAACAAGCCATCAATAGTATATACAGAAAGATATAATAAGCCATCAATAGTATATATAGAAAGATATAACAAACCATCAAAAATATATACAGAAATATATAATAAGCCATCAATAGTATATATAGAAAGATATAACAATCCATCAATAGTATATACAGAAAGATATATCAAGCCATCAATAGTATACACAGAAAGATGTAACAAGCCATGTTATATACAGAATGATGTAACAAGCCATGATAGTATATACAGAATGATGTAACAAGCTAATAATAGTATGCAAAGAAAGAGGTAACAAGCCATCACTATATACAGAATGATGTAACAAGCCATCAATAGTATATCCAGAATGATGTAACAAGCTAATAATAGCATGCACAGAAAGATGTAACAAGCTAACAAGAGTGGCAAATTTTGAAGACTAATTGAAAGTTAAGGTTAAATAAATTGTGCTTTGAAGTTATCATAGTCAAGCTGGAAAGGTCTTGAGAAAATGATATTTTCATTTATTTCATCTCTGAAACATAAAAGGGTCTAGGTTTAAGCTTCAGTAGAATTGACCAAGTCATTATAACAGTATAGTGGCACAGAGTGCATAGAATTACTGACTGTATCATATGGAAGAGGACTTTAGGTCAAATAATTGATCTTCAAAGGAAAGCTAATTGCAGCATATTTTAGTCTGGTGAAAGACATGATTAAAAGAATTGATTATTGTGGATAATCAGAACATTTACATCCAATCGGTCAGTAAAAAATTAAGGTGTACACTTTGGGAGACTGGGGATTTAGGGTACCACTTGCTCAGAATTCTGAAGTTGATGCTTGCCTTGTGAGAAGACAAAAGGTCCAACTCCTTGGGGAACATGAAAAAATAGTTTTCCCTCATAGAAAGGTCAGATACCTGTCTTAAAAAGGAAGACGGGCTATAATGCTAGGATGCACGGTTTGTGTGGAAAGAAACAGCATTAAGGTGCGCAATTTTAGTTTCCATTTACAGTGTAATATTCTATTTCATTTGTTTTGTTTTGCAAATGTGTTGATATGCTTATTATTCATGCATGTATCGAATATTCATTTTGTTGGACTCTGTTGATATGTTAGAGTGTAATGCAATTTAATTCATCAATTTAACAAATATTAGTTCATTTAGAGAATTGATGGATTGCATGTAATCAAATATTCAATGTGCAGAATTCCATAGGAATTTATGATGTAACCCAAAGGATGCTCAAATATGCAGTATTTCATAAGGATTTATGAATTAACCCTAATATTCAATGTGTCGTCTTTTTTTAGTACATAAATTGATTTTCTGTGTAAGACAATATTGTCATCATGACTTAATGACAAGTTTATATTTATATAGGTTTTCGTAATGCTTTAATGATCTTGCAGGTTATTGGTTACTGTAGCTAGATTTAGTGGATAATATAAGTAACTGAACATTTATTTTATTGAACAGAATTGACTAGCCAAAGTAAAAAAAAATGTGTAGTAATGTCTGCTGGTATATCTGTAGAGAGCACATGGTAATTTCTATTCAACTGCCATTTGGGAAGCCAATGAATTTCAAGCTAAGGTTATTTGTACTAATATATTGGTATACCTTACGGAAATACAGAAATTTGTAAGGACAGTATTTGTTAAGATCACATGATGTCAGAATTTATGGAGTATGAATGGCTAATCTGAATATGAACAAAGAGAGCTTTAATATATATATATATATATATATATATATATATATATATATATATATATATATATATATATATATATACATACATACATACATACATACATACATACATACACACACAGATAAGTGTTGAAACCTGTCTAGCTTGAGGCATACTCTATATTTATGGAAACAGCTTTATATTCTTCAGAGAAAAGAAGTAAAAGCAAAACCATGTGAGTTAGAGGTGAATCTGCATCTAATAGAGGTCTGAATAATCAAGGGTCAGAAGGAGACCTAAGCACATGCAATAAACATGGGAACAAGACAAGAGACAGAGGTCAGTTGATGCTATCAAGGATGGAATTATACTCATTAATTCACCACTCATAACATAATGTAAATTGAACACTGCCACTAAAGTCTATCAATGTAATCTGTTGCATTAAAAGGTGAAATTTTGGTTATGTATTAATTGATTAATTTATTTTAGTAAATCTGTTGGACTGAAAAGTGAAAATTTTGGTTATGCATTAATTGATTACATTTATCTTTATTTATTGGTAAAAGGGGCTCATAGTTGTTTATTTCTTTTAATAGCCTTGCTCAGCTATCTGTTAACATTCCATCTATCCATCCACACAGGGCAATAACACCAGTGGGAGGTCATTCCATAGCTAATGATCTCCAAGTCAATTAAGGAGGCTTTAATGTTTTAGAACAAAGTTCAATTCTGCTGTCATCTATGAATTCAAGTTTTCATTTAAAGCACCACTTTCAGACAAAGTTTAGATTCCTAATTTCTCAGGGTCAATTCTAGAATTGAAAATTTAGAAGGGAAATTTCACTATCCAATTTTTTAAAAGTGATTACTTAATAAAGTTAATGAGGGTTTTAAATTAAAATGTGTAAAAATGATATATTTTATTGAATTCCACAACTGTGCACACCATAGAACAGACCCTACATTCTCTACTTGTTAGTACTTTTGTCTGAAAAAAGTTTTTCTAAATGCTTTCCAAATTGAAAACAACATGTTTCTGTATTACACACATGAAATTACAGGTGTACAATTTATTTTCATACACAGAGCTCATCAACTTTGATACAAGAGAACTGTATCTTATTAATACATAATCTCACTAAAAGAAGAATTAGGTAAATCTGAAATTGTATGACCATCTTGACCATCTATAAGCTATTTGTGCAAGACATCCATATGCCTTGGATGTAGGTTCATTTAAGAACTTGGAAACTTGTGCATTTAATTCACTGGAAATCTCTAAAATAAAATGAAACTGCAATCTGTCTAGACTACCTTGACCATTTCTGCAACTAGATTGACAGACATCTCTGTTTTGTAAATAGCAGTGTTCTGAATGATGGTTATTGCTATATTTGAACAGTGATTAGGATTGACCTTGAAAATGCTGATGTGACTTAAGGTCATATTTTATCAATTCACCAATCAAATTACAGTTTTCATATTTCTGATATCGAAAATTTAATTCTGAACAAAGCATTGCCAACAATAATTTCAACATCATGTACCCCTTACTTGGGCCCTGAAGGAGGTTGGCTCAGTAGCCACAGATGTTTGAAAAATTTATGGTAATTTTTTTTTTTTTGCCAAGAAGATGGGCCCCCTGGCCAACAGGGGCTTTGTGCTTTAGCATACCTAAGCACAATGGTATATCCAGTACTGATACTATAGCACATTACTGGCTATATCATGCCAATGAAATAAAAATTAAGAGCCTTTCCAAAAAAACAGAAGGCAGGTGGCCATGACCATCCTGGGTGGTTTATCAAACCAGATAATTATCCATAAATTAAAAAGTCCAACATTCAGGCCTCAGCAGGTCCAAATAGAAAAAAAAGTTGCACAGATCATGTTTCAATGGTGTAAACAAAAATGCTAAGAAAGCAGTTTTAATACTACCTTTCATAATGCAAAGAAAGTGGGTGTTAAATATATTCTAAACTATCTGGAATGGTGCCTTCTTAAATGCCCATTAGATAAAATGTCAAAACAGCCCTTAGGATGAACCAACAGTTAACCCATCTTCATTATGATCACATATATAAATTACATGCAAAATTTCCTTTTCAGTGCCACATAATATCTGAATACAGCTTTCTTGCTTACTTCTCTTTTGCAAATTACCATATTTCTGCAATAATAAACCAAAGCTTGATCATAACCCCAGTCAAATTTTTACAACATTAAGGACCAACGTTATCTTAATAACAATATTTCATAACAAGACACTAGTTCACATTGTCTGATCACTGAAACTGTAAGGTACAAAATCCAATTCCTCCTAAAGCACAACAATTCCTTCATTTTTGTCCCAAACAGGTCAAATTTTGCTGACACATCAAATTCCAAAATACCATGGACTCCATGATAAATTTAATAATCATTTCCATTCAACCCTGCAGAGCTCATGTACAGGACAAGATTTTGAAAAACAATAAAAAAAGGAATTCTCAACTTCAAACTTTAAATAGTGTGTAAACATCGCCAAGATATTTAGTTGAATTACTTGATTCGGAATATTCATACATATTGAAATAATTTACCTACTTTGTCAAGTTATGGTCATAACTTCAACACCAATTATTCTGTATGATCTGAATGAACATGTCATATACATGAAATACAACACATGTTCCTATTTAAAAGATATAAACCCTGCTGAACTGTATGATTTTGTTTATATTGTACACAATACACACTTCACATCTTTATAAACATGTATGTTTGGATGATGCTGTGGAACACTGAATTCAATTATACAGTGTCCAATAATTGGCTCACATCTCACATTTCATCCAATTTATAATACATGCTCCTAGTCTTACAGGGGGAGAAATACTGCAATTACTAGCAGTGTATAGGTTTATTTAAAGTATTGTATAAAAGTAATAGTCCAACATTTCCCTTGTCATCAAGTTTAGAAGAAGACATGGTCTCTGGTCTTACAATGGGAGAAATACTGTAATCACTGGTAGTGAGGGGTTAATCCAAAGACCTCACATTGCCTTTAGAAAAATAAGCACTGAACAGGTTTATAATCATTGTCAGATGCTGTAACTGTTAATGGTCCACAGATTTACCCAATTCCCCACTAATGCATATATACCTACAATTTGTCAAATTAAAATGCTTCAGATCCAAGATGGATTACCTGATACACTCATGTAAGTGTGCTCCCGTTTTTTTTTAAATATTCATTTTATTCCATCACTCTGTGCAAGAATTTTTCAGAATGATATCAAGTTACCCAGTTTCACATTTTATTGGTAATTAGCAAAATTGAACAATCTGTTCATGATTGTTTTCTAATCACCACAGGCAAATACATGTACTATAGATGATTTTTTATTGTCTTGAGGTTTTGTGAAGCTTTGATGAACCTACCACCACTGTCAAGGACACGGCATGTCCATAACTTCCAGACTCTCTGCTTTCGGACACTATCAAGTTTTGGTGCAAAATTAAAACCCCACTGATAAAAATTTTATTTAACATATTAATTACCACCAAATACAGCATTCTAACACCAACATCAATACCATATGGAATACAAAACTATGGTTTAGTTGATAAAACCAGATGGCCTTAGACCACTCATCTACCCATGCCCGCATCACATTTCTTTTAGATGGTACATTGTTGTCATGGTAAAGACAATAAACATCATAAAATTCTGTGAAAAAATTTATTCTTGGGATTCTGTTATGGTTATATATCTGACAGAATCTGCTTGAAGTAGACTTTGAGATGATGGCTGATTGTCCTGTCATACAGTACTAATGTGGCTCATTTTTCAATGTCAAAGTAAAGGTAACCAGTCCACAAAGGTAAACCAAAAAGCCAAATAATGTACTGTCTCTAAAATGTCACAGATAATTATGAAAGTGATATGTTGTTGTATTTTAGTTGAACAGGTGCTCTGAATGTAGGGATGAACAGAAAGATATTCAAGGATATGCCTGCCTTTGAAATCCATATTTATATCACCATCATGTACTAGGCAAACCAGAGATCACTATTCCTTCATTTAACTAGACCACTGGCTTGGCAGTTTATCATTATTGCTCCTTTACCACAGATAATATATATTATATAACACTTAATATTCATTACAAACTCCACCTGAATTCAAGATAAACAGCATATTTGCATATTTTACACAATTTGATTAAAACTGCATTAAAATACATTGTTTAATATCTATAAATTACACCCAAAAATAATAACAGCCCATTATAGTCTTGGCCAGTCAGCCATTTCACACATTCAAAAAGGTATGCAGTGTTGAACAGCACAGATCAACAGGTTCTACCCTATTTTTTTGTTCCCAAAATCTTGACCTTGTACACCCTCTCCTGGGCATTTTTTTTTAGTCTGGACATGCATGCAATATTTCTTTAAAGGAAGTTCATTCATATCTAGGTTGGCACCAACACTGGCTAAAGCCACTAATGGTAATTAAAACTAAGATGGCAATGAATATTCACTTGAAAACAATGATCTGGTGATGAAAACATTCAATGTTTGTGGTGGTAAACTCAGTAGAAATTTAATGTGTTTGATGTCAGGCCATTAGTGTATACTTTTAGGTTAAGGTTACATCTACAGCAATGAAGATTTTATTTATTTAGAGGCTGAATTAATGACAAGAGAAGACTATATTTATGAAGATGTCATTTAATTCATGATTTATTCCTTTTAAAATGTGAAGTTATTAGGAAAAAATGCTGGCAGATAATATTTTAACACAAAATCTGTTGACAGCATGAAACAGAAATGGTAAACCTCATTTCATGTGTTCAGATATTTAGGTACATGTTATGTTTTTTAAATCTGACACATGATGAAATGTTTATTGCAATAATGTATGTGTCCAAGGAAAATATGACAATACACTTCTGAACCACACAGGTGGCCTAGTGGTTAGAGCATCTGCCTTGGATGTAGGAAGTTGTGAGTTCAAACCCCGGCCAAGTCATACCAAAAGACTTAACAGCTGCCACGATTGACGATAAGCATTAAGAGGTTAGTGTTAGGACTGGTTGGCCTGGTGTCAGGATAATGTGACTGGGTGGGACATCATGCCACATATCTGCAGCATGATGCCCCAGTGCTAGACATCACTATAAACTGTCACATTGCAGACATCACAGCCCTAACTGAAAAATTGTTAAAGCTACATTAAAAATCTAAATCACACACACAATATACTTCTCTTTATACAACAAAGTTAAGGTTCAAAATTGTTAAGCAATCAAAATTTTATTTCTTTATCCCTTTTTTCAACATTACTAACTTGGTCTTGTATTACAAGTTTTATGCTGGGCCCAGAGTGGCCTAGTGGCCTAAAGCTCTATCCATTACGGATCACTACCATCTCACCTCTGTCTGTGTGGGTTTAAGTCTAAGATTCAGTGAATGTGGATAAGTGAGAATGCTTGTAAGTAGCTTCTCGTGGGTCATGGTTCTTTTTGCAGATTTCCCGGTTTCTTCCTCCACCATTAATACTAGCCGCTATGTATAGCCCTATCATGTGCTGAAAAAATATGCTGAAAAATGGCATTAAGCCCCAGAACAACAACAAGTTTCATGTTATGATTAATACTCAGTCTTGCTGTACAAGTTTTGTGTCACAATTAAGACTTGGTCTTGCTGTACAAGTTTTGTGTTATGATTACAGCTCTTCTCTTGTAGTACAAGTTTTGTGTTACAATTAAGACTTAGTCTTGCATACAAATTTTGTGTTACAATTAAGACTCTCTATTGCATACAAGTTTTGTGTCCAGATATTAGACTCAGTCTGGCTGTACAAGTTTTGTGTTACGATTAAGACTCATTCCTGCATACAATTTTTGTGTTATGATTAAGGCTTTGTCTTGTAGTACAAGTTCTGTGTTATGATTAAAACTTGGTCTTGTAGTACAAGTTTTGTGTAGTACATGTTTTGTGTTTATACCACTGCTTATCATGTATTACCAGTAATTTAACTTTTTCAATTTTCAGGACAACCTATTTCTACTTTACCAACTTTCGTAAGGAACTGAGATCTTAAAGTAATGCAAAATGTCTGAATGAATTAGACTAACCCATATGGTAAAGTTATGGTTAAGAGGTATGTATGAACAATGATATCACATTATCATGTGTACATAGGTACTGATACAATATATACTGATTACAATGAGCATTTCTATGTAATTACAGTTAAGTCCAGTCCTCAGTGCATTTCATTACCAACACTAGCTGCCATATGGCCAAATTTTAAAATAAATTTGATACAAAATGAAAATAAAGAATGGTTTGTCAATAAATTAATTATTTGAACAAATAATAAAGGTCATTGAATTTATAAACTTACATAATAATTCTGAGTCTGAGTCCTCAGTTTATCCTGTGCACATTACAGTTCTAATGCTGTAGACAATATGATAAACAGCAACATCAACACAAAAATACTTATATTCTCAAGAGGTTTAATTTTATCATTACACACCTACTGAGATTCAAGTACTGTATGAGGTACAAGTCTAACACCAGGAATGAGTTGTGGCTGCTCCTGCATGGAGACAGACCCACCCAAGTCCTATTCCAGAACAGAAACTGTAGTGGGATATTTCCCACACACACACATACATACACACACATACACACACACACACCTTCATATGAATGAAGGGACATTTTTCTAAATACATCAGGGACGATGAATAACTCTTATTTTTCAGCACATTTTTCCTTTAAATTTGCATGAAGCCTGCAATGACATGTCCTAGAATACAACCTGCCTGTCACTTAATAATGCACCAAAAGTCCATCATCAACCCTGACTGAACAGTTACAATCAATCTATTGCCAGAGATAACCATGCATAATATTGTTAGAGCAAAAATAACCATGCCTACTACTGCCAGAGCAGAGAACAGAGATAAACCATACATACTATTGCCAGAGGAGAGATAACCACACATACTATTGCCAGAGGAGAGATAAACCACACATACTATTGCCAGAGGAGAGATAAACCACACATACTATTGCCTGAGGAGAGATAAACCACACATACTATTGCCTGAGGAGAGATAAACCACACATACTATTGGAAGAGGAGAGGTAAACCACAGATATTATTGCCAGATGAGATATAAACCACACATACCATTGCCAGTGGAGAGTAAACCACACATACCATTGCTAGAGAGATAAACCACACATTATTGCCAGAGGTGAGATAAACCACACATACTATTGTCAGAGGAGAGATAAACCACAGATATTATTGCCAGAGGAGAGATAAACCACACATACCATTGCCAGAGGAAAGATAAACCACATATATTATTGCCAGAGGAGATATAAACCACACATACCATTGCCAGAGGAAAGATAAACCATACATACAATTGCCAGAGGAGAGATAAACCACAGATAGTATTGCCAGAGGAGAGATAAACCACACAAACTATTGCCAGATAAGAGATAAACCACACATATCATTGCCATAGGAGAGACAACCATGCCTACTATGACCCTCCACTTCAAAGGATGGAAATTTCTGTTTTAAACAAAAAAGAATTCAATCTTCATCACTGATGTCAAAATTCAGAATATGTTTTATGCATCAGGAATCAACTAAACAAACCAAAAACATTTGTTGGTCATAAATTGTTCCTTATCTTTGAATAAAAATATAAAGCAAACCAAAAGCCCTCTACTCTTAAAAAGTTAAACAAATTTTCAGCCTAAATTGCATTTTTACAATTGAAATTAATCCTATTAAAGTTGAAACTTGCTCAAAATGTGGCCATGCAGCAGCCAAATCCCAAATGAAGTCAACCCTCCATGTACATATAGCTTTGGGGTATGCCAAGTCCTAGCCCTATTAAGTAATCCTTACACCTGGCTTACCTAAAAGCTTTCAAAGCTAATTGTTTGTAATACCTTGCCAGTGCAGATTAAGCTAAAGGTAATAAATAATTATTGGTGGGGCCTATCTCACAAGATTAACCTAATTATTAGCAATACTAAAATACTAATGCTCTATACTACTACTATATTCTAGTACTCTATACTACTACTATATTCTAGTACTCTATACTACTACTATATTCTAGTACTCTATACTACAGCTATATTCTAGTACTCTATACTACTACTATATTCTAGTACTCTATACTACAGCTATATTCTAGTACTCTATACTACAGCTATATATATATTAGTGAATATATTTTTAGATCATCCCCTTAGCTACAGCCAATTAATCTCTATACTATGCACTCTGACATGTCAACAAATTTATTGTATATTAATAAATTTTTCCCATTAATTTAGCATGTTTAGAACAGTGCAGTATTTCTCCATACAGCAAAGGGTCATGCTGCACAACAAGTGCATAACACTCTACCCCAAGTTCATGGTGCAATGCACATGTGAATACAGGTATACATGTACTTGTTTGTTTGCACCTTATATGGCTATAGCTGTGTATTCCCCAGGAGTTGATACAGATTAAACTAGTTTGCTTCCCACAATATCTTTTCTTTATTTAATAATCAATTAATAAAAATGAGGTGTCTATTTCAATCAATCAATACATGTGTTTTGACTTTAACTATTCCAATACAAGTATTGGCAGAAGAATAAAACTTTATAGAGTTATTGTGATGTTGGTGACACATGCTGAATCAAGTCAAGTCCAAGATAAATGCCACTTTTTGTCCACATCCTGCAATGTTAAAATCATTTAAAGATAAAAACAACTGAATATGGTAAATATTTTACTATAAATTAAACAGGAAAACATAACATCTCACCATATCACGTAGAAATAAAGTTGTTGTTTTTTCTGACAGAAATGTAGCAAACTAAATATCTGATAACCATGCAGTTAAATGGAATATAACAAGAACCATGTAGAGATGATGTATCTCACCTCCAGAAAACCTGTATAAGGTCTTAATATTTCATCTTACACATTAACAACATTATGAGCATGGAAAAATGCAAATACCAAAACAGACCTTTACACAACCAGCTGGATAAGTAAAAACTTTTTATAGAAATACCTTGAATAATTTAAAAGGTGTGCTCCTCAGACAAATACAAAGTGATATAAATATCACACACACACACACACACACACACACACACACAGACACACACACAATTTCATATCTAGGGAATAAAAATATTTTACAAAGTGAAAAACAAAAGATTAATTTCAAAATCAATGTTTAATAATGTTCATGAATAACTGAGTTTAATGTTGTGAATAACTGAGTTTAAGTAAAATTGCTAATTTACATGTAGGAAACCTACTTAGGCCAAACAAAATACATGTGTTTCCAGTTGGCTTACAATCCTTGTTACTCCTTGGCAACCCTAGTACTTTCTCCTCCATGGTAAAAAAAAAATCAGAACCAGTTACCAAAAAAACCCTCCAAAAATATGTTTTAAAAAATACAAAATAAAAAAACCCTACATACCCTTATTTTAAAACCATTGCAATATGAAACGTATTTCTTTTCCTGTCCTTAGAGGGCAATAAAATCCCTGGTCCAGCATTTAGAGTGGAGTTCAAACATTTTTCTGGGCAGGTGAAATTTACCACTGCTTGCCAAAACTTTTAAAAATATACAATATAACATTTTCTAAGAAGTTTAAAATTACAAGCAAACTACAACATATCAAAATTTTGAGCAAGTATAACATTTTCAGATTTATCCAGCCTTGATGGTGACACCACAATAAAAGTTAAAATTGGGAACCTGTTATCTTTTATCCCAGGAGTCCCTCTAATGCAACTGGAGCCTCTGTTGTTTGAAAGAGATAAATATATGTCAGCTAATGGTCCAAAAGATAAATAATCAACAACCAGCCAATCAAAAGGTCCAGACTGTTTCATTCACAAATTTCCTGGTACAGCTTTCTGACCTGGGTCTCATGGTAGACAAGAAGATAACTCTATTTTACAGCTGTCATGTTGGTTAATATTACCAATCTGACGTAGGATGGATAATATATGCATATATATGTGGCTGCAGCATAACATTTTCTAATATAGAATATGACTCCCACTGCAAATAGTTCCCCTACCATTTTACCAGTCTAATGAATTTATAACATCAAAATGAACTGAGGAACTATAAAGCTAACATCAGCTGGGAGCCATGGAGCTTCACTGGCCTTGGGTTGTATGAAACCAGCAGACATTTTGAAAACTTGCAGCAGAGTAGTGTTTTGGCTTGGAAAAAATAAAAACTAAACATTTGTATATATGACTATTTATTTGCTGACATGCATATCAGCACAATAATGGCTATTAACACATTAAATAAAAGTTATGTTAATAATGTAAAGGTAACAAAAATGACTAAATTCTTGTTGAAGATAAATCCTTCCAGTTAAAAGTAAAAAAGTTCTTGCAAGGTAAAAAAAAAAGACAACAATATTAAAATTCTCTTTATTTATAAAAATAATTTATTTTAATTAATTAATTTAATTTAATTTTATTTATAAAATAATAAATATAAAAGTAAAACTAAATATGCAAAAAGGTCAAAATTTCATTATATAAACCGCAAAATTTTCTGACCATACATAAAAACCCCTGTAAACTGATATGATAAAAACAAAAAAATCGACAAGAATATACTCCACTGCTATACATTGGGCATATACAGAGACTGAATGAGATATTCTGGTGTATGAAAAGTAAGAAAGAACTAAAACATTCAAAAAATCACTGTCAAAAACTGAGTACAAAAAATGTTATTGATAATTAGTTTTAAATCCAAGTTAGCAAAACTATTTTCGAAATCCAAGCAATGTGCAAAAGCTCTAGATGAAGAATTTGTTCAGGTAGGTATTTTAAACCCTGGTTTGCAAACAACTGCATTCTTTTAAATTCACTGCTGTAAAACAACAAATTAGCACAGTCTTAATTAGATGTAAATAAAGACATTCAGACTGTATAATCTCTTGGTGACTGAGACTAAATTGGGATGCCATTGATTACATGGCTCTTTTTCAGGGAAGTTTCGTACAGACAGACATGCCTACAATCATTCTCAAATGATGATTATGCAGTTTTTCAACCAAAACTTGTCCCAATGCTAGCACAATTTATAGTTATCTATTATACACCACAATAAAACATGTACCATGCTTACTGCAGCAACTCTGGGCAATACACTAACAGCATTAATGAAAACTATTAAAATTAAATAATTTGCATAATTTTAATTATAATTTAACAACTTCATACATTTTTAGTCATTTGTGTACCCACTAAGCTAATAATTTAAACAATCCCTTTTATCAAAGCCATAAACTATTCCATTTCACTAAGCACATTTCTTACAAATCATTCTTAGAGTGATCAACTGACAGGTGTTCCAAATACACAATAACCCAGGTGAGAATGAAATGACACTAATAGATCAGGAAAAAACTATTAAGAATGCTATTTGCCATTTAGTGGTAAAGGACGTGGTTTTTTTTATTGTTTAAGACCAAAACAGCTATTTAACTTGGGCTTGACCTTGAAGGGCAACCAAGTGGGTTATCTTTAGGAGACAAAAATGAAAAAGTGGGAAACATGGAGAACAAGTATTAATGGCCTGTACCTTTACCAATGACTCATTCAGCCAACACAACTGAATTGCCCGAAGGAAACTTTGATGAACAGCTCCATACCTGCTTGGTGACAGGTGTCTGTAGAGTGATTGGTAGATATTCCATGAATGCCAACTTTAATTAAATGCCTTGTAACTAGTAGCATCTATAGATCTCAAAAGGCATTTTTACTCTCACATATATTTAAAATAAAATGAAAGAAAAGTGACATTATTTTTAAGGTTCGGTAAAAAGTTCTTACTTGTTTCATATGCGTCCCATGTCATGAGATCTGAATTTTACTTTCTTCATAGAATTTAAATTTTACCACTCAATTACAATTCTTATACACAGCTTCAACTGAAGTAGCTCAACTTATTGACTCATATTTTTTAAATAAAATTTTAGTATTTCAGTCATTATTTCAAGGTAAGTTTCAAAGTTTTATGCTGAGTTTGCATGAAAGAGTTGAGGTATGTGAAATGGGCTGGGGAACAGCAACACCATGAATGTTGTATATGTTGTATCTTTGCTGATCCAATTATGAAAATCAAACCCACATAATTCTAGTAATGAATTAAATGCCTCAACCACTGTGGCATGAAAAACAGATAAATAGATCCATATATATGGCACAAAAAACAGATACATGTACAGAAAAATAAATTTATACATATGGCACAAAAAACAGAGACAGAAGAGATATAGAAAAATAGATCCATATATATGGTACAAAAAACAGAGACAGAAGAGATATAGAAAAATAGATCCATATATATGGTACAAAAAACAGAGACAGAAGAGATATAGAAAAATAGATCCATATATATGGTACAAAAAACAAAAATAGATCCATATATATGGTACAAAAAAAACAGATTGAGAACAATAGATCCATATATGGCACAAAAAAACAGAAAAAAAATCCATATATATGACACAAAAAATAGAGAAAAATCAATCCATAAAACAGAGATAAAAATAGATCCATACATATGACACAAAAAGAGATAGAAAATAAATCCATACAACAGAGATAGAAAAAAAAATAGATCCACACATACAGCACAAAAAACAGAGAAAAATAGATATATGCATATGGCACAAAAAAGAGAATTAGAGAAAAATAGATCCATATGTACCGCAAAAAAGCAGAGATATACAAAAATAGATCCATACATATGACAAAAAAACAGATAAAATTAAATCTATACATTTGGCACAAAAAACAACAGAAAGATATAGATAGAATGAAAGCTTAATCAATACATTATCCAAGAGAATGGTATTGACTGTGACCAATTAATATTTTTCTAGAGAAAAAGAAGGGTTATATTATTAAATAACAGGAATGAGTTGAGTGAGTAAAGTTATCACCTGAGAATACTTGCAGCTAATCAAATGTCTGTACCTTTACCTGCTGGTTATACCTCCAGCTTACCTTACATTCAATTTGCATAAGATATTCATTGTGGTATGCTTTATTACTTTGGCAATAGGATGTTAACTATGTCAAAGGTAAAATTTTCACAGGTAACATTCATACCTAAACAATGAGATCAAATTTGAACAAATTCTAGGTATAACAAAGTATCAATTTAAATCAAAAGTCAACAGACTATTCATGTTTCCTTACTGTGTTTAAATTTTTTTTTCATATTAAGAACTTTCATCTGATCCATCATTTTTTAATGAAAGGGCTCCACCTTAAACCTGTACCATCCATCACGCAAGAGTTTTCATCTTGTTACCTTTATATCTGCTACTTCCTATAATACAACAGCTTTACTTTCCTGCATGGGGTATCATAACACAAATTTATATACTCATGGAACAATGATACATCTGTGAAACAAATAGGACAACCCCACTCCATTCCTGAGTCATTTAATAATATACCAAAGAAACTTCAACTTTTGTTTCCATACAGCTGTCAAAATTGGTGGGATCCTGACAAAAATAAAGAAATTCATAAGTAACATATATTTGTATACTCATCAAAACAACAGACTTAATACATCAACTTGCATAATGTGTCAAATGTCTAAGCTTATGCAGCTAAAAATGAGTATATATGTAAGATTCTTATTATTTATACATAAAATTATATTTTGTGTAGATTTAATGACATTTTTCAGCACCTGATAAGTATACATGGTGGCCAATGAACCAATAATCCTAAGGAACCTAATATGGCTGAGACAAGATTCCAACCCATGCAGACAAAGGTGAGATGTCCCTGATCTGTAAAGGTGATTGCCTTAAACCATTAAGTCACCCATGGCCCACAGATATAATTATAAGTGCCAGAATGGCATTTGTACTTAATTCAGCCTTGTGCTAAAAATAAACCATGATGTCACTGTCCCACTAAGGCCATGTTGTTTTCGGACAAAGCCACAGCAGCAGCAGCAGCAACGAGTAGTAACACAGATGACAGATGTTGGCAGCATTTAGAAATTTATAAATAAGTTATATATTCTTCTGGAAAAGTAATTATGTAATATGGTAACCAATAAGCTTTGTTGCTATGGTTCATGTACAAGTGATTCCTGATACCATAAAGATGGTGTTTGGTTCATTGGAGTTGGAAATGTTTTCCAAAGCCTGACAAGGAGAGAGACAAGCGTATGCAATGGATACAGCTAATGGGTACACCTATTGCAGCTGACATTGCAATAAGAAAGTGTGACAAAGGATACATATATATGTAGTTTCCACTTTATTTGTGGAAATAGACCCACCAAGGATGATACAGAAAAAGCTACATCTTGACAAGACTCCTCAACAACAGCAACAACAATAATAAATAGAAGAATAACAATAGCAAAACTAATCATCAACAGTAACTTTTACTACTTACATACCCATGCAATTATGAGAAAATTACTGGGATTATTTGTGATAATAATAATAATAATAATAATAATAATAATAATAATAATAATAATAATAATAATGAGTAAAAGATTAACAAGAGCAAAACAACCACCAGATGACAGTAACTTTTATTACTTATTGTCACATTCCTTCAAGCTAGGCTAGCTGAATGTCAAGCAATTTTGTAAGTCACCTGAAACTCAGTTGGGGGGGGTCCAACCTTGTAGCTCTCACCCATGTGCTATACATTGGTCTGAGATCAAAAGGAAACCTGTAGGGTAATTGGAGCCACATAAGAAGACAAACAAGAAGCACTGAAAGCTCAATTGATTGGATCAGTCAATGGCATCCAATCTGAATTCTGCTAGAGGGTGGGCCTAAATCCTAGATTCCAAAAAATATTAGCTGACCTCTGTCCAAAAATTTATCAGTATACCTGGGCAGATTATGAGGAGATCATCCCACTGTCATGAATTATACTCTGAGAGATGCCACTGTAAATTGGTAGGAAACATAGGATAAAGAATTATGAACAAAGAAAGGAAAGCTTCAGAAGGCAGTTTTTTGCCCAATTTTTGCAAAACATAAAGGTGGCATAATTGTAAGTACTGATATTATGTTTACTCAATAACAAGGATTGTTTTAGTATGCAAAATTACCTTGTAGTGATTAATTTATAAGTTTATTTGAGACATGAATTTGAGTTAGGTTGAGAATTATGCATATTGCTAGTTCATCAGAATTAATATTTTACTCCATAGTAATCTGTATCTTTAGTAATGTGTATGTTAACATTCACTAGTTAAAAAAGTGGTTTGAATATATCAAAGCATAGATATTTGAATATTCGTGTATTTTAATATGAGTTGTGATGTAAAGATTTGCATCTGATTATTGTGAAATTGTCAGTATAATTGAATGAGTATCTACTGATGTGAATCAATTATCGTTGTATGTATACAAGTAATTGATATTGTGCTTTTATGATATTGTTTTATTGTGTTGTGTTATTATATTGTGTTTTACCATACAAGTGTGTATGCATATTTTGGTGTGAATGGATATGTGACCAATGAAATCTAATAGCTTTGTCTGATGATAAGCTATATGTGTAGCCTAGGAAAAATAGTGTACCATCCTTGTGTTTTGCAGGAAGCTTTTGGGGTACAACTTCCAGTGTGAGGTAGAGTCCCAAGTCTCAAAGAGAGAGACAGATGTGAGACTGTCGATAGAGTTGTCAAATTGGAGTCGACGGATAGATGAGGAAAATAGAGGATGGAAGTACTCTGATAGGATCAAAAAAAGAGAAAGAGTAGAAGGAACCTAGTGGGAATTATGGGAAGATGAAGAGGAATCAGGAGATGAGTAAAACCCAAAGACAGGGCGAAAACTCTCACACTAGAAATCATATGACAAGATAGACTCAATGGGTCGAGCGAAAGAGGTGCATTTGAGAAATTCGAGTGATTTACTAGTATTTGTTAATTAAACTGTTATTGAATTTCACCTTTGTACTTTTTATTATTTAACCATCGGCATTGCTGACTGGGGGGGTCAGAGCTATACACCAAGCATTCATTCACCCAACTTCCAAACCATCTTCAGCCATAATCTAAATAAATATTGAAAGCACCCCACCCCAATTCCTTACTACCAAAACCATACAGAGGGGGATAACAAGCCTTTAACACATATATCCATTCAAATATGACAAAATTAGCAGGATTATTTGCAATAATAATAATAATAATAATAATAATAATAATAATAATAATGAAAGAATAATATAAGCACTGGAACAATAACAATAATAGCAACAACAATGATAAATTGCACTTGTAAATTTAAATATCAACCTAATGGTGGGTGTTATGGTGGTGCCTTATTGTTTCAAACTGTACAAAAACTATACAAGAATGTACAGTTATAAATCAAATGTCAAAGTTACTTCTGCCTTGTATAATTATTGTATTCATAAATTATACTGCATATGGGGCAGAAAAAATGACATTTCTGTTGTTTACTACACTTTGCATATAGAACAGTATTGTAAATTCAAGATACAAAATGCGTGTGACATATCAAAGAGATAGAAGGTAAAAGTGCCATTAAAATGAAACTGATATTTAAATTGCACTTTAAAGTCTGATGTCCTTGGTAGTACAGTTAGTTACACTTCTATATGCATAGTTTATCTTCCTCTGGTAATTTACTGTATATACTCCCTTAAAAGTCACAGCAAACTGCAAACAACAAAGATTATTGATCTGCCCTAGCATAATGCACATGGGTCTATGCTGTTTGTTCTAATGATTATCCCTAACAAACTGCAAAGCCCCAGATCTGCTGGCACATTAAGTGATGGCAGAACTGAATCTGTGCAGACTGCAATTTATAACCAACCAAGTGCATGTCAGTAAAAATACAGCCAAAATGTTTACTGCAAGCATCATCTTTCTTGCAATTGATATCTCCTCTATTAACTAACAATGAGGTCACTGGACAATAATGCTTTATCTGTTGCAATTTCTGTTCTATTTCCAGTCTAAAACATAATACATCAACTCATGAATAGGAAATACAGGTTACTATGACAAATTGACAGTACCGCCCTACATTATGCATGATGCTGAATCTTCTTAAAAATGCCACCCATCTAATCTTGAGATGGTTACTTGTCCTTTCTCAGCCACCACTCATAAATGCATGCAGACAAAAGGAATTTATTTTGGCCCTGTTTAGTGATTATACAAATTTATCAAGCAAAGAAAAGTTTTTTTAAAAATAAAGTTTTATTCATTTTTTGATGAAAATACTAATTTAAAATCAATACAATGACAATCATCATTGCAAAGATGGGCATTTTGGGGATGAGGATAGATCTCAGTGGCTACCAATTGAAACATGGATGTTATTTTATGGAAATATTACAATTAATGTCTTGTCTATAATTATATTTTAACAAACCAGGTCAATGATAGCATAAACTAGTATTATCTACACTTCATAATCCTATGTTTTGGAATAACTGGCCATGTTTCAGAATGCCAGTCCCACACTTCACTCCCTAGCTTAGGATTTGAGCAGATTGATTTTGTTATGAAGAGTTAACAGTCTGAACCAAAACAACAACATTGTTGCCCAACACTAATTTGCCCCAATCTAAGGTGCTGAGAGTGGCTAAAATCTATGGACAATAAAAAGATCTAAATCATACTGTCCTGGAGCAAAATGAAAAATTGTTTATATGGACTCAGTTGGGGTTTAAGGCTACTGTTTGCATTGATAAATGTTCTAAATTCCTCCTGGAGAACCAGGGTAGGGTGTTAATCCAAGAGTTTGTTGCTTTAGGAGATGCCCATCCCAATCCAGGTCAGCTGCCTTGACCTGTCCTTGACAAAATCACTTGGACCCCATAATCTTAGTATAATTTAACCAGTAATGTTTGAGAAGTGCCAACAAAACAACGGTATATCTTATTGGGGTTTTTTTTGGTGACTTCTAACAAATATGTGATGCATGTTCCAAGACAGGTTTCTAAAAACATGTATTTAAAAAAGTAAACCAAAACATGAAAATAAAATTAAATATGATTGAAGTTCATCCTGTGTTGCCTCATCAATATGGTACTTATAAAATCCAGATGTACCAACAGTATACTGAGGTTGCAATTGGGTTCTTTTTACAGAGATACCATCAGTGATTTTATGAATGAATCTGCACTGGATGTGAAACAGGTCATCAACAGAGAGCTATACAGTACCAGTGAACTGGGGGCTCTGCAAGGGAGTAATTCAGTTTCTTTATCCTTACATAAGATTTCATCATAACCAGTGTACTGAAAAGAGTATAGCCTCAATGCCATGGTACCAGGATCATCTTACATTCGAACCTTTCCTTGAAGCATGTTGCTTTTTCAAAATATATACATACAAGATTTTCTGCCCAAGTAGATTTTTGCATGGGGCAAATGTCACTTGCTCTTTATTAGTGTGTACAATAAGTCTTCTGTAAAACAAAATGAATTATATACTTCATCCATTTTATTGAAAGTGATGTCATAGTTTATTGACATTATAATAATAAATTAACTTAATTTAGCAAGGGTGACACAATTAGTTGCATGGAACTAATCCTGCTTGTGGCACTATTATATACATATTTTTACATTCAGATACATGTACATTATAATCATGCGCACTGCACACACACACACACACACACACACAAAGCATAATGTAATGAAAATCAGATATCCAGCATCCAAGGTGAAGATCTGACAGGTGCCAACTAATGAGCCATGTTCAGGTGACCCATGTTATTACCATAATACATGTAGCTAATTTTATCAGCCAATCCAATTAAGTGTTATTTCTTCATGTTTGGGAGACTGAATAGTGGTGAGGAGCATCAATATGAATGGAATGATTTTCCTCACTTTCTGAATTTTGAAAGTTGCATTTCTTTTGTCTAATTCAATGGTCACCAGAACATGACCCCTAAGTGGTCACTGTCAAATCTTCATTGGACAGTGGAAATCTGATTTCAATCTGATTGACAAAAACTAAAGATAAGCTACATTTAATATAAATGGGCATATTGAACAGAAACTCTGAATACCATGCTCCAACTAGGTACATTGTCAATATGCATACAAAAGTAGAGACAACAAAATGGAAGGTTAGTGAATTTATACATATTTGTCAAATTGAACAGGTCCAATTTTCATCCATTGAATTAAATTATAATTACATGCATTTATATCTGTACTCTAATTTCCATTGGAATTCTGTTCCTAAATACCAAAAACAAAAACTTTTCTTAAAAGAGTTCTTTATTTTGTTTAGAGATGGAAAGGTGGTTAGCTAAAATTGATCTCGGCCGTGTTTTCCATTATGGAGTAGTTTAATGAAATATAAAATCTGATTAAAATCAGATCTCCACTGTTGTACATGAAGATCCGACAGTGACTGTGTTGGGGTCATGTTCTGTTAACCTATATTATTACCATAATCCCTACTTTCATCAACCAATCAGATGTAGTCTTATATCTTCACATTTGGAGATTGAGAAGTGTGGATGAAGAGTATGAATGCATATGGAATGATTTGATTCACTTTCTGATTTTTGAAAGCTGAATTTCCATTGGCTAATTCAAAGGTCACCAGAACATGACCCTTAAGGGGTCCTCATTAGATCTTCACACAGGACAGTGAAGATCTGAATTTAATTAAACTAATGCAATATAATGAGGCCATACCCAGCAAGTAAGTAGTACGTTAACCCCTGTTTTGGGAGATACCTCCATATAAGGAATTCTTGCTCATTATTGAAATTTCTTCAGTTAAACAAGTAACTTTCTATAAACCCCTGTCTGTAAATGACAACATTTTTGGTCCCTAAAGTCAAATGTCCTCAATAGACAAACTATAAGAAGCAAATAATAAGGTTCCTTTAATATATAAACAAATGACGCATTAATAAAATTCCCAAGATAATGTGACTAGGTGGGGCATCATGTTACATGTCTGCAGCATGATGCTCAGTGCTAGACATACCCTCAATGGAACCAATGATCAAACATTTCCAAGAAATCATGACATGATCATTTTCTCCCTTTTAACTGCAAAGTGTAAAGTATCTCTGACATTCTTTGGCAATAACAAGATTTTCAAATTAGCAGCTGTGGTAGCCACATTGGAAATTAAATTTGCACCATTTTCATAAAGTATCAAGTAGACATCATTAGAAGTCTTATTGCAAAAATCTAGTATCCTATGACCATTAGTGAGAAGATGTTTATGACAGATACCATGGCAGCTATATTGGATGTATGATTAGCACCATTTTCTATAAGGAACAACATGTTATCATAATTACTCTAATTGGTGAAAAGCCCAAGGTGATCTAGCCATACCTTTGGAACAAATTAAGACCACAATACTTTCAAGAAGAATTCAATGGAGACCATCTTAAAAGCTAATTAGAGTAACTACACTCTAAGAACACTTCTGATGAAAATCAAATTCAAGATGTTTATGAGATTAAGATTTTCAAGATGACCAGAATGGTGGCCATATCAGACATCAGACAGGCAAAATTTTGATTTTAGACCAACACATTATCTTAAAATATCATCATATAACAAACCTATGATAACATGCCTTCCATTTTAAGATGGCTGTCATGGTAACCATATTGATTATCAGACTGGCACCATTTCTATTTAGGAATAAAGTAGACATCACAACAAGTCATTTCATTATAGCACAATAGAGAGGTAGTGATAGCCAGATTTTTATGTTGTCATAATGGTAGCCATTATTCAATTTTAGATAGGCACCAATTTTTTTTTTAGCAACCCGCTTGACATAATAAGAAACATTTCTCTGAAAATTGATGTGATCATTCATTAGTAGTAATAACAAGATTTATCAAAATGGCCACTTTAGTAACCATGCTGGATCTGAGCAATGCCATTTTAATTTATGTCCAACAAGACATAACAAGATGTCTTTATGGCAGTTCTTTCCCGGTTTCTTCCTCCACCATTAATACTGGCCGCCATGTATAGCGCCTATCATGTGCTGAAAAATGGTGTTAAGCCCCACAACAACAATAAAAAACCCATTTTAATAGGGGAAATACTGATGACTAGATTTTCAAGATGGCAATTGTGGTGAATGTTGAACTGTTGTCATTATTCTTCTGGACCATATAGACATCATAAGAAGTCTTCTGGTGAAACATATCCCATGTTGATATTATTTGTTGTTTTGGAACAGTAGTGATGACAAAATTTTCAAGATGGCTGCTGCAGCATCCATATTTGACATCCGACTGGCACCATTTTCATTTAAGACCAACTAGACATTGCATGAAATGTTATGTGAAAACCCCATGTTGATATGGCCTACCATTCAGCTGATGCAATTACATGATTTTAAAGTCATACTGAAATTCTGTACAGAACCATTTGTATTTAGGACCAATTAAACCATGGGATAAATGTTCCAATAAAGTTTCCTGGCAATCTTCCAAGCAGTTCTGGAGAAGTATCAATAACAAACTTGTGCTAACAAACAAGATTATACATGGAGGATTGACAACAGACACTCCCATAAGCTCACCTAGTCTATGACCCATGGAACTAAAAGATTATTTAACATAAACATGCTTTTCTTTGCTTATTCAAATCCACCTACTACTTGCCTCTTGTCCAGCCCCCAAACACTTAGCCCCACCCCAAGACATTGGCCCTGGGGTCACAAAACCATAATTGATCATATACATGATATGTCTTGAAAGTCACACTGGTACTGAAATTTTGGTTTATGCCTGCTCTTT